>CAJQZJ010032031.1:7464167-7478857 GCA_907164525.1 Lophiomys imhausi | reverse complement strand
GTGAATGATGGGAGGTAAGCAAACAAACTGTGTAATAGAGGGTCTGTGAGCTTGGGTACATTAAAACTAGCTCTCTCTAGAAGGCTCTAAGAAGAGGAGGAGGGAAGAAGAGAAGCCTGAGAGTGACAGGAGTTTACCAGGCAGGCAAAGTAAGATAAAAGAGAATATGTCTGACTCCTTTAAACATCAGAATAACCCCAAATTTGTCTTGTTTCCCAAATAGTTCATGTGCTTAAACAGTCTTCTAGTCATAGCTAGTAGTATATGTGCCTAAAGATTTCAACAGACATGGATTTTGATAAAGAGACCATAAAGGAAAAACAAGAAATGAAATGAAATAGGAGTCAAACCAATATTTTTCCCCCAAATCAACATTCTGTTATTGAGCTCTAGGTATGTGGAATATAATTTAACATTGCCTCTGCCTTCAAGGCCCAGTGTTTGTTTAAATGCAGTCTGGCTTGTGAGCTGTATTTAAACTTAAAGAAAGTTAAACAATAAAACACTTGGCAGTTCAATTTCACAGCAGAACATAAGAGGCACACATAAACACATGACTGAACACTAAAATAAATGCAGCCTGAAAACGGTTATAAAAGAATGATCAGCTTACAATGTGCAGGCCAGGGAGATAGTATGGTAGTGACAGAATACTTGTTCAGTGAAAGGCAGTAAAATGTAAGTTCATAATTAGTAAATAAATCCATGTGACTGAAATAGCAAACTGAGATGGGAAGAAGAGAAAAATAGGTGGAGACAATTTTTTAAAATTTTAGGCAAGGTATCACTTTATAGCCCTGGCTGGCCTGGAAATTGCTATGTAGACCAGACTGAACTTGAACCCATAGAAATCCACCTGCATCTGCCTCTCCAGTGCTGGGATTAAATGAATGTACCACCACACAGGTCTGAGATCTCACCCCTTTTCAATACAAGGATTCATTGTGTAGTTCAGGCTTGCCTCAAACCTTAAACTCCTGTTCCTCCTGCCTCAACCTCCCAACTGCTGAGGTTCCTGGCATGGGATATCACAGCAGCTAGAGATCACTTCTGAGTCTGTCGTGGATGAAACTGCAAAGATGAAAGAAGAAGCTGCTTTTAGAACACTTCTCATCATACGAGGACCACTAAGTAAATTTTAAACAAATTTGGGACTTTAGAGAAATTGTTCATTTAAGGTCATTCTAGGAATGTCCAGATGCCAAAGACATGGATGGTCTCTGCCTTGCAAGGGTTACAGTGTAACATTCAAAGAGTCTAATGAATGAATGATCTAAATTTGAGTCCTGGACTTTAGAGTCAAAGAAGCTCATTCATCAAGACTTTTCTGTATCTGGCACCAAAATAGACCAAGAATTATAAAACCTCGCTATGTCTTCATGTCATGTCCATGAGTTGCATTTCATAGTCTTTGTGGCAATAATTCTTGACTCAACCTGGATACCAGGTCGCTTGTTGGGCTTTTGGAAAATGCACGTGATTAGGACCCAGTCCCAGAGGTCTCAAGTGAAGCTCTAGATATCCCATAGATGAGCCTGACACACAGCCAGAGCTGAGGACTTGGTGTAGATTAGTGTGAATGAGCAACATCTCACCTTCTTTCTTCAACTTCTTACCAAGACCCAAACAAAATACACAAGTGCACACACTGGTCTCCTATCTACCTTCCAGGTAACAGCTAATAAGATGCTAATGAGACAGTAATAGAAACACTGCACTGACATTAGCAGCTACCTCTTATTGGGGGCCTCTTCTGTGTCACCATGTGTTGAGAGGCACAAAAGTCCTTGTGTCCACAGAGCACTAGGGAACCAGGAATGTTAAACATGCAGGGGCCTCCCTCAAAGGAGGAATTACCTGTTTTCCACCCAGAAGTCTGGGAGTGGATATTATTAGTGACTTGATCTTTTAGCTATCTGTGAAAGCAGACCTCAGCCATCTTACACTAGAGAGGCAGACCTCACACAGAGTGTTCATCACACACTTCTCTTCCTAGACCATTCTCTTTAGTTCCTCATCCTTAGGAGAAGTCACAGGTACTGCTGACCTCTATGCTGCCCAGTGAGAGATCACATTGGATTCTAGGCTTTTAGCTATAAAATCCACACTTATGGTCACATGTACTTTGTAAAGGAGTTTCTAAGTAGTCACACCTTAAGCTTTAATGTGCACCTGGAGTTGAAATGATTGTTGCTGGAAAACCTAGAATGGGAATGATTGTTGCCTGGAAACTCTTTCCTAAATTGTACTGTATTTTAAATAAGCTGATAATGAAGCACGGTGCCAGACTTGCCAAGTCCGATTCAGGTTGAGGAAGTCGATCTGAGCCGAGTTTCCATTCTTATCTTTTCATTTCTTTGTGGTTCACTTCCCTGGCTCGACACCTGCAGGGTCCCTCTCAACCATACTGTTTGTTTGTTTATTTATTTTACATACTTGTTGATTTAATTCCTACAGAATCCAATATTGAAAGAACCTTTAATATTTCCAATTTCAAAACTAGACCAGAGAGCCAAAACACAATCCAAGGAATTTACTGATCTAAAATAAATGCTCTTTATGGCCACTCCACTAGACTGAATCTCCAAAGAAAGGATAACCAGTAATTCATTGAGGATATGACTGACCATTGTCCCTAAGTTAGGCCCTGTGTCCTCAGACTCACACAGCATGAATCAATATCTAAACTCTCAAAAAGAGAGCATTTATTTGGAGTTCTAAAAGATAAAATTCATCATGGAAACTGCACCAAAGAGGCTAAAGATAGGATGAACAATAAGCTTTGTTACACAGAAAGTGAAGATTTTGCTATCAGAAAATCATGTTTCTAGAGAGGGTTTTCAAGTGTAGACTAGGATGATGGAAACATACAAACGAAGCTTCTAAGAAATGAGCTGTGGCTGATTCCCTAGGGTCCAGGCTCTCTGAATCTCAGTCCCTTTGTTCATTTCAAGAAGGGTGTCCATTAGATTATCTCCTCATTGATCCCTAAACACAAACCCCTTGCTCATGACTGAGGATCACCAAAATGTCATGTGATATGGATTGATTTCTAACATGCTTTTAGAATACCAAACAACACCAAAGGACCAATGTTTTCAACAGAGATGGTTATGGGTCCTGTGTGATTTAAAAAACAGAAATCCTAGTCATTCAATTTTACCAATGAAGACTCAGGGAGTCAGATGCTAGCGTGAAAACCTGTTAGCTTAGAGAGGCAGAGAAAGCGCCCAGCTAACCTTCCTACTCCATTGATGTCCCAGAAGGAA
This sequence comes from Lophiomys imhausi, assembly GCA_907164525.1. Lineage (NCBI taxonomy): Eukaryota > Metazoa > Chordata > Mammalia > Rodentia > Muridae > Lophiomys > Lophiomys imhausi. The sequence continues at coordinate 7,475,588 of CAJQZJ010032031.1, read as the reverse complement.
AAAGTCTTTTCTCTTTCTCCACGATGTCTTAAATAGCCTCTTACTCAGTGTCCCTCCTTTCTGTTTATGTATGTTCACTCCCTGCAGATTGATTGCTTGCTCTGCCTCTATGAATGAGGCGTACCACAGCTAGAAGCAGGTTTTTGTAGTACACATTTTCGGGTTTCACAATATGATCATATAGCTTGCAACATTTTTCCCTTTTGTCTAAATAAAACACTCATTCTCTAGCATCAATAAACTATATAGTGTCTGGTAAAAAATACATTTACAATGTCCAATTCATTTGCATTTTGCAACCTTGGAGAAAGTACTCTACTATCTATCCTAAGTTCTGTAGCTAAATCGCTTTCTATCATAACTTGCATTTGTCAACCCAAAGACATTGTTTTAGACCTTAAAACATTTTCTTAAATCATAAACAACTTAAGCTTAACTGTGAGACTTTAACATCTAGTCTTCAATCCCATCAGAGACTTGAGAAGGATAAATATATGAGTAAACAGGAAGTGCAGAGCAAGCAATTTCCAAATGAATGATAGAGACTGCTAGTTGTCTGGACAGTCACCCAAGATTCCTCTCCAATGTTGGAACATCCATCTCTTAAGCCTACTGGCCCAGAATATCTGACAGATTTTTCTGTGAAGCAGGAATTATAAAGGACTTCTCTACCTTGTCCTGGCAGAGTTTGGCAGTCTACTTTCTTTGTGTCCTGCTTGGTCATAGCTTGGACAGCATACTGCCAGCAGTTGAGGCAAGGGAAGTTTCTTGCCCAGTGGCAGCTTGCTACATTTGAAGTAAATTCCATTAGGAGGTTCTTCAATGCTCTTCATCTTCTTTGAAGTAGTATGGGGGTGCGGACTGGAGCTGACATGCCTCATTGTCAAAAAGGTTTTAAATGAACAAAATATCTAAAAGTTATATTCTATAGGTAACTGAGATTTTTCAAGACCATTTATCTCAGTATATTTGAATAGGAATATGTTGCTTGTCTCTAGCTATATACTATCTGATTAAGTTAGAAAACACCTGTGTTAGGTACTAAGTAGTACCTAACAAGACTACAAGTTTGACTGACTGACTATTAACTTGCATTTCCTAATTATCCTAAACAGTTTGTAATAGTAGCTTTCAAAATGACTAGAACTTCACATTGAATTTACAAGAATTACTTAGGTATAATACCTTAAAAAGAGTATGTTGTAACCAAAATATATAACCTTAATTTTGTATCAATGTACAAGGAACTACACCAATTTAATCAACTATAACCTTATTTTTGTATCAATATACAAAGATCTATGAGTAGATTCAATAATCTATCCTTTTTTCTTATTATTCCTATATTATTTCTATTCCTCCCTTTTTCTTTTCATCCATTTCTACCTACATAAGAAAGGGTAGAGAAAAGAGAAAGAGAGAAATCCCTGAATCTAACTTCCTACACCGTGTATCCTCCCCGATCAAGACTATTTAATAACTTACATCCAACCAATCTCCCTAAATGACATCAAACATCCATAACCCACTGAATGACACCCCCCCCATCTTTTGACAATAGAGCATTGCTCTTCTAAAATCACTTCCTGCTGATTTTGGGTGTAATTTCCTTTTGGGGCCCAAGAAATTAGGGAAATGGTCAAATCGTAAGAAAGCTAGCTGTAACAATCCTGCCCAAGCAGGTCATTTTATAATAATTCATAATTTATAATAACCTGCCTATGGTTATTAATCTTTTGAGGATGATAGATACCACTGCAAAACTAAAGATCCATCTGAAGGCTCTCAGAGCAATGCACAACAATCCACGAGTATATACTTAGGTAAAGGTCACTCACTGAATTCACTACTTCATTTTGTCATTTTGTTCCTGTATTTTTAAAATGAAAACTGACTTGAACAATGGATAAAACTTGGTGAAACAAGAGGGAAAAGAACCTTGTCCCACAGGGTCTCATCCACAGTTTAACAGTCATATTAATTATAAGACTTTAAAATTATATCAAAGATAAGGTATTAATTATTAGTAGTACATACACCATGAATGATTGGGATATTTGAATGCCAGATGATGGTAGCTAATTATAAAAGGTAAGAAGGAGGTGTATCTGGAGAAATTGTCAGTTTTGGAAATCAGGCAAAGGCGATAGGGGTTTACTTATAGGCGTCTATCCCCTATGAATATCTGGATCAGAGATGAAGACAAATGACCAGGCTCAAGGATAAGAGGCAGGAAACCAACACAGACCTGGAGGAAGTGAGGTAGGTAGCCTGAGAGCCACTCACTAACATCAGGATTTGGAAGGTATTAGATCAAATACAAACAAGCCAGAAAGACCCTGTAGTTTGGCAGAAAACACTTAGAGTAAGACCTTTGGCTCCCATAAAACAGAACTGGGAGCTACTGGTCTGCTCTTTTTGATTCTCAAAATTCAAATTTCCTAATGGTCAAATATTAGTATGGAGAAGCATGTTTAAGTGTAAATGGTGACAAGTACTGACTGTACTGAGTGCTTAAATCCAGTGACGGAGATTATAGACCTATGAACTGAAGCCAGGATGACTGATAGTGAACTACTACATAGTACAAGATGTCTTCATTATTCTGAAAGCTTGGTGTCTGAGTCTATTCCAACAAACAGGATGAGAAGTTAGGACAAACCTTCAGCTAAATACTTGGAAATTTTAATATGACAAATGTTGGGCCTTTTGGTATCTGAAAGTTTAACAGAAGAGATCTCTCAAACCCTGAGCAATTATTTTGCCTTATCACACTTTGGAAAAACAATAACCTATTTCCTGGTTAAAGAGAATTCTTCAGTATAGATAATTTATGTATTAAATTATTTCTTTGTCTCTCTTCTTGCTTCCCTCTTGTATAAATGCTGAGCTATATTCTGTGCTGAGTTATGAAAAAAAGATAGAAAATTAATCAAGCTAAAAAGGTTATAAATCTGGCAGGAAACAGCATGGCTAACAGTTCATCCATGATTTATTTAAAATTTTTTAAATTAATTAATTTATTTAAAAGTATTGTGTACTTCATTTACACCACTTAATCTATTAATTCATAATAAATGAAATTTTTCATTTCTCTGATAAAAATACATTCTTAAATAGGTTAGAGAGTCAAAACAAGTAAACATAAAAAGGAATTCTCCTTGTTAGAAGGATGGACATGTTGTCTTTGCCTCCCCAGACTTAATCACCAGTCAACCTCAACCTCCTTTATACCCTAGAAACTGAACAGTTGAAGACTTCCACTAGGAGACCCTTATTCTTTGACTTCTATGATGTTTGGTCCAAGGAGAGCATCCACCTGAACGCAATGGGAGAGAAGGGAGAGAGCGCTACTGTTGAGATCACTGGGAGCTAGATTATGCCCTGAAACTCATATAAAATGTAGGTGACCTCACCATTCCATATGGGTACTGGCAGGCATCACTTTCCACACAGTCATGCTTGGTGAAGTGTTCCCTCCCTTTGAATTCTCGTGATCCATTGCTCCTAATTATTTTGGCATCCCTATTTTCTACTTCCCTCTTTTTTTCCCTCTTTATTTTTTATTTCTTCAAGTTACATCTCAATCACAATCCCCTCCCTACTCCCCCTTCCAGTCCCATCCTCCCACCCTCTTCCACCTCAACCCACCCATCCCCTTCCTTTTTTTTAAGTTTAAGGTATATCTTTTTCCCCCAACAGCTCCCCCTTTCAGTCCAACAAATGGCTCTTTCTCTTATAATAATAAATACAATACAAAACAACAGAGGTAATTAGGCCACAATTATGAGAGTTATATGGCTTAGCATACATTCCCAATGTCCAGTCCATATGTATTTGGCACCTGACTTTAACATTCTACTATCTAACCATCTCCATGAGTTTAAAGTTCTATATCTAACTCAGCTTTCATACTAACTTGCATCACAATTTTAAAAACATCTTCTTAGATCCAGAACACTCTCTTGATTACTAAACAACTCAAAATTTAATTATGAGACTCTAGCTATCTATTCTTCAACTACCTCAGAGACCTGAGAGGGATAAATATATATGATTATATAGGAAGTGCAGGGCCCGCAGCTTCCAAAACTAAGAAATGACATACCAGTGGCTGCCTGGACAGTTCCCATTTTCTCTCCATATGTTGCAGCATCGATCCTCAGTCATTTGGCCCCATTTCTCTGACAGACATTGATTGTAGAGCAGGAATTATGAAGGACTTGCCTACCCTATCTTGGCAGAGCTAGGCTGTCGACTTACCTGCTTCCAAGTTTTGTCCTTTTTGGACAGCATTCTGTCTACAGTTGGAACAAGGGGTTTTTCCTGCCAAGAGATAGGCTTGCCACTAATTCAATCATCTCCCACTGGAGATTCTTCAATGCTCATCTTCTACTTGGAGTAGAATAGGGGGTGCTGTCAGGAGTTGACATGTCTCGATATCAAAAAAATCTAAAGTTAAGAAAACATCTTTGAATGCCATATTCTGCAGATCTCTTGAGGTTTTTGAAGATGCCCTATCTATCTCTTATATTAGGATAAGCAAATGTTGCTTGTCTCTTAGCAACTTGATTTCTGATTAGCTTAGAAAGTAACTATAGTAGACTGTCACAGTACCTAACAAAATGACAGGCTTGCATGACTATTAGTTTGCATTTCTTAATTATCCTAAACAGTTTATGACAATTAGTAGCAAAAGGCCAAAACTTCACATTTCATTTATTTTCTTTACCCCCTGACCCTTCCATCCCACTTCTCTGGAGAGGAGTGTCCCCATATAACAGTCCCTCATCCCAGTTTAGAGGTCATATGAGGGCCAAGAGCCTCCTCATACAATGGGGGTCTATGAGGCAGTACTACCAGTGAAAAGTGTCTCATTGCCAGGGAGAGAGAACTAAAAAACAAACAAACAAATAAGCAGACAAACAGATAAAAAAGAATAAAAAATAAAAAAAATAAAAAATAAAAAGTCTATGTCCATGTTCCTTTTGGTGTGTTGGTTGTAGTATTGATATCCTCTACTATATAGCTAAAATCTTACTATAAGTGAATAGATGCCATATGCATCCTTCTGAGTATGGGTTAGCTCACTCAGGATGAGCTTTTCTAGTTCCATCCATTTGGCTGCAAATTGCATGATTTCATTGTTCCTGATAGCTGAATAATATTCCATTGTGTAGATGTACTACAGTTTTTTAACCCATTCTTTGGTTGAGGGACATCTGGGTTTTTTCCAGTTTCTAGCTATTACAAATAAGGCTGCTATGAACATAGATGAGGAATACTTCCCTCTTTTAAACAACTAATTTGAGGGGTTATCTGTTTCTTGCCAGAACTTGGACTGAATATTGTTAAATATTGTTATTCTATAGCCTCCCTTTCCTTGGATAGGTGGGAGGATAATGGAATGCCCACAGACAATTCTGTTTGGATTAGCGGAGAATCTTGTAGTCCCAGGGGTACAGAAGACTTGGTGTTTCCTGGCCAAGTACTCAGAGAACGAGGCCAGACCTCCCTCTTTCTTATATCATCTCAACAAAATGGGACTATCTGGATATTTTTTTTTTCATTTAGACTTTTCGAGATAGGGTTTCTCTGTGTATCCTTGACCATCCTGAACTCACAGAGAGCCTCCTGCCTCTGCCTTCCTTCCAAGTGCTGGGAGTAAAGGCATGTGCCACCCCCCTCGGCCTGTCTGGATATTGTTAGGAAGAAAAAAAATCTCACGTCACTTAAAAATACCAGCAAGACAGAATAACAAGAAGGAAGACACAAGAACAGCTCTGAAGCACAGGTCCTTTCCACTCAGGATTTTTCCTAATGTAGGCAGAAGAGTTCTCTTAATTTTATTATAAAAATCTTTAAAACTGAATTTGCACTTAGGATCTGGAATAAGGCTTTAACAGAGATGTGTTTGGCATCCTGCCAAAGACAAAGTAGAAGTTTGGACTCTTCCTCCAGACTTTCAGCTAGAGGAAAACCATGGAAGGGTGCGAAGTCCACCATGTCGACTTCAGATCCCTCTAGTGGAGAATGGACTAGCAGTCTGCTTTAAAGTCAAGTTCTAGCCCTGACACCTGGTAGCAGTGCTTAGGCCAGGGAACCTTTGTGAGCCACCATTTTCTCACCTGTTACAGGTAACAATATCAGTAATTCACAGAGCAGCTGTGAAATCATGGGTGTTATTCCCTGATAATGGTTAAAATGGGCACAAGTGTAGAGCAATGGTTGTAGCATCCAAAATCTTCTGTGTGTCATAGTAACGTAAGATTCTTGCTATTTCATTGTGTTGGTCTTATAAACATTCAGTCTTCATCCAGTCCTCAAAAGTTACTCTGCAAAGACTTCATCCTGATATTGATTATAATCTTATTATGACCGTGTATCATATATATGTGGATGAATGTTCTATTAGAAACTATGGGAATGTTAACTATCCAGTTATAGTGGAAGCTGCCTTAGGATTCCTATTGCTGTGAAGAGACACCATGACCAAGACAACTTTTATAATGGAAAACATTTAGCTGGGGCTGCTTTCAGTTTCAGAGGTTTATTAGTTCATTATCATCATGGTGGGAAGCATGGCAGTGTGCAAGTGGTCATGATGCTAGAGATGGAGCTGAGAGTTCTACATCTTGATCTGCAGACAGCAGGAAGAGAGACTGGCTGGGTTTGAGGACCTGAGACCTCAAAGCCCACCCCCCAATGACACACCTCCTCCAACAAGGCCACATGTAGGGGGTTAGATAAATTAGATTTAGAAAATATATAGGGGTTTCTGATACTGTCTCTTAATTCAGGGCATGAAGAGCATTATCAGCATGTGGACTAAAAACGGGAAACAAACAGGAGACTTAATAGACTGAAAAACAAGGTTGAAGTCAGGAAAAACAGGAAAGACTCAATAGACTGAAGAACAAAGTTGAAGTCAGGAAAACAGGAAAGACTTAATGGACTTGAAGAAACAAAGTATCTGGCCTAACATTGTTTTCAGCTGCTAGGTGGGCAGAGCCCAAGTTGAGCTGAAACAGAGTTCCTCCTATTTAAGGACAGTGCATGGAGCCCAGAAGGAGAAGAGGCCCCTGATGCTAGAGAGCTCCAAGAGTCCTGCTGAAAAAAGTGCTGGCCATCATTTGATGGCCAGATTTCCCTGAAGCAGAAAGAAGCTGGTGAGCAAAGAAAGCCTGAGCAAGACACCAAAAGGCCAAGGACTAAACCCTGTGGCTCAGCTTTTGCCTAGAGGGGTTTGATCTGTCCGAACAGTGGCCTAAAGGAAACTGTGCCTGGCTTTAAGGACTGAGGCAGAGCAGCTGAGTTCCTGATTCAAAAGAAGTAAGTTGGCCTGCAGACGGCTGGGGTCTCCCACAGAGAAGAAAGCATGAAGCCTTATTTAAGGTGAGACTGCAATAACCAACTTACCCTGACGAACCTGCATCTGAGAGATCCAGAAAAAGGACTGCTAAGTCCGTTAAAGAATCTACAACAAAGACTGTGTTCCTGATGACTGAAGACCTGCCCCAGAGACTGTATCATTCTAAAAGGTTAGAAAAATAATTATCAATAGGTTTAGTGAATAGGTTAAAGGGGTTGTAGGAATTTTTTATAGGATTAATAGTTAAGAAATTGTTGGTGTTTGTTATAAGTGAATTTAGTAATAAATAAATAAGTGATAAATAATAATTTAAAAGTTCGGTTACAGCCACATCTCCTAATAATGCCATCACCCAAGGGCCTATGGGGCTATTTTTATTCAAACTGCCATATCAGCTGAGATTTCCAAGTTCCTGGTTTTTCTTAAATAAGCATTCTATGTCTAAGCATTTCTATGCCAGATGCCATGTATACTGGAGTTTTGTATGTAGTAGCTTTACATACAGCATGCAACTTAAAAGAAGATAGAAATCTCAAGAAGAATTTAAATCCTGCGCCTTCATTTTCCGTCCTTTATCAATTAACCACACCAGATTGGGAGAGACATCTAAGTACAAAATGACAGAGCTTGTCCCCTTATTTTCTGATTTTTGTGTTCTCAGAAAAGAGGCCTAAGCCACAGTAAGAAAGCAACCGTACATTCTATGCTCCCAACAAATATAATTGGAATGTAATAGAAGTCAAAAGCAGTAATAAGGTCACTGAACACTGTTTTTAGTAAAGACCACACTAGGGATAGAGAATGGAATTCACAATATTTGTAGCAAATTTTGTTTACTCAGTGTGCCATTCTATTTGAAAAGCTACATCTGTCCATTGGAGCAGAGAGGGAAACTTAGATGAAGGCAATCAGATAGGCTGTTTTGACTAAACACTGAGATAACGTGTTCTGAATGCCTTCCTGGATGCAGATCCCACTAATTCTAAGTCTTACTATCTACTTCATGCTTCACAGACCTGACACGATTCCTTGCACACCGGCAAATGTGCATGTTATCCGAATAGTGGGGCTGGATTCTAGGGCAAGCTGCACGTTGCAGCCACCTTCCTTTCATTTAGTCTTGCATAAACAACAAGCAGCACATTGGCCTCTGGGTAGAAGTCAGTTGGATTTTCCCCTTGAATTTATTTGCCCATTTTACAGATTTGATCCACCATAAATATATATGAGGTCACAGGAAGACTTTTGTAATCAAGAATGTTTCCTGAGGGGGCTGGAATGATGGCTCAGAGGTTAAGAGCACTGACTATGCTTCCCAGAGGACCTGAGTTCAATTCCCACCACCTACAGCAGGGAGCTTACAATTGCCTATACCTCCAGCACCAGGGGGTCCAACACCCTTTTCTGACCCACACAGACTCCCTCAGAAACATGCACAGGTACATACATAGGCACATAAACTAATGGTAAAAACAAAATAATGTTTCTTGCATTATTGTAGGTGATGTGAAACAGTATTTGGAAACTCTCAAATGAATGCAAGAGTTAGCTATCCACAGTGATTTTCATCACATACTCTGACAGTTAGGAAGTGAATCCAAGTAATGGTGATATGTGTGTGGGGAGGGCAGATAGAGCTTGTATGTAGTAAAATACACACTACAGACCCAACCCTAGTCCTCCTGAGTCTATAAAATGACTCTTTCCCCTGGAGAGAAGATGTAGAAAACCTGTTGAGACTGACAAAGTGAGAGATCCTTTCTTATCCAGTAACCTGCAGGCTGGTCCTGGACACCAGCTGTTAGCAATCTATGATAAACATAGAAACATAAATATAGTCTATGAAAGTAAGTACTGAGAAACCAACACATCAACACTAGACCATCATGACATTCAGTGCATGGCGGTGTTTTAAAATATCAACTTTTCTTGATTTCCCCAGACCTATGACCTGTGATAAGTTGGAAATTTAGACAAGAAGTTGGTTGGTGAAGAACCAGGTAGTCCAGGAACAGAATCCTAGACTCTGGTCATGATTTTGCTACTCACTGGTATCTCTTAGAGAGCTTTAAGAAGTACTGATACCTGGGTCTCCTTCTGAAAGAATTTGTTTTATTCAGGACAGAATGCATTGAGGACAGGGAGAATATTTTTAACTCCCAGGTGTTTTGAATATGAAATGAAGTATTTGAGAATTATTTGTTTCAAAGCAGTAAGAGGTAAGATATATTTAGAGATTAGTGAACTGAGAATGTTCTTGAAAGTAATCCTTTATGTTCTGTTATTTGGAAGTAAAAAAAGGAATTTATTATGTCAATTTCACTTGTAATTCAGTCTTTCGTTGTAAACAAAGGTAAAATGGACCAGCATACTACGATACATAATTATGTGAGGTTCAATTATTTTTATTTTTGAGACAAAGTTTCAGTCCCTAGTTCTCGGCTGGCCTGGCAATTACTTTGTAGACCATGATGGCCTCAAACTTATAGAAAACCATTTGTTTCTGCCTCTCCATTGCTGGCATTAGAGGTATATGTCTTCAAATCTGATTGTGAGATGCAATTTTTAAAGCAAAATTTATATTGCAATATGACCTGCGTACAAAAATGAGTACAAACCTTAACTGTACAGCTCAATGACATTTTTGTAAACACATCTGTGTAACCAACATTCAGATCAAGAGACAATATAATATTATTTGCTCTCATGTTGTGATATATAAAATGGATTCCTGCTGAGAGGAAATAGAGATATTGTGCTCTGTCACTAAGAACAGGCTATTTATATTGGTTCATAAAAATCTAATTCAAGTCAGAAAATTTCAAAGAAAGAAATAGAAAGTATTGTGATTCTTTCTGGGAAAGATGGCAGATTGAGTAAATGTGTATGTTATCTGAATAGTGGGGCTGGATTCTAGGGCAAGCTGCATATATTTCCTCACTTAGGAGATCCCACTAAGATTTCAATAAATGAATTTTAAAGGGATAAAGAATGGGAGAATCAAGAGAGAATATGATTATAAAATTTTAGAAGCTGGAAAGTAAGAAATGACTTGGCAGATCTGAGAAAACTGAAACATAAGCAGGGGGAAACAACAGGAAACTAGTTCCTTTTATAAAAAAGATTTCCAAAGCCCCAGAATTTTGGTACTAGTAATTACTAACATGGAATGAAAGTGGTGTTTGTAGATAAGTCTGTTTGGTATAGCTGATGGCTACCTAACTCTGACCCTCATTCTGTATGGCACTATACCAACTGTGCTCCCTTCTCTGTGGCTAAGAAAACAGGTTGGTCCTCTGTGGATGTTTAAGCAGAATCTTCAGGGACACCAGGCATGGGTGAAGTCTGGAGCACTATACTGAAATGACAGAACAATTAAATGAATCTACATATATTGTTTACTGGAACACACAGGTTTATTTCCAACTCAATTTATAGAGTACAGGTCAGGGAAGAAATAAAAAAAAGAAATTAAAATCTTCTTAGAACTCAATGAAAATGAAGGCACAAAATACTCAAACTTATGGGACACATTGAAAGCAGGGCCAAAAGGCTGAAGATTGATGCTCTAATATATGGAGAGAAATTGGGAACTGTCCAGGCAGCCACTGGTATGTCATTTCTTAGTTTTGGAAGTTGCTGGCCCTGCACTTCCTGTATAATAAGATATATTTATTCCTCTCAGGTCTCTGATGTGGTTGAAGACTAGATGGCTAGAGTATCATAGTTAAATTTTTGAGTTGTTTAGGAATTAAGAGGGTGTTCCGGATCGAAGAAGATGTTTTTAAAATTGTGATGCAAGTTAGGATAGAAACTAAGTTGGATATAGAACTTTAAACTCATTGAGATGGTTGGATAGTAGAATGTTAAAGTCAGTTGCCAAATAGTATGGACTGGACATTGGGAATGTATCCTAAGCTTTATAATTGTCATAATTGTGGCCTAATTATTTATGTTGTTTTGTATTGTATTAGTTGCTATAAGAGAAAGAGCCATTTGTTGGACTGAAAGGAGGAACTGTTGGGGAAAAAGATATACCTTAAACTTAA
>CAJQZJ010032031.1:7438231-7463767 GCA_907164525.1 Lophiomys imhausi | reverse complement strand
AAACCTTTATACTCATAAAATAAGAACTGTATGACATATTTTTCAAAAGAAATACTCATAAAGCAAGAGAGCTATCAAAATTTTAGTGAAATTTTAAGTGAGAAAATTACTAGTCTTGAAGAGAGGAAATGATTTGCAAAATGCTACAGAGAAATAAGGTAAGTAGGGGAGGAAATAATTAAAGTCTGATTACTTCTTTATAGCAAAGGCAATCAAGTAAGAAACATACCACTGTGGAACTTCCTATGTTCCAAGAGAGTAAGTTTCTCTATTGCTTACCCGACGTAAGTTGAGTTCTGTTTACTTGCAACCTAAAGCATTGAGATTGGTTGCTAAGCAGTACAACTATTCATTATCTGGTGAAACTTTGGGAGCCAGTGTTGGAAAAGGACAATAAACTCCTCTATGGTGAGAGCATGGGATAAAAATGGAAGCAATACCTTTATCAGATGAAATCCTCTCCTCACACTCTCTCATCTGCAATAATCTTGACATAAATGTTAGAGATGCTGGCAGCTATGCTATTTTCCTCCAGCAAAACTGAGTTCCTCACAAGGCTTTTAACTCAAGATTTTCTGTGGATGTTTCTGAATGTCTGAAGAGGGAATTCGGTGAGCCTTTTGAGAAACACCAAAAGTTGCAATGCCAAGCAAAACTGTACTTTGAGAGAAAAATAGGTTGTGCTACTTCAATGATGAAGCTGTCCTTGAACACCAGTGCAACTAACTACTTTAAGCATTGACACGCAGGAGCACCAGAAATATAGTCAATGACCCCAGAAGAAACCTTCTCCATTGTTTTCCAAGGCAGCTCTATCAGAATCTGGATCTAAATCATTACCTTCTCCAGATGTCTTTTAAAGCAAGAAAGGGGAATATAGTCTAGGATTCTTCTTGACTACCTGGAAGCCATTGTGTTTATAGAAACCATGCTTGTAGGTTTTTTTTCTTTTTACTGTTTATTAATTACTTCAATTTACATCTCCATCACAGTCCCCTCCCTCCACCCCTCCCAGGCCTACCCTCTCACCCTCCCACCCTTTCCCCCTTCTCCCACCTATCTTACTCCTCCAGTGTGGGGTGCCCTACATATCAACCCCCTTCAGTTCAACAGCCATATGAGGGCTAAGAGCTTTCTCTTGCATTGAGGGCCTACATGGCAGCTACACTAGGGCAAAGTATGCCACCAACAAGTAACAAAGTCTATGTTCCTGCTCTTTTCAGTCTGTTGGTTGTAGGATAGTTATCCTGTACTATATGACTAAAATCCAATTATAAGTGAGTATATGCCATGTGTATCTTTCCTGGTCTGAGTTAGCTCATTCAGGGTGAGCTTTTATAGTGCCATCCATTTGGAAGAAAATTGCATGATTTCCTTGTTTCTGATGACTGAGTAGTATTCCATTGTGTAAATGTACCACAGCTTTTTATTTTTTTTTAATCTATTTGTTGGTTGAGGGACATTTGGGTTGTTTCCAGTTTCAGGCTATTACAAATAAAACTGCTGTGAACATAGATGAGGAGATGTCCTTGTGTATTGGTGAAGAATCATTTGGATGATGTTTCAAGAAGATGTTTGTATCACCTTTCAGAGAAGAGAAATCCACTCAGCATAATTTAACAAGAGGATGATTCATCCATGGATTTTTTTTTTTTACTGTATAGTGAAGAAGTGAATACATTTCATCACTCAAAGCCTTCCAATGCCCATCATAAGACAGCTGAAAACCATAAGTTCTTTTTGAGATACAATTCCATGGGAAAATCAAGTCCCCAAATGAAAATGTGTCATAGCATATCACTGTGGACAAACACTATGAAGCTACCTGGACATCCTGCAGGATGCTTGAATGCTAATGTCATTTGCATGACCTCAACTTTGAGACTTGAATTGATCATTCCTTCACTGTTGATAAGATACTATAGTTGATACAGATCTTTTCTCAAAAACAATTTCATTGACTTGAGTGTAAATGAAAGGATGTGATTCATTCACTTTGAGGGGGAAATCCAATATTTCTTAAGGTCTTCTTCCTGCAAAATAAGCTGTGAGGTCTCATTTAATTTGCTACTTAATGTCCTTATGAGTCAGAGCATTTATAAGTTGTTAGGATTTCATTAAGTGAAAGACAACTGAATGTTAAAGGTTGGCTGTAAGTCACTGTGCCTGGACCACTCCAAAACTATTGTGTTCAAACTATTGACATTTTTTCACTAAAATCAGCTTTTGAAGAACACAGGTTCTTTTTCTTTTCTTTTTAAAAAATTTTATTTATTTATTGCTTCAGGTTACGTCTCCATCATAGTGTCCTCTTTCCACCCCTCCCAGTCCCACCCTCCCACTCTCTACCCCCTGTCCCTTCCATCCCACTCCTCTGGAGTGGAATGTCCCTACATAACAGTCCCCTGCCCCAGTTCAGCAGTCATATGAGGGCCAAGAGCCTCCTCATACACTGGGGGCCTACAAGGCAGCACCACTAGGGCAAAATGTCTCATTGACAGGAAACAAAAAGTCTATGTTCATGTTCCCTTTGGTGCATTGGTTGTAGTATAGATATCCTGTACTATATGGTTAAAATCTGACTACAAGTGAATAGATGCCATGTGCGTCCTTCTAAGTCTGGGTTAGCTCACTCAGGATGAGCTTCTCTAGTTCCATCCATTTGGCTGTGAACTGTATGATTTCCTCATTTCTGATAACTGAGTAGTATTCCATTGTGTAGATGTACCACAGTTTTTTAATCCATTTTTTGGTTGAGGGACATCTGGGTTGTTTCCAGTTTCTAGCTATTACAAATAAGGCTGCTATGAACACAGATGAGGAAACTTCCTTGTGATTTGGTGAGGAGTCATTTGGAGGTATACCCAGAAGTGTTATGGCTGGGTCCTGAGGCAAAGCTATTCCAAGTTTTCTAAGATATTGCCAGACTGACCTCCAAAGTGGTTGCAGAAGCCTGAACTCCCACCAGCAATGGAGGAGGGTTCTCCTTTCTCCACACCCTCTCCAGCATATACTGTCATATGAGCTTTTAATCTTAGCCATTCTGACAGGTGTGAGACGGAATCTTAGAGTCGTCTTGAGTTGCATTTCTCTTATGGTTAAGGATGGTATAGAAACAGACCAGTGGATCAATGGAATCTAATTGAAGACCCAGAAATGAACCCACACACCTATGGTCACCTAATTTTTGACGAAGAAGCCAAAACTGCACAATGGAAAAAGGAAAGCATCTTCAACAAATGGTGCTAGTCCAACTGGATGTCCACATATAAAAGAATGAAATTAAACCCATACTTATCACCTTGCACAAAACTTAAATTCAACTGGATCAAAGACCTTAACATAAGGCTGGGCACACTAAATCTACTAGAAGAGAAAGTGGGAAAAACCTTCAAACTCATTAGCACAGGTGACAACTTCCTGAACAGAACACCAACAGCTCAGGACCTAAGACCAACAATCAATAAATGGGACCTCATGAAACTGAAAAGCTTCTGTAAGGCAAAAGACACTGTCATTCGAACAAAACGGCTGCCTACAGATTGGGAAAAAATCTTCACCAACCCCACATCTGACAGAGGGCTAATATCCAAAATTTACAAAGAACTCAAGAAATTAAATGCCAAGAAACCAAATAATCCAATCAAAAAATGGGAAAAAGAGCTAAACAGAGAATTCACAAAGGAGGAATTCTTAATGGCTGAGAGACACAGGTTCTTTTTCACTTAACAAATTTAAGTTATTTCAATTTTGTAGATAATACCATTACATTTTACATACATAATAACAAAATATAACAGGCAGATAAAATTCAATGGAATTATATTTTAATAATGTGTTCATAGAAGTAAAATTTTTACAAAATAAACTTAGCAAATTGACAAACAAATATGTGCATTTAGAGTGAATTATCAATTCACAGATGTATTTATATTTTCAAATATGTTTGTGTCCCTCCAAATATTGAACAGTTGAAATGTTAAGAATTCACGGTTTTACACTTGTGGAAAATTTCTAAGATGCTACATCATGTCATATCATTTCTAATATGACTTTAATCTTATGTCATCTTGAAAACCACGAGTTAAAATTTAAAATCTAATATAATCCAAGTCATAAAATAGCCAATAAATTTCCCTACGATCAGAATTGTTTTTGAAATGCAAAGCATTAAATCCTACTTGAGACACAGGACAAGTAGGAGGATGTAGAGAGGCACCATGAAATTAAATTCCAGAAATGAAGGAGAAGATGAATAGAAAAACTGGTGAAAGCCAAATAAAATCTCGAGTTTAATTAACATCAAAGTACCAATATTGGTTTTATAGTTTTGACTCATGCCACATAGTGATGTAGTATACTCAGCAGGCAAAGATAAGTAGGGGGAACACAGGAAGGCTCTGTACTATCTATCTATCTATCTATCTATCTATCTATCTATCTATCTATCTATCTATCTATATATGTATATGTATATGTATATGTATATGTATATGTATATGTATGTGTGTGTGTGTGTGTGTGTGTGTGTGTGTGTGTGTATGTATAACTTTTTGGTACACCTGAAGATTTCCCAAATAAAAAGGTTGTTGTAATCTACTTGAAATGTTTAAGAAGGCTCAATCATTCAATGCAATTTATAACGTATACATGTTCTGTTCTTTGTGATAGACACACAGTACTGAACACATGAACCCATCCGTACCCGGAGGATCTACTCTAACAGGCAGGGAACCCATTAAACAGTCACAAAAATGAGCATAAAGTGTAACTGCAGCCCACAGTAAGTGCTCTAAAGGCAAAGTATGTGAGATGATGGACATTCAGAACTGAAAAGCCCTCTCTGAGGTAATGGCACTTAACGTAGGACCCACTACGTGATGATGAGGTAGCCAGGGAGCAGCCCCCGGAAGAGAGAAGGAAATATTCATCTGCCTAAGACAGGAAAGGTTCTGTAGCATGAACCAAGATGACCCAGCACAAGAAATGGAAGGAGAAGTTGTGCCAGTTGAAGAAACAGCTACATAAGATTCTGCAATCTGGGTTCAGGATATTACAGTTTTTGAAGAATTTCAGAAACCACTTGTATTAAAACACTCTGATCAAGGCAAATTATGGAAGAAAGAATTTATTTTGACTATGGCTTCAGAAGGATAAAAGTCCTTCAGTGCAGGGAGGCATGACAGCAAGCAGCAGACAGGCACCTGAAGAAAAAGACAAAGCTCATATCTTCAAAGCCCAATAGGGATCAGAGAGCAAAGCGGAAGTGACTGACTAGAGGTTTCAAGTGCTCAGAACCCCCCTCTAGTGACACACTTCCTTAAGGAAGTTCACACACCTGAGAATTCTCCAAACACTGTCACTGACTGGGGACCAAGTATTCAAATGTTTGAACCTAAGAGGGACATTCTCACTCAAACTGCTGCACCACTGAAGACTTTAACCAGATGAGTGATAAGACCCAATTAAGGTTGTTGAAAGATTGCTGTGAGGAGGGGATGATGGTGGTACATACCTGTAACCTCATGCAGAGGAGAAAGCAGTAAAGATTGCAAGTTCAAGATCAGCTTGGGCTATATAGTAAGACATTTTCTAAAATTAAAAAAAAACATTATTTAAATCACTGTGGATAGTAATTCGATGTGGATCAGAAAGATCAAAATAGGCAGCGTCTACTTCATGTATTGACAGTTGTTCAATAAACGAAATCTAAAACCTTCTAAACATCTAAATATCTTTGTTCTAGAAAGACTTTGGCAATTCTAATGATACAATTTCAGACATGCATGTCCTTTTGTCCATGTAGAACCTTCCACCCTGACTGCAAACAGGACCGGTGATGCTCCAAATAATCCCTGAACTCACTGAGTCTCAATCTTTCTTCTAACATGCATGTAATTAAACATGGGTTTAAACAAAAGCTCAAGAGAGACACCAAACACATGTAGTGTGGAGCATGGTAAGGTGGCTACAATAAAACTTGCACCCTCAGGATTCTCATCTTTACTAAGGCATAAATTATTCCTACTTTGAATGTCCAGTTTTCAAGACCAAGAAAACATTATTGACACCTCACTGAGGCCACCTTGGCTCTAGCCCAAGTCTAAAAATATCAAACCCCAGGCTGCAGAAGACTGTAATTTTCAATCCGTGTTTAAAATATACAATGTTAAATGTCATCCTTGATTACAGTACACTGAGTCTGAAGGCACTGGTGTGTTGCCCTCTCCGACCTAGAAAAAAAATGTCTTCCAAACTTGACTTAATCTGTGACCGTCAATAAAGCTTCCTAACCAGCCTGCAGTGCCATTTGCAAACTCCCTAGAAACTTCAGTCTCAGTAGATACCTGCATTTTCCAAGTTTGTATGATTGGATAGTGTCTCTAACCTCACTAAATATGATCCATGTTAAAAGGATATCAGGACCAAAAGAACAGACTGAAACTCGAGGAAGAAGGAGGGGTTCTCATGCATGTGTCTTCATGTGGAGCCTAGAGATTAGCCTCAAGTGCCTTTCCTCAGGCACTACCCACTATGGTTTTTTGGGGCAAGATCTCTCCTTGACTTGGAGCGCACCCATTAGTCTAGGCAGGCTGCCCAGAGCCCCAGGTGTCTGCTTGTATCAGTCTCCCCAAATTTGGGATTTCAAGCTTGTGAACATTTAATTTTACATGGGTTCTGGGAGATCAATCTCAGGTCCTTATGCTTGCACAGTAAAAACTTGACTTGTCTGTGCTAAATACACAGCTCTAGACTGAGTCAGGACTAAAGTCCACGATTTAATAAAAACAAATGTATCCAAAGCTCTGTGAAACCAATTGGTATCAAGATGACTTTTTAGTCAACTGACTCTTTCTCCTAGAAGCTCTCCTGCTCCCACCATTAACAGTATTGCAGTCCCATGTGGTAGGCAAGATGAGATAAGGCTGCCCTACCACCATCAATATCATTTAGAGAATGCATGTGCTGTAAACTGGAACAAAGAGTGGCTTTTCCCTGGAATCTTGATTTAGAAGAAAGAGATTCTTGCTCAGTCTGTCTGTGCTCTTGGATAGAGGACATGTAAACACTAAAGCTGGTGGCAGTGACTATTTTTGACCATTTGGGCAAAGAAACAGAGAAGCCAGGCTGCTGCTGAGACAAGAATGAAGAACACCTACCAGAAAAGAGAGGCTTCCTGTATCGCCAGGCATAGGCTACTGCCTGATCCCACTTATAGCAGTTTATAACTGTCCTTCAAACTCATGGAGACACCACAGGATCCTCCGTCAGCTTCCAAAACAAATGAGCCATCACCGATACTCTGGGCCCTTCCATTGAATTTAGTCTCAAATGGCTGAGAAGCAGTCTGTCCAAATTCTGTAAGCCAAGATATCTGAAAGAATTCAATTCTGACCTCTGAAAGCAGTTAAACAAATCATCATAAAATATTAAGTAGTTAAAAAAAGCAGGCCACAAAAATGTGTGTGTGTGTGTGTGTGTGTGTGTGTGTTTGTCAGAGTTACAGCTAGTATGATAGCACTATAGTTTCTATTTGTTAAAAAAAATCAAGAAATGAAGGCCAATATATATTTAAGAAGATTGGAAAGAAACTAGCCAAATTATCAGTAGTTATGTTAGGAAAGCAATATTTTTTCTGCTTTATATTCCTCTATTTTTAGAGGTAATTAAATGCTTTTTAACTTGAAAAATTATAACTATAAAGACTACAAAGATATTTTTTAACTACAGCATAAAACAGCCTGTCTGTTATATTTGCTGCTTTATAAATAGCATCTAAAAAGAACTTTCCCTTAATATCCTTAACATTCCACATAGCAGAACAATGCTACTTCTCATAGACCATTACCAAATTTACCTTACCCATCACTTCCTCTGCCTCTGTTGCCACCTTATCCAATGTGCACTCCACCCACAAAAAGCACACAGACTGCCTCTGGGAGTCCACTCTTGTCTGAACCCCAATCTCTCTCCAGCCCCTCTTCTCACTTTGGTGCCTGAGTATCCGCACCTCCAAACATGCAGACTCTTCCTATTTCTTGTTTATTCTGGATTTGCTCCCCTTTCTTTTGTATTAGTTTATGATACAAACACTTGTGACAAATTAGTTGCAGTCAATTTTGAATAAAATATGTCTTAGAACAGTCCAAGAAGCAGTGTTTTAGTTACACCATTGGGAGGGGAGGCAATATCCACAAACAGGCATCACTGTGAATGTGATAAGTGACAAATTGCCTTTAGCATCTTGATGACATGATTTTAGTAACAACCATTCAAAACGCAAGGTGGAATTTGAGTAGAAAGAAACAAATCATTTAATTAAGGAACAACTAAGTAACTTTGGAAGTATACACCTCTTTACTTTGTCTCCTCCAAAATATTGATAGCTTTCATCTGTTGAATTGGGCATTTAATATCCAGATATATTGTATATATTATTTATTTAATCCTCTCAACCACTTGTGTGTGATGGCTCGTCCTGGTTGTCAACTTGACACACCTGGGGAGAAGAACCATCAGTTGAGGAGTTGTCTCTATCAGACTCATTTGTGGACATGTCTGTGGGGCATGATTTGGGTTGATAATTGATGGAGGAGTTACTAGCCAACTGGGAGCAGTGCCACACCTGAGCAAGTGGTCCTGGGATACATAAGGAAAGTGACTGAACATATCTGGAAGCAACCCAGTAAGCAGCACTCCTCCATGGCGTCTGCTTAAGTCCCTGCCTCCAGGTTTCTGCTTGAACTCCTGTCCTGGCTTCTCTCATTGATGGACTGTGACTTGTAAGATGAACTAGACCCCTTCCTCCCCACATTGGTTTTGGTCAGTGTTATCACAGCAATAGAAGGCAAAAACAATACACTGTGAAACAGAGCTTATCACCTCTTTTTTACAGAAGTAAAATTGTTGTCCTGAGAAATTAATCTCCTTATGCAAATTTAAAAGGCTGCCAAGTGGCAGAGCCAGAAGGATAGACCCATCTATGTTTTCCCTGTGGTCAATGTTTATAGCCTTTCGTTAGACTACAGACTTCAACAGGTCATAGATGAGGCAACCAGCATATTTCTGAAGTGTAAAGGAAAACCTAATGTCAATAAATAGCAGTAATATTTTACAATATGTTTGTCTAGTTTATTATACATTCATGTTTCAGGACAAATATATACTATAATAAACTACCACACTATACAACAGCACTGCAAAAAAAAAAAAAAAAAAACCTGCACAGTGGTGCATGTTGATGGCATTTATTTGTAGCTGTTTACAAGATACACCCTTCCCTCATATATAAAGTCTATCTTGTCATGTGGGTGTACACCAAATGTGAACAGGAGTAAATGTCTATTGCAATCATTTCACTGGTAAGTTGTAGTTGCATAACTCACCCTGATGCACGTACTTATGGGTACATTGATATTGTGTCATGAGGATCAATAAGACCATTTCTAAAGAGAGAGGGGGAAAATGCCATTTTCTTGTTAATGTTTTTTGTAAGTGTACACTATTCTGTATTTTTTAGCAATTACCTTTTATTTCTTCATTCAAACAAAGAAAGTCCTGCATTCTTTCTTTTTCAATTAAAAAAAAAACACTTTCTTTTCCAAAGAAAATGAAAATCATTCATTCATTAGTACAGGAAACTTGACAGAGATGATCAATTTGCCCGAGGTGAAATAAAAGTAAGTCCCTATCCTCTCCAAGCCCTGAGAATCAGAATGTCTCATGCAAAGCCAACAGCCCCAATAGCCGACTAAGTGCACAAGGAGAGGTGCGCATACAATATTGGGAGTGCAGAGGGAGGATTATCCCAGCCTGAGGCCAGCACACAATGTATAGAAGACAAAATTTAAAGCAGAGCCTTCAAATATAAATAGGGGCTTTTCCTGCTGTGAAGGACACCAAGGAGAGGAGCATCTGGGCCAGTGTATATTAAGGCTCAGAGAAAGAAAAGCACATGGAGACAACAATGTCATTAAAACAGTGAGCTACTTCTTGATGAGACTCTGAGCAGGGCATGTAAGGACCAGATGGGATATGAGAAAAAATAAAAAATTAGGCTGAAAATCACATGTGGTGATTAGTTAAGTAGGTTAAGATGTTTGTATACATGAGAAAGGGTAGATAAATTAAAATTGTTATTAATATAGACCAATAGGAGAAATGCTTGGTACAAAATAAAACATGTACATGCACAGTTATAAAAAAAATTGAAAGGATATATACTAAAGTATTACCACTAATCACCTCTGAGAGGTGGAATTATCAATAATCTAATTCTAATCTCTCTTTGCTTCTGTGCCTTCCAGATTTTCTGCATTAAGTATGCATTATTTGGCACTTTGGATGGAGAGGAATGTATGAACTAAAGTAGAAGACATGAGCTGGGTTTGAATTGTGACATCCAAAGAGTTTGGATTTTATTTCACAGAGAATCAAAGACTATTGCAGGCATTGGATCAGGGAAGTTCAATGAACAGACTTTTACAGAAGGAAACATCAAATAGCCGTTATGTGGTAGACTGGCTTGAGACTGGGAAAAGACCAGGGCAGAGGCAGGAGAGATAAAAAGCACACAACTGGAGTAGAATAGACAGACTTATTAACTAAATAAACAAAAGGAAAGGGCAGAGGCAGGGAAGAACTCCTAAACTCTGGTCTGGGTGATTGGTCCGTACAGATATTAGAAGTTAACAGGCATAATGAGAAGGGAAAAGATAGAATGATGACTTGTTTCTGTATGTGACATGCCTGGAGGACATTCAGGTAGGTGTGCTACTAGAAAGTTTGGAATATGGGCTTGGATGTAGAAAAAAAAAAGAGGGCCCAAGAGTATAATTGCATAAGAGATGGAGAAGCCTGAGAGCAAATGAGCTCAACTGGATAAAGTAGAAAGTAATCAGGACCTTGGGAACTGCTAAGTCAAACGAGCCATTGGCACACCCACAGAGCCAAAGTGTCAGACTAAGGTGGAATTCTTTTCCTCTTCTTTTTTGATTGACACACATTATACATATTTCTGAGGCACAATGGAATGCTTTAATTTGTACATGCACTGGGTACTGGTCACATCAGATACACCGATCTGTCTCCTCACATTTTATCATTTCTTGATGGTAAACATACTTAAATTCTTTCTAGAAGTGGAAAGAGCTCTGCTTTGGATAGAGCTACCACAACACAGGGGGTGAGATTCACTACAAACCTTCAGCTGATGATAGAATATCATTAGAGAACCCAGTCTCAAACAGGCTACAGGAAAAAAAAAAAAAAACAAAACAGGACAAGAACAAAAGCATGGACAAAGTAAGGCTATTGGTCACTATCTGTACTCAATGATAAACAGGAAGGTTTTTAGAAGTTCCTGATGTATCCTGCAGAGAAGGATTAGACTCCCATAAGCCAAGGCTGACTTGCTTCAAAACTGTGCTGAGACAACGATCCAGACCTCTCTTGACAAGAAGGAGATTTATGTCAATAGAGAAGTGCTCCATCTCCCATTTCATCCTACGTTTCAGCCCTCTGTCTAATTGCATAACTCCTAACTTTATGCCCACTAACTTTTGATGATGCTGAGACCTTCAACTCTTCAATCTTCCCGTGTTTTCCCCAACTGTCACTAAGTGTCATTATCTCCTGTCTTCTGTGCTTCTGATGGCTTTAAGCTCCATGTTAAACCACATACTACCTCTGCTGATGCAATACCTTGCCCTTGTTATTTTTATTAAATCTGCCAGATAACCTTCTCCAACACTGGTTAAATCCTCTTTGCTTGTTCCATGCCACTGCTGTGTCAATGAAAAAGACAATCTATTGGCCACTCTAGATTTACATCTTTGACCAGAAATTTGAAATACCCCATGACCTCTATACTTGCTGCCATCTACTTGTCTGTTTGCTTTAACAATCCATGCTTTTCCTCCCTACAGCCTCTATTCCCTCTTCGCCATCCTCACTCAGTTGATGGTTTGGTTTTGTTTTCAGTTTGGAGAAAACTACAGCAATCAGAAAAGAAGTTCAAAATACTTTCACCATTTCAGTGACCCATCTTCCAGAGCCTAACTGGAAGAAAGGGCTTGGATATAGAAGCCCTTTGGCCTCTCCATAGTCTTTTAAAAATAATGTAATTGCTATATTCTGTCTCTATGATGTCACTAACTTTTGTCTATTAAGTCATCTTTGCAAGCAAATGTCCTGTTTTCTTCAAACCCATCCTTACCCTACTGCCTCTATTTCTTCTGTTCCTTTTGCACATAAGTCCTTGAAGATTCTGTATTTACATTTCTCCCCTCAAGTATCTTCTGTATGAATTCTAGGGCATGTGATCCCACCCACCATACTCTTGTCTACAGTCTCATCAAGTCTCCGTGGCTCTTGTTTGTCAAGTGCATGGTGAGTTATCAGCTTCATCACACTTGACCTTTTGAAGCACTTGGCTCCTCCAACCATTCCTCCTGAAGCATCATGGGTTTCCACTGTATTTCATCCTCCTAAGTTTCTGCCTACCTCTCCTGGAAGTTTGTCTTGGTCTTCCTGAATGGTTTCTGTGTTTTCCTTCCAATGTGTTAATGTCAAAGTGCTCCTGGGTTTGGTCCTTGCACCTCATCTCTCCTCTAAAAACACTTATCCTTGGAGATCTCAACCAGTCTCAGACTTTAAAAACCATTTAAATGCTGGGAAATCTCCAGTGCATCTCCAGTCAGACATCCTGGAACTCCAAACTTAGTCTGCCTCTCCAACATATCTAGCATATCTGAAATGTTATCCATCTTTGATGCCTTCCACACTTCTGCTCATGACAACTGAAAGCTGGTCAAACCCCAAGACATAAACATAACTTGTGTTCTAATCTTTCTTACCAATACCACATATAGTGGAGTCTCTGTTGGTTCTACTTCCAAATGTACCCCGAGTCTGAACACTTATCACTGCCTCCAATGTTGTCTGTCACTCAGGCCACCATTGTCTCTCACCTAGGTTACCAAAATAATGTACTGACTGGTGTGACTGACCCTTTGGAAAAGCAAGTCAAGTCATCTTACTCCTCTTTTGGCACTCAAACACAGATCCCCATGCCATTAGAGAACAACCCAAATGACAAGGTCCTATAAGGTCTTCTTTCTCCTGATTTCCTCTATTCCCAGGAACTTTCCTCCAACTACTCTCCCAGTTGTTAACTGCACTTCCACCATACAAGGCCTCCTTACTGTTTCTCTGCCATGCCATCCAGGTACGTATCAGTGGCTGATCCCACTACCTGGAATGTCTCCCTCCCGATGTTCACATGGCAAGCTCCTTCATATTTTCCACAGGCTTCCTTAATTGTGACCATCTTTAACTCCTATCATTTTAGCCCTTTCATCCTGTTGAAATCTTTTAAAAATCACTATCATCTTGACATATACAAAAAATATGTATATGGTTATTTTCCTTCCCCATGAGAATTAAAACTCTAAAAATGAAAGCACTTTCCTATGTCTTTTCACATACATTCTTTACATGAATGAAGTGATCAATTAGCAATTGATAAGGTGATGGGTCTGTTGCTCCTACCTGGTCACAGATAATTTAAGGTTACCCAGTACATTGTGAATAGCTTTTGCCCTGGTGTGTGTGTGTGCATACAGGAAACTGCTCCTTATATTGAACAGAATTTTTTAATGGATCAATGGCCCATAATATACCTTACTTAATATCTTTATATTTAATTATGTTTCTTTATTTCTGGAGCCTATCAGGGATTGTTCTGGATGAGATACAAGTTTAGATACAGGACACATTAAAATGAGGGTGATCTTGACATGTTCTCACAAAAGTGAGTCCCCATCTCTCTTCAAAAAGACAAACAGCATAGATCTTGGAAGAGTGCCCCATCCTGAAGATCTCATGTGTGATGAGTCAGGAAAGCAAAAAACTCACCTTGCCTTCACATATCTGGCACTCCTCGTTGTAGCCTTTTCCTAAATAGATTCCTCCAGACTTTCCCCAAGCTGTTGCTCAGTCCTGGTAGCATCTAAATCAATTGACCATATTGTACTGGTTTGCTTCAATGTGTTTGTTTACTAGTTGAAGCCTGCATTAAGGGCAGGATTATTTCATGGTGTTTGGTTTCCTGGATCTCTTCCAGCTCTCTCTCTCTCTCTCTCTCTCTCTCTCTCTCTCTCTCTGTATGTGCATGCAAAATGACAGTGTCTCTCTTGGTCTGAACTAGTGCACATCCTGAGATTTAAATTTGACTACCCTTAGCTCTCTGTTCTGAGGTTTGCTGTCTTTACTGTTTGAACTATGTGGCCTGAATTTAGGCAAATGTGCATCACTGATAACAATGCCCAAAGCATCTTCATCCTTTTTTCTGCTTTCAGTTACAGCCTTGGCCAATGCATTTCCCTTTTTTGCCCTGTTATTGTCTTGCAAATGAAACATGTGCAGCTCTTTGTGCAAGTACAAAAATAAAATATGAACATGCTCTTATCTAAAATTCCACTTTCCCAATATTCTCTCTGGGTTGCTCTTCATTAACCAAAGTACCATTGTCATAAAATTACAATACTCTGCAATTTTAGAAACAAGTTCTACATTTTTTTGACCACCCAAATGCCTGGTTTCTAGTTAAAATATTCAGAGATGACATTCTAGTAGTTTCTACAATATCTAGTGAAGACTTCAGTTCACATGTCTAGGGTAAAAGAAGACACCTATCACCAGTCGGAAAAGGAAAGAAAGAAAGAAAAAGAAAAGCAACTACAAAAATTTGAGCTTGTAGTAAAAAGATTTGAAAGAATGTTCCACAGCATGTTATTTTCCTCCCAGAAAATTCTAACACTATATAATTACTCTTGTATGGAAAATGAATAATGTAAGCTTATACTGCTAAAAACAACTAGACAGAAACATCCAGAATAGACAGGCCTTCCCTGACAGCAGATAAAATATTAAACTAGAAAATATTTGTATGATGGCTCACTGGACAATGCTCTTGGTTTATTATTCAATGGAGATACAGCACAGCCCAGGACAAAGTTACATGAGAAATGAAATGCTTTCTCATCTATGTGTCAAGATTTGTGTGATTTCTCTGCTTCACACAGAACCTGTAATATTGATGGCATCCCAAACTATCACAGAAAAATACCAATCAGAAGTGCATCTAAGGCACTTCTGGTTAAAAATAATACCAGTTAAGATCCTTCTTTTGCAATAGAAATGCTTTGAAAAAGAAAAGCTGAAATTCCACCTGCATGGAAATTAAAGTGTAGTTACTCTCCCAGTTCAGGGGAAAAAAAGGCTTCACTTTGGTGCTTGGAGAACTAATCCCAGCAGATATAGTGGCGGGTTTAGAGACTAGGAACATAGAGATTCTCGCTACCCCCCTTCTCCCCTGTTCTCAACACCACGATGTGTGTGTGGGGCGGGGGAGGGGAGAGATTCTAAAACCTGAGAGCAACCATGTAGACTGGCTTAGTCTAGCCAGAAAAAAAGCTGGAATCCAACAGCTCAGGGGTGACCACGACGTGTGATGGAGGCGGTTGGCTGTGTCTCGCTTTCCAATCCCACTCTGCCCGCCTTTTGCATGATTTCTCCTACAAGCTCCGCAATTTGGCCACCTAAGCAAGTTCTTTTCACTGCCCAGGGTGGAGAACCTTCTAACGACATTTTTATCATGAGCAGTTCCCATACTGGCAACATCTCGATAGCCCATGGTGAACAAGCTGACCTACCCAGCCAGCACAACCGCAACCAACTAATGTCCCCCACAATCTTTGTTCCCAGCGCTGGGTAAGCGCCCTGGCACCCAGTAAAGTCTTTCCGAGTAGCCTAAGGACTGATGGTCAGCTAGTGGAACAGCCATGTTAGCCTCCTCCGGGCGTAAAGCAGCCACCGGTGAGCTGACCGACGACGATCAGGAGCGCTGTCCTGTCCTCTGCCCTCCTCTGCCCCCAAGACTGCGACTCTCCTCGAACTCCGGGGTTCAAGTGCCTGGCCCCCTTGGCTGCCTCAAGGTTCAGCACCGAGGTCAGCGGACGGCCGACATACTTATCTTCCCCGAGGTCCAGGAGGCCACCAAAGTGATTGTGAGAGCCCAGGCAAGGCTGCAGGTGTCCCACCGCGCGCCCTCCGGCACCGCTCCCCTGTGTCCCTGAGCGCCCATCTCCCACCCGCACCACGCTCAGGACTGCCTCGCGGCGTCTTACTTTTCTGGCTGGAGTAACCCGGGTAATAGCCATAGTAGCCAGTAATCCTCAGGATCCTATCCTCGATGGTGGCTACCCCGTTGGGGGCCGCCTTGACATCCATAGAAAGCGCGAGGCGGCGGCTCCCAGCGCCGCGGGGCGTAGAGCAAAGCGCGGGGCCCGGAAGCTGCTGCAGGTACCGCCGCCGCCGCCGCCGCTGGTGCTGATGTTGCAGCTGGTGCTCCCGCGCCCCGGCTCTGACTCCACCGCCCCGCGCAGCTCCGGCTTCGCATCACAGCGGTGGCGGCGGCAGTGGAACGGCCGGCCCCCACTCCAGTCGGCCTCTGTGTCAGCCTGGCGGCTCTCCCGCCCGCCACCAACTCACTGCTGTCCAAACAGCGCCCCCTCACCTCCGACGCCCACCCAGGTCTGGGACGCTTGTGGGCGCCCCACCTGGTCTCTGACTTTCACCATTAACCCTTGGGCCAAAAGTAGACACCCTCAAGCCAGCTTGCAGGAAGGGATGGTGGCTAGGTTCTCAGGTTGAACAGTTGAGGGTGAGAGAGACCCAGGCAGAACTATGGGGTAACAATTCAAGAGATACACACTGCATTTTAGCACTTCTACCCCTACCCTACATTTGTCCCATCCTGCTGCCCATCCCGCCTGGGATCTGTGGGTAAGGAAAGCACTCACAAGCATTAATCCTTGTAACTTGTCTAGACAACTAAGGATCCTTTTGTTTTTCTTTTTACGAATTGCAAAAATAAATTAATTCCCAGCAGGTGATGTGTGGAATGATTATCCAAGTGAATGCAAAGAGTTTAAGAGTTCCAGCTGTGAATCTGACAGTCCACACAGGGCCCTCTACCCTTCAGTAAAAACAACAAAGGCTAGGGTCATTCACC
The DNA here is from genome assembly GCA_907164525.1 of Lophiomys imhausi. Classification (NCBI taxonomy): domain Eukaryota; kingdom Metazoa; phylum Chordata; class Mammalia; order Rodentia; family Muridae; genus Lophiomys; species Lophiomys imhausi. Next base: position 7,446,690 of record CAJQZJ010032031.1, on the reverse strand, counting down.
AGAGCGCAGCACATTCATTTGTTCAATTCCAAATACCCATAATCTAAGAAAAGAGTATTTTCTTCTCTTTTGCAACAAACAGCAGAAGTAAGGGCTTTCAGGTTGTATGTGGGTACAGGAGTTGTTGCCACTGTCCAAAGAGAAAGACTTTCTGTCTATACAAAGCATTCTTGAAGCTCTGTGATCAGACTAAGCAACCTCCACAAATGTCGTTCTCGGCTGATGGGAGGCCCTGGGCTTAGGTGAATGCAAACAGCTACCCATTCATAGTTTTCAGCCACTGGTTTTCCCCCAAAATAATCTTCCAATCTCCATCTCACAAGGGGAAGGGCATGTGAGAGGGGAGGGGAGGCAGCCATTAGCTTTGAGGAGGTTAGGTCCACCTTCCCTCAAGAGGTGTCGGACTTCCCCTGCCAATTTCCACATTTATAAAGATCATGAGATGTGGGGAGCAGAAATAAGAGTTTATTTCTCAGCCCCTCTCAAAGGCATCCCAGTATTCTCTTCATTGTGTGTGGGCCCTTAAGAACAAAGAAACAGACAAACCATTTTCCTAAAACGAAATGAGCTTATGTATATGAACATGCGGTATTAAATTTCACAGTGTGCTGATCATCTTTATCCGGACACAAAGCTCTATAAGGCATCTTGAGGAGAGACTGAATCTCAGATGGTCGTGGTTTAAGAGAGTTCCTACAGAAACCAATTTCCAGCTGCACCTGTTTACTGGGTTGGGGAGAAGTGTGAAAAGAGCTAAAAGGCCAGACAGAGATAGAGGGAAAATATGACACCGAAGTAATGGGAGAAAGTTAAACACTTATAGCTAAAAAGGAAAAGATTATATTCATCCCCACCCGAAGTAACTTGTAGCATGGTTTGGTTAGTTTTATTATTTGTATAGCAAATCATATATAAAATAGATTAATTGCACAAGAAAGATATGTCAGTCACATTAATTTAAAATCCTTTTAAGTTTTTACAAAACATAAATTGCCTGTATTACATCTAGTATGCATTTAATGTCATTCATTATAACAGAATACACTAATGTGCATTTAATAATTGAGATATAAAAAGCCTTCCAAAGTAACAAACACTTTAATAAGTAGACTTGAAAGTGAACTGATTTTGGTCCATTAGTGTGTATAGTATTTATAGTCTGACTTAGAAATAAAATTTTAAAGAGGAAAACAATATCAGATGTCTTTAATCATCTATAAAAGGACAATTGATGGAGGGAACTGAAAGTCATACACACACACACATCAACTTCTGCTAGTGCTAAGGACTTGCTTGCTTGCAAATATAATAATGGTTTTTAGCCTTTCAGGTATTCTTCTGGACATCCTTTTAAGATTATAGAAATTATATGGAGAGGAGAATTTTTAAAGCATTTTATGTGCTTACATGCTAAATCACTTTCCACAAACAAGACAGATATTCTAGTTTATAAAATTGTCTCAAATCTATTCTGAAAGAATTAAGGAAAGATGTAACTTAACAAATGAAGACCAAAAGTGGCTCGTGATTTTCATGGTAACCCTTCACATAGTTTCTTTAGTCATTATAAGTCATTATTCAATTAAAATATTGTCTACAACTTCTTAAAAGAATTCAAAAATTGTGTAAATATATGTGGCTTGTGGGTATGTGGATGTGAATGCAGGTGGGGTCAGAGGTCAGAAGAGGGCATCAAATTCCATGAAACTGAAACTATTGTTGTAAACTTCTGATACAAATTCTGGGTCCCTTGGAAGAGCAGAAAATGTTTTTAATCATGGAACCATCTCTCTAGCTCCCCTCTGCAACATTTCAGTAATATCTTTAAGGAATTTAACTAAGGGCATCCAACTGTGATTCTGAGTTTCGATATCTGGGACACACTTATTTTAGTGATTTGGTTGCTTATATATCTATGCTAATTGGGTACAAAATGCTATCTTTGTTAGTAAAATATTTCAGATCATCTGAAAAGTAGTTCACCTGATGGGCATATCACACACAATCACACACGTCCAAGCACACACAATATACATACACAGTGCTAAAAGGACTGGAAATTACTCCCCACTCCTCTGAGAAATTAATGTAGTATGACTAGATTCTTGAGCTAAAAGTAATAGGACTGCTTGGAGAGCTAAGAATGTTGAAGCTTTTTTTTCCCCCTGAGGGAAAACACTCTTTTGTACAATCATATGGGCTGTTCACAGAGTTAACCTCAAACAACTTACATAGTATTAATGTTTAAATTAAATCTGGGTTTTAGTCAATCAAGAAAGGCCACCTGGGAAGGAAAAGTCATGGCCTTCATACTATATTTATTTATTTTTCCTAAAGAAAACATTTATTTTGACAAGATTCTCTCCTTAAACCAATTCCAGCTCCCTGGGACTACATTTGTTTGCTCGCTTTTCAGAGTTCTTAAGAACTGGCCCAGATCAGTGTCCGATGCCCACCACAGAGCTTCTGAAACCCAGCTTTTCTTCTTCTTCTCTGCCATTCTGGATGATGAGCTGCGCTGGTTCTAGGTCACTCATACTCTACTTTAAAGAAAGCTGTTTTGCATATTTAGCTATTACATCATCAGCTGCTCCATTTGGAGTGCTGACAGGGCCTTTCTATTCTAATTTTGGGCAAAGGAAAGCAGTGCTAATTTACCTTTCAGCTGAAAGGTGCTGGGGATCCAGAAATCTGGGTGTCCGTGTAGGGAGTCAGGGCAGAGTCCACTTTTTTTTTTACCTCAAGTGGCAGAATTGTTTCAGTGAAGATTTTCCACATTCAGTTCCCTGGAAATGCACTGAACTTCTTTAGAGAGAGTCTTGAGTAGTTTCAACAGACATCAACATTTAGAATATGTCTGCACCTTCTCTGTCTGTCTCTGAGCTCTTGTGATGCTTCGCCAGTCCCCTTTGCTTCTTTTTTTATACCATTTCAGTGGTATAGCACAATGGTTCAGAACAATGACTTTGGAGCCAGATTGCCATGAATCCTATGTGACCTCATCATTCTCTAGTTGGACAACTTTGGTAAGTGCCTTAAATGATGTATAACTTCATTTCTTCACCTTTATAATAGGAACAGCTATACTTCTTCATATTTTCTCACATAGCAGTGACTGGCCCATCACAAGCTTCATAAGTGGTAGGTGGTCCTGTTTTCTAGTGTGCATACCTACAGCTCTCTCCTCTTCTGTGAGATTGGCTCATTGCCTCTACTTCCCAGTATTTCTGTGGCAGTGAAGTTAATAGTATATAAAAATGTCACCAAGGCCTGGCTCCAACAGTTGCCCAAGAAATATTAATGCCGTTCTTCCAACACTACTCATGTTCCATTCATTATTTATCACTAAGTTAATTTATACTTTAGTGCCCTTGGTTTTTCTGTAGCAATTACTGTCACAGGTTGTCCTCAAATCTTTGTGCCATGACAGGAATCACAGCTTGAAAGTCTTGTTTATCTAAGGCACAGGGGAACTTCAGAGGAGAAGGAATGAATACCCAGTGTTGACAGCTCTTCCCATTCTTTGAAAAGCTATAAGGTCAGGATGTGATAGGGATAAAGACTAGAGGAACCTTCCGCCACTTAGTGACAGGGTTCTAAGGTGCATATGGGAAGATCTTTGTGGTTCTCTGTGGCAGACAAAACCATTGCCCCTGGACTTCTTGCCCTCAGCTGTGTCTGGTGCTTCCAGCTTGTCTGGCGTGAATGAGATCCTTGCAGTGTGTAGAGGACTTAAGTCTTAAGCATCACCAGGGAGGTTGTATCTAGTCAAAGATCCCCCTGAACTGCCTAACCCTGATTCAGAGCCCCAGTAATACTGAGGCTACATTTCCTACTGTTTTTTTTTTTTAAATCAGGAATGGGAAGTCAGAGTAAGATTTACTGTAACTTAAAGTGAATAAGAATTTTCCAAACCTCTCTGAACAGCTGTGTTGGTGGTTATATACTCAAGCTTGCTACATACTCATTTTACAAATAAGCTTTGCTGTAATTTAAATGTCCAAATATGCTCTACATGCCACAGTCTCAAGTGAGCTTTGTGTTGTTTATCATACGAGGTTTAGCATAACATTAGCTGTAAAAATGTCAAGCTCTGAAGCAGTCATTAGTACTATTTATCATCCTCCCCCATTTTAGCCATAGGATAGAATTGCACTTCCTGCCCCCTTGTGGCTGTGGGAAGCTATGACTGATACTGGGTGTGATCAAAAAGGGACAATTGTCATCCCAGCTGGAAGTGGTACAAACCCTTAAGTGTTTTCTTTTCTCTAGCATTGTGACTGCCATCAACATTCAAGATGACCCTGACATGTAAACGCAATGTTACTAAAATGTTAAAATTGAAAGGAATTTGAATCCCTTCCACTAACACTGTGTTTAATTTTAAATCATAATTTCTTCATCCTTTGGCTTTTGCTTTGGTTTGATTTGTTTTCCTTGTTTGGGAATTTGCTTGTTTGTTTATTGGCTTGTTTGGTAAGGTTTGGTCTAGACTTCTCTATGTAGTCCTGACCAGGCCTCCAATTCCTAATCCTCACACTTCAGCCTTCTGAGTGCTGGGATTGCAGACATACACCACCACACAGACTCCTCTTTTCCGAAGACATACCACACATATTTAAGAATCATCAGTTCTTAAAGGAAGACACATGTATACTGTTAGAAAGAAACTTCATGAATGGAATATAAATCAGAGAATAAAATGTTTAAAACTCATTAGAATACACCAATAAAATAGAAAGCCCACATGTGCTCTATAAAACAACATTTGAAACAATAACTACTATTAAAATTTTCAAGAAAGACTTTGGCTTTTGGGACAATAACTATCAATTTTTAGGAAATTTATTCCCAAGACTTTATTTCATCATTATTTTTAATATCTGTGATATTCATACAAAATGTTCTTTAAACACCATGAGATAATATAGAAGTGGCACACTGGACAGTTCTCTTTCTTTCTCTGGCTACCAGATGATGCTGGAAGAGACTCCTGACACATCAGAGATGGCCGTGCTCTCAGCTGAGGCATGGAAGGATTGTGGCAAATGCCTTTCATACTCTGGTTCTCCTGTTTAACGTTTGGAATGACCAGGTCTGCATGGATTTCCATGGGCTTCAGAAAAGCCAGAGGCTGACAGCAGAGGCTTTCTCATTGATGGCGTGACACATGAAACTGTGTCTGGTTGATTCAGGATTTGCAACATGAAAATTCAAGGCAGATGCAGCGCTGGACCAAACCGCAAGCCCAGAAGATCAGAGCTGGTGCATAAAGTCTTTTCCATTCTATTCTTAACAACTTTCCCAGAGACGTGGTCACTTAAGAAGTCTCTTGCCCATAAGACCAAGCAGTCTGTTTACTGCTCAGTCTGGATGCTAAATCTTTGTCAGTACAATAACATGTCCTCATGAGAACCTACCCTAGTATGGAAATCCCTGCCTCTTCCTCAGGCTCAACTTTCTCCAGAACACAAATGAAGACATCAAATTTCCCAGGTTTTCATCATCCTCTCCAGACTCTGAGTTGGAAACTGAATAGGGAAATTGTGGGCCATGTTGACAATGGGCACCATGCCGGTGTTATAAGCTATGAAAGCATCTACTTAAATTTCTCTGTGGTTGAAATCATAGGTGTAGTATTTTCCTGCTATTCACATAATCACAGCATATAGTCTGGTTTGTCCCCCAAGGCCACCCAATAGCATGATCTGAAGAGGGGGAGGTAATAGACAACATTGTCTAGTTAGGCTTTCAAATAGTCCTTCATGGGAACCAAATCTCTTCTGAATTCCAAGAGGGAAGGAAAGAGCATAAAATAATATTTAAAGTTTTCACAACCTCTGTATTTTTTCTGATCATTGAGGAACATTACTGAGAATAAAGAAAGAATGGAATCAACTGAAATGTCAAGACATAGGAAAATGGTTTAGCAAATCACAGTGATTCCATTGACTAGAACATTCTGAAGAACTTAAAATAGTAACAAGGATCATGGAGCAATAAGGAAAAAGTCTCAAGAGTATGGACATGCTTCAAAATATTCTAAAATATAATTTACTTGTATTATTCATATCAGAATGAATACATATGCTAACAACAAACCCTAAAACCCTCTCCCACGGCTGTTCTCCAGTGTTTTATTTGCATTGTACCATCAGGTGGTGCCATGTGTTGCCTGCACATTAATCTCTTCAGTAATTGCAATTATCTGGATCCCAGCAAATGTCATGAGTTCTGCCTAAAGGTCTCTAATTCTTCTATCTCTCCATGTTCTCATAAATAATAACTCAGAGCTCATGACAACAAGTGCATAAAAAGTTTTTCAAATCTCAAAGAAGCCTTAAAATTTACAGATTCTTACACAAATAAGGTGCCCCTGCTACACAGCAGTCCAGCCCCAAGTGCCAGTTGATTCTGGGCAATAGAATCAAGTGATGATAACAGCCATGCTTGAGTAGTCCATACCTGTGCAGACAGTGCTTTATCTAATACCATCAATTGGTCAGCTACTTATAAAGGTTTTCTCTAGAGAAAACTTTTCTTATGATCCCACCCCCTTCCTGAGAGGGCCAGGTATTTTCTACAACAGAGTTCTTTGCAAACTACCTGTCTTTTCCATGCTGCAAGCTGAAGTTCCTCAAAGGTAGATACTATGTTTCGTTTTTCATTGTATGATCAGTTAAAGTCCAGTGCTTCTCAGAATTCTGCAGAATGCCGGCTTCTTCTACATGGTTTTCTGTCTTGTCTTTGTGCTCATTCGACTGTATCCTTCTCTGATACCCTTCCTAACTGAATGTCTTCCTGTCCTTTTCCTTTTCATTCTCTCATGCTCTGACTGAACCCTAGGCTCAGTAGGTAGAAGGATCAAAGGATTCTTAAGTTGAAACTCAAGATGCCTATTTCACCCAGTCTATGTGAGTTGTATTTTCTGCTGTGAGCTGTACTTGCTCATTTAACCAACTTGGCGTCCAATCATGCTGAAATGCTGCCCTTCATCCTTTGAAGGTGAAGGGTAGAAATAAAAAAAGGTAGTGTTTGCAAATGAGTGGAATTATTCATCTTCTTGCTTTCATGAATGATGCTTTCAGTATTCATTTCCAGAATTAATATAGATTCAGCTTGACAAATTTCTTGGGATGCATAATTAGTTAAGAGGTTTGGATTTTGTCCTTTATGTATAATCTATTGCTCTCGTGTGTAAGACACTTGTTCATTCATGTTTTCCTTGACTTAGGTGAAAGAAATCTGCCGAGCACCCAGAACACAGAGAGTGTATGAGTGAGTGGATGTCATTCTTTTCATCTTTTCTTGAACCTCCTTCTTCCCTTAATCCTGCTCTTTCTGCAGTCTACTGGGATTATCTCAACACTGTGGTGTATCAACATTTTATTCCTACTATTTAGATTTTACTGGCTACCAAACTTTAGTGCCATTATTTTATTGGTATCTTATTATTATTGGTCAGTTGATTCTACTGAAAGCTCAGGCTTGCTTGTCATGGCTTGGCTAACCTAGGCATTGATGTTAGGAAGTGGCCATTTGGAAACTGCTCTATATCTCCAAAGTTTTAATTGACTATTAGTCTCCAAGATTTGCATTGTCATTAGCACTCCTGGAATAATCTTCTGCGTTGTGAAACAATATCAAGTAGTAGACATGTGAGTAGACCCAGGTCCCTGGTGACCCACACACTGACAGGCAGAATCAATCTCTTTACCTTTCTTATCTGTTCTTGCCTTGTAATGTATTTTGACCAATGGAATATGGCATATGTAATATATTTCAAATCCTTCTGCTTGATGGATTTTTCTGCACAGAAATGGGGCCATTTCTAGATTCTATGACATCTAGCCATGTTAACTCAGAATTGGTGTTGCTAAGAAGACTCATCAGAGGTTTGATGTTTTAATTGGGTTCTTAATTAAAAATTTTTTTCACTGTTGTTTAATTTTATTTTATATTTTTAATTTTGCTAGTTTGTGACCTTTAGCAGAATCCCTTGATTTCAGATCAGCCCCAGGTAATCTTCCAGTGGTAATATTAATTAATTAATTAATGCCAAGACCTAATTTTATAGGAAGACTCTAGCATTGAATGGTTACCTGAAACAATGAGATAAGATCTGAATAGAAACTGAAGACTTTTTCATGACATATAATTCTAAAGCTCCTGATCCTGACTTCAAAATGGGGATTAAAATGTTCAACATCCATACAGACTGGCCTATATAATACAGGTACAATCAAATGCCAAACAAAAAGTCTAGTGAGTTTGACTAAATGTAACTGTTGCCTCAGCCATGATTTTAGGATATTCTCTGCTTACCGGCTGTGGGAACATATACTACAACTGGCAGCAAAGATCTGACGGATGGCCCTCTCCACTACATACACCATATTTCTAATTTCTTAGAAACACAAATAAAACTTTTAAGCCCACATTTACTTTCAATAATTACA
>CAJQZJ010032031.1:7398399-7438221 GCA_907164525.1 Lophiomys imhausi | reverse complement strand
AGTCAAATATTCTAACATATGAAAAACATTGAAATGCTAGGTGAAAATAAATTACTATTTCAAAACCAGAAAGCTGCTAGCTGCCTTAAAAGTGATGATGTAATTATAATCCAAATGGAAAAGGAATGAGAAATATATGTTTTTTCTTATTAAAGGAAATGGAACCTTTGCATTAAAAATTTTCAGTTACATTTTCAGCTACATTTTTGGTTTACAGTAAAATACTTAAAGGACACACACACACACACACACAAACAGATGTACACTCAATTTTAACTGCTTAGCTGCTGTCAGTCCCATAGAGACAAAAGAGATTTTTATCAATTACATTATATTCAGTTTCATCCCAGAAAGGAATTAAAGTACAAGTTTTGAAAGAATAATAATAAACAAGGAAGTGACTGGGAAGAAAGTAAAATTAAAAACAGAAGCCAAGAAAACAAAGCCAGAATGAAGTCAAGTGTTGAGCAAGCCAACATATTTTATTAGAAGCAGCAATAATGTGTATTGAGGCTTCCTTCCTAGACACCAAAGCACACGTTCTTCCTGTGGTTCCTAATACATGATGGTCAGAAGCTGAACATCAGGAGAAGCGTAAGTCATTCCTAATGTGAACCCTGAGAGTGAGTTTCCCAGCTATGTTTCTAAAGAGAATCTCATGCAGCTTTCCAAACTGCACCCTGAAGAGCAGACATAGGAAAACAAGAACCCCAATGTCTGATAGGGCCATGCTAAGGCACTGTGGGGTGCATATTGATAGTGCACTTTGAACATGGGTCTACTTGTCATTTTTAAGTAATCCCAAACCAAAGATTGGATACCAGTGGGCTACTTAACCCTCAGGCAATCTCTGCAAACATGGATTCTCTCAAATGGGAAACATAGACATCACCAGATCCTATAGCTAGCCATTCCCTACAGGTCTTTTCTCTTATTTTTCAGAGTAGCTAGGTAAGGTCAGGTGACTTTTCTTCTAGTGTGTATCAATCACTACCACAGCCTTCTGACTGGCTTTCTACTATTTTAATCACCCCTTTCAACCACGATTTGCTTTCTCTAAAGTAAAGCTCTGTTTAAGCACCTGAATGGCTCAAATTCCCAGATCAGCTTTTGGGATGAACTTCTTTAAGGTCCCAAGAAACTCACGCTCTATTGCCCCTGTGGATGCTATATGTGTTTTTTTCCTCTGTCGGAAACACTCCTCAACCCTTTGATCCTTCCCGTTGACTAGAACTATCTTTTCCCATCTCAGTACAGGAGTTTCCTCAACAAAGGCCTCTTTGCCTGTTGTTCTCTCCCTGTAGACTGTACACAATGCCTGTAGGACTTCTTTATCTGTTTCTTGCTCACTTTAATCCCAACCAGCACAATGCCAGAGTGGTTTAATAGATATCTCCATATTTGTTATTGAATTAATCAATATTAGTTATCACAGAAAAGCCCTTATAATTAAATAGTATGTTACTCCTTAAAGGAAGATCAATTCACTCCTTTAAAATAAAATGAAAAATATAAAGATATTTTTGATAACTTTAAGAACACTGACAAATCAGCCCCCTGACATGGACTGAAAGATATATACCACCTCTATTATTTCCATGCCCACAGGACCAAGATTTTCCTTGTGGAACAAGCTGTGACCCACTCCTCAACAAGGACATATATTGAGGCCCTGTTCTCTGTGGTCTGGAGCATGAACTACAATGCTTTTAGTCTCGATTGGTGAGTTTACTAAGCCTATATCAAGCCAAAATAAAAGAACAAATAGTGCTAGATAGATATAAAGACAGACAGGAAGGTATCATTAAATTGGGAGTTCAAAACATCCAGCAGAAGTTGTCTGGAAAGTTCCATTTAGGCAGTCAGCTGGAGTTCCCAATGGAGAGAGTCCCAGGCACAGTGTACTATCTCTTCAGGTGCGACTTTCAAGTAAAAGAACAAATGGCAACAGGGACAACCATCAAATCAGGCACTGATAATACTCAGTAGAATCCAAGTGGGGAAGTGAAGCAGCCAGCTGGGGTTCCCAACTGAGCTTTTTCTCTCCATGGATGAGCTTCCCATGAAGGCATTTTTATATCATTTGATAAACAATAATAACCTCTGTCGGAAATGATTTGCCTTCTAGCTATTGTCAAAGACACAATGTTTTTGCTTTGGGGATGTTTTACTGATCTCTTCCCTTCTTGTTATAGAGTCTTAAGGGGACAGTCCATCTCTAGACAAGGGGCCTTGGAAGACACTTTGAAACAGGCAACTCCAATTGCAGAGATAACTTCTCAGTGAATTCAAGCATCACATGACAACTTACCAATACAATGTATGTTACAGCCCCTATATGTTATACACGTAGATCATGATGGTCTTTTTGGTGTGAAAAAATTTTTTAGTTAGCTGATGCCAAATGCAAGATTCTCAAGAGATTTACAAAATATTCAGCATTGTACTAAATGTAGGAAGCAGTTTGTTGCTGGGGCCCATGTCCAGGACACTTGGGGGTGGCGATGAGCTGGAACAGAGTCAACAACCCAGACTCCTGGAGTCTGGTAAGTGAAGTGGCAAAAGTAGACCCCTTTGTTTCAAGAAGAGGACGCCCCATTTATAACCTCCACCCAGAGTCCCATTGGCTTCCAAACTGCAAGCTGATGTGTCTCTTCCTTATTGACTTGTGTCTCATTAATCTGTGTGGTGTCATCAGTCTCCAGGCAGGTCCTGGCAGGTCTCAGGCCAGGCATGTCCAGGCATGCCCAGGTAGGTCTCAAACCAGCTGCATGTGGAAGCCCAGCCACTTGCTGTTTAGCAGCAGGCCTTGTTCCTGCTCAATGGCGACTCTTGTTCCTCCTACAGTAGTTTGAGTTTGAAAGTCTTAACCCATCTTGTAACATTAAGATTAGTTGGGGATGTAGAGTTTATCTGGAGTCTATCACTAACCACCTGATCTGGAGAATTAGGATATTGCTTATTCCTTCCCCAGAGTTGGGCAGCTTCCCCCTTCTACCTTGAGCCTGCTCTACCTGACATCTGAATAATAAAGCCTGAGCCTTGGGGATCCCCAAGGGTTGCCACAAGTACCACAAAGTTCTCGGCTCTCACTGCCATGTCATCCTGCCCATATCATCTTTTAGCCGTTGAATCACTTTTCAGCCAAGCTGCCTAGTACTGCCAGGTTGTTTCTGAACTCTGTTCTCTTTGCATTTTACATTTCACTGGTCTCTACCAACCTCACTACCATTGTCTACCAGGAGGAACTCTTTCAAGCCATAATTGTAGCCAAGACTTTTAAAAAATCTTTCTTGAGCCGGGCGTGGTGGCACACCCCTTTAATCCCAGCACTCGGGAGGCAGAGGCAGGCAGATCTCTGTGAGTTCAGGCCAGCCTGGTCTACAAAGTGAGTCCAGGATAGCAAGGGCTACACAGAGAAACCCTGTCTTGGAAAAAAAAAACAAACCAAAACAAAATCTTTCTTGAGTTCCCTAGGGGCAATGGAACCCTCCCCCTATCCTTTGCTTGGTACCTCTTCTCAGGATTTCTGCTCCACTTCATTACAACTGCTATTCTCACATCTATCTTCCCTACTGGAAAGCAAAATCTACAAAGCAAGGTTTGCTTCAAAATTCCTTTTGATGCCTCCATTGTCAAACACTGCACCTAGGACTAGAGTAAGAAGAAAAGGTGGGAAGGAAGAGTTAGGTCGGAAGGACAAAGAAAGGGGATTAAAATCATAATATGCTTTGAAATATTGTCAGGGCTAAAAGTTTTCTGAAATTTTCTCTAATTCTGTAACAGGAATAAAAATTGCAAATGATCTCCTGAAAACTATTATGGGATAGAATGAAATGAGCACTTAAAGCAATTTGCATGGTTTGTGTATGCAGTAAGAACTCAATAAATGTAGAGCACCATGAAAGTAGGACACATGTGTAACATGTGAATATATGTGGAGCTCAGAGCTTCTTGATGTGAAGGGTATATTTCTTCCATTGTCCTGGCTATGTAGAGCCAGGGGGCACTGCTTTAAGAAGTGAAGCACCATCGCAGGGAAGTCCCAGGCTCCTCTGGAGAATTATATAGTAGTTTATTAACTAATAATGTTTTAAATAGATAAGTAGATACAGTTCTCAGAATGTAGATAATATATCCATCAGGATAGAAATTGATACAAAAAATACCACCATTATGTTTTTGACCTTTTAAAATATATTTTAAAAATTCAATTTATGATGTATAATAGTTATGTATTATTATATTATTAATAATTATATAAATACATATTATTTATATATTATATACATATAATTGTTATATATCATTTCTCCCTCTTTTTTTCCTCCCTCCAAATACTCCCATATGCCCCTCCCCACTCTTTTTCAAATTAATAGACTTTTTAAAGAAACTAAGTGTAATTGTAGGAGGGGTGTGTGTGTGTGTGTGTGTGTGTGTGTGTGTGTGTGTGTGTGTGTGTGTGTTCCTAAATCCTAAATATAACTTATTAGTTCCTTTTAATGTTACTTGTATGTTTTTTGGGGGGTAACAACCAGTTGGAGTGGTCTTCCCTAGGGAAGACCATCTCTCTTGTTCCCAGCATTCCTCACAGTTGTCTATACTTCCTTGGGTAGGGTCGAGGCTTCCTGGGCTTTTCTCTGTCCACTTTGGCATGTTCATTAGTGCCATCTTTGCTCAGTTAACACTTGGCCAGTCATATTGGTGAGACTTTATGTATGTAGCTTCTGACATTACTAGAAGAGAGTCTGACAGCAAACTGCCTTATTCTCTGGCTCTTACAATCTTTCTGAGCCCTCTTTTACATTTGTCCTTGAGCCTTAGGTAAAGTAGTGTTTTACAGATTAGGACTGGACTCTACAACTCTGCATTTGGGTTGGTTATGGTTTTCTGCATTGGTGTACATTTGTTGTAAAGAGAAGTTTCTTTGATGAGGAGTGAAGACTATACTTATCTGTCAGTATAAGGACGAATGTTTTTAGCTTGATGTTAGGGATTATACAGTTTTAGTAAATTAGTTGTTGCAGGTTCTCCTCCGATAGCCGTGACTTCATTAGAACCACGTAGTTAGCTAGATTTCCAGTATCAGGTATGGTCTCACTCTTGTTGAGTGTGTCGTAAATCTATTTAAGGAGCTGTTGGTTCCTGGAGGGATATGTATGCCACTATTGCATCCTTAGAGTTATTTTGCCATGCTGGCCATTGATGTGGTTCATAGCTGGGTAGGACTGTTGGCTGCCTACTCCCTTTGGAAGCTTGCATGTCACGTTCTGGTACCTTGAAAGCTAGTTCTCAGGGAGGTGACATTCAGCTCATCTCCAGCTCAGGGTGGGGGGTATCTGGGCCTTGTTTCTGAAGTCTATTATGTCTTCATCAATAGGGACTTACCTTCTACTTTCAGGGGAACCAAGTGCAGCAGCAATAGGCTGCCTATTTTTAGAGTCTCTTGAACAGCCCTGGTCATCAGCACAAAATAGGGCTTTTCATGTCTGGTATTGGGGTTTGGTTAGGCAGTTTTTCTTTATTAGAGGGAACACTGTCTGCCCAGATGATTAAGGCTCATTAAGATTGTACACGTATATTTATACATGGGGTTACATGAATTTTTTGGAAAGTTGTTAATAGTGTGATTCTGTGTGGCTTCTGTGTACTTCCTCTTTATCATTTTACCTACATCCCAACTTCTTCTGTATTTAACTCCCTCCCCTCCCCTCCTCTCCCCTCCCCTCCCTTTCCTTCTCTTTCCTTCCCTTCCTCTCTCCTTCCCTTCCCTTCCTTTCCCTAAGGAGCTCCCCTTTCTCATTCCCCTATCAGATCGTGTGTATTGTAACATCTGCCTTTACAGTCTTGCTTCTCTTCTGTGTTTACCCCCGCACCCTCTCCCTAAGGAGCTTCCCCCTTTCCCATTTCACTCTTACCATGCAAATCCCCTCTCTATTGTCCTCCAATCCCCCTATTCTGGCAATGGTTCTGTTTTGCTTTCCTTGTTTCTGTAGTTATTCCAGGCTATCCAATCACATCTGAAGATTTAGAGCTAGGAGCCTAAATCTAAATCTAAATGAGAGAGAATATATGACTTTTGTTTTTCTGGGTCTGGGTTACCTCACTCAATATTATCTTTTCTAGTTTTATTAAATTATGTGCAAAGTTTGTGATTTCATTTTCCTTTACAGCTGAGTTCCATTGTGTATGTATCAAATGTTCATTACCTATTTGTGGGTTGAATGGTAGTTAAGTTGTTTCCTAGCTATGGTGAATAGAACAGCAATGACTGTGACTGAGCAAATCTCTTTAGAATAGAATGTTGAGGTCTTGGGGGCATATGCTAAGGAGTGGTATAGCTGGGTCATATAGTAAATTTATTGTTAGATTTTTTTTTTTGTATTCTCCACACTAGCTTCCACAGCAGCTGGAGGGGTTTGCAATCCCAGCCACAGTGCATGAGGGATCCCTTCCCCCCATTGCTTCCAGCATTTGGTGTAGGTTGTTCCCCTGATCTTTGCCATTCTGACTGGAGTAAGATGAACTCTCAAAGGTGTTTTGATTTGCATATATATCAAAGAATTAAAAAATTTATGTGTATGTTATGTGTACATTGGTGTAAGTGCATCACAAGTGTGTCTGGTACCCAAGAAGGTCAGAAGTCATCAGGTCTTCTGGACCTGAACTTACTGATGGGTGTAAAGTGCTATGTGGAAGTTGGGAACCTAACTCAGGTTCTCTGCAAGAGCAGCAAGTGCTCTTAACATCTGAGACATCTCTCTAACACCCAATCCCACATTTTCCAACCCCACTATATTTCAAAATGTAGACAGTGAGCCAGAGCAATGGCTCAGCTAGTAAAGCTGCCTGCAGTCAAGCCCACGGATCTGAGTTTGATCCCTGCTGCTGACATGGAGGAGGGAGAGAACTGATTTTTGGAAGTTGTCCTCTGACTTCCACAGGTACTCACACACATACACAGATGCAGACATGTGTACACATGCACACTAAATGAGACAATAAAAAGTAATAATTTTTAAAAGACAAATTATGGAACACAACAGCTAGCAATTTTAAAACTAAGTGATTTTGAAGTTACATCAGTTGGATAGTGGCATTAATCTTTTTATACCAAACAAAATAGTAAGAGATTATTTTAAGTGTTGACATTTGCCAATGTGCTCAGGGTGTTCTCAGTAGAACATTGCTCAGACTGCCCGAGGCCTCATAGTGTGCAGCTACCTTTATGCCCTTTTGTTTTTTAGATTCAACACCCATCTTTGCAGGTCTAGAAACTTGAATTTCTTGGCACAAGGGTCAAACAAATTCTTTGGGAAAGAACTCACAACAAACCAACTCAGTCAGGTCACTGTGTCCCATTGAATGAGCTGCTTTATGAAAGGATTCATCCATAATGGAAAACAGGGCATGGGCAGAATGAGCAAGCTGGTGCAACCTGTACTTTTTTCTCCTACTTACAGATTTACCTAAATAGTATATTTAATCAGATATAATCAGAAATTTGCTCACTGAATCTAGATCCAAAGAAAGCTGTACATTTAAAAAATGCAATGGAGTCAGTCCCAGTGTGGCTGTCCCTAAAGCCATCAGCAAAAGATCTTTACCTAGATCTTCCAGAGTCCATGCTGACCACCTGATCTTTAAACTCACATTTCCTTCCTCAACATAGTCAGACCATCAATCCTACATTTAGGGTCAGGTAACTAAATATTCCCACTCCCCCAAAACTTTGTATCTGAAGGGTCTTTCACACATATCATTGTGAGTTGATTTTAGCTTGAACTTCCTGAACATGAAGGGCACCCTCTGTCCTCTCTCCAACAGTCACCTTTCTCCAACAGTTTTCTCTACCAGGATTTTGATGTGAAACAAAAGATAGAGACAACATAGAAATGTTTGCATAAATGAAATATTCCATACACACACATAATAAGAGGGATGATATTAATGCAGTTGGAATATCTATTGTGCATCTGATGACCAAAATAGTTAGCTCTTTAAGCCTCAGACTTCATTTTAAAATGAGCATAAAGATGAACATGAACCTTTACTCTCTCTTGGGAAGCAGAGGCAGGAATATACCTAATGAGACCCTGGCTCAAACAAAAACAAACAAACAAAAATCCAACAAAACAATTAACCAATGAATAAATAAAATGGGTATAATATTAAGAATATCTGCCCAAAAACCTTGTCATAAGTATTAAATGGAAAATGAAGCTCAGTGTACAGAGTAGACTCACTGTGCAAACATGAGGAGCAGATTTGAATCCTAGAACCCATATAAAAGATAGGCCTGGTTGCACACACCCCTATGAGTCCATCACTGAAGGGGATAGAGTTAGGGAGATTGTTGGCTCTGCTGGCTACCATCTTAGATGAAAAAGACAAGTTCCAAGTTTATCAAAAGACCCCGCCTAGTGGAACCAGGGAGTGTGATAGAGGAGGACACCCAATACCCTTCTCTGGCCTCTGTGTTGCACATGTATATGAACCTGAACACACATGTATACATAACACACACACACACACACACACACACACACACACACACACTTTCCCTTTACCTTAATGAAAGTTATCATCGTAATGGAAATGGAAATATTGCCTACACTGCAGTTCTCCTGCACTTCAGACCTGCAGAGCAACACTTTCTCCTTTGTTTTGTGTATGATTAGTATGGCCTTCTTTAGCTCCTGTTACATGGATTTGGGTTTTTAAAAGTCTAGTCCAACCTGGACTTAAGCCTAATAAAATAGATACTTTAAATAACCCCTGTAAGTATACTTAATTTTTAGGAGAATTTTATGCCTCATTTTCATGCTTCTTCCCAGTTTCTTTTCAGGATTGCATTATCAAGTATGTGAAGATGAGCATTTCTTACAGAGAGAGCCTCCTGGAGAGCAAAGATTCTGAGTTCTCTTGGCATCCTCTGGGCTTCCTCATACCCTCTATTTCCCACATAGCCTCTGTCCAGATCCAGTCTGGGCAGTGAGGCTTCTGCACATTCACCTCCCAACTTCTCCATGACAGCTCAGGAAAGAGAGAGAGAGAGACAGACAGAAACAGAGAGATAGGGAGAGAGGTGAAACACATACTTCTCAGTTTGAGTGTGCTCTATCATCTATTTATTTTTCTTTCTATCTATCTATCTATCTATCTATCTATCTATCTATCTATCTATCTATCTATCATTGTAGCATGAGTCTAATACTAAAATATCATTGGCATTTTAATATATAATCTCTCTGAAGGAATTACCATCACCAAATACTATCACCAAATAAAAATACCATGACCAAAACCAACTTGGGATGAAAACACTAACTTCAACTTACAACTATGAGGTGACAATCCATCATTGAAGGAAGTCAAGGCAAAACTCAAGTATGAACTTGAGGCAAGAACTAAAGCACAGACTTTGAAGGAACACTGCATAGCAGCTTGCTCCCATTATAGTTTGCTCAACCTGCCTTTCTTCTATAGCCTAGGACCTCCTGTCCATGACTGGTACTGCCAACAGTGGGCTTGGCTCCTTCCACAGACTTTTCTGTAGGCCATTCTGATGAAAGCATTTTCCCAATTGGGTTTCCTTCTCCTAGATGTGTCAAAGGGACAAACAAAAAATTAAGCAGCACATCACACTGTCTGTGTGTGCTCGGTCAGTGAGGCATGTGACAGTGGCTTGTTACGCAGCCTGACCAGGAAGCAAATAGCTAGGCCAGAAGCAAGCCAGCTGATAACCCTCAAGGTTTGCCTCCTGACCCAGCTCCACCACCTAGGCTTCCTGCTCCAAATGTTCCATGATGTTTTCTCAAATAGCACCAGTACCCAGGGACAACATATTTGAAGGCACGAGTCTGTGTGGGACATTTCATATTGGAGTCATAGCGAGAGACAGCTTAGGCTCAAGTTGTAATAGGCTCTCATTTTTTAGATAGGCATCAACATTGTTATTCTAAAAACCATCTTTGGTGAGTTATAATCTGGGAATATGTGGCCAGGATGAGATGGTGACGATGAAGTTTAGGGATATATTCTCCACCTAAATATATGTTTCGTTTTAATCGTGTATCCTTTCGTATGTTTAGAATCATCTATTTTCTAAGCAATATTCCTTTCTAAACCTTTATACTTGATTGTCAGTGTTATTTATAAACTCCAACTAATTTTAAACTTTATATTCACAAATGTGAGGAGAAGGAAAATTTCTCCAACTAACAGGTCTGGTGATGGAGTTAAGAATAGAAATGGATAAAATAACTTCCAAATTATAATGTCAGGTTCCTGTACTATTTAAATAGCTTTTCTAGATTTTCTAAGTTCTCCCTCAGCCTTTTAGTAATATTGACAAATCTTAAGTGCTTATAACTCTCTGTAGACACTTCTTATTTTTAGGACTCCAAATAAGCAATGCAGAAGGTACCAGAATATGTCTTCCTCAACAGACTTTGGGTTCTAGTCACTATGAAATCACCTTTCATAGCAATGCAAACTCAGCTAGTAGAGTGCATGTAGTCATAGGATTCAAAATAATTAAGTGCACCCCCACCCTTTCTAGTGTTGTAATCTACAAATACTGAGTTTGAAATTTGATTACAATGCTCAAAACAGATGGGGGCTGTTTTCTGTTTGGTTTCCTTTTCACTCAAGATATTGATTCTAAGCCACCTCTCCAGCGGGTATAGTTGTGAGTTTCCTAATGGAGCACTTCCTGATAGAAGCAGCCACCTCTTTCCAGTTTCTAACATTTCACATTATGTCATGCCCAAACATAGGAATACAAGCTTTCTACAGTATGTCTGACAATTGCTTTCCTCTGCAATTCAGAAATCAGTTGTTAAAAATCTAAGATCTTCCACAAGGATATGTCTCCTATTATGACTAGTGTAAGATAAACAATAATAGCAAATGAGCCCTATGCCTTCTCTGGCTTCAGAGAAACAATTAGTTAGAGGTTAGTCACTTTATTTTTAAAAAAACTGGGAGGCATGAGCTTCCATGTTGGAGACACCCCCGATCCCAGCTCCCTAGCTGTGGTTTGGCTTCATAAACAGCAGGAATGCCAAAGACGTTCCATAGGACCCACAGCACATGTCAATGTTTCTTCAGAAAGGAGCTCATTAAATACACATATTCCTTATCATTATTGGCTATGTTGTTATTTAGAAGCTCAAGTAGGGAACATCTGCTTCCAAGCTCACCCAGGATTTTCGCTGAATTATTTTCCAGAATTAGAGTGAAAATAGTCTCCATAGAATTTTATTTTTCTTAGCATCATAATGTAACTCAGAAGAGGGGATGACATTTTATTCTTTGAGGCTTCTTCTAAATAAGAGAAAGGACACGGGAAGAAGGGATTCACATATTTTTTCACTATTCTCCTTCTGCTTACCAAGAATTTGAGGGGGAAATTGCAGCTTCCAAATGTCTGCTATTTATTTGTACAGCTAAATCCAGGGGCCTGTGTTATGGCCTTTAGCAGAGTTAGTTACTAAGCATTTGGCCACACAGAAACAGCTAAAGGAACCAGTCAGAGCATGGAGAGGAAATATGCAAACAAGATTACCATGCATAAGAATGGAAGAGTGAATTAGATGCAACAAGTTCATCTAGGAAAGCAAAATGACACCTGATGGGACAGGGATCAAGAGAAAGTCTGTGTGGGAAACAGGCAAGAAACTTCAGAAGAAACACGGAGGCTAAGTGACCTTGATTTCAAGGTAGTTTGTGTTACGCTCATTCCTAAAAAACAATCTGCTTGAGTTTAGAACAGCAGGGTTTCATAGGGAATATTTCTACTCCAGTTCTGCCTTTCTGCTTGCAATGCTACCCTGTTGCACACTCATTTCCTCTTTCCCTCTAATACTCTCAAACTTTTGCTAAAAGTCTGAACTCACAGAACGCTTCAGTAAAGGATCCTGGGAGGGACTGGGGATAAGGCAGTGAGGGCAATGACAAATTTCATTCTTTATAGATGAACAAAAGTCCATTGTGTATGCATGGTGATCTCTATCTATCCATTTGCTGGTGGAAACGTAAACTGATTGACTCCTTCCCTCTTCATACTTACTTATGATGCAGTCTAAGGTAAGGAGGACCTAAGAGGAAAGGTGACTTACATACCACCAGAAGTTCAGACCAAATGAAGAAACATGAGTCCTTGTTATTTCTGTTTGCAACAGGGAAGGTGAGTTTTCAGAGGTACCTCAAAATGGCCGTGCTCTTCTTTCAGCTAACTCCTCATATCAGTTTATTTCTCTGTAGTCTCCTTCTGTGTTGGAAACACAGTGGTAAAAGCTACAGCCTTTGCTTACCATGGAGAGTCAGAATCTTTTGCAGTAAGGTAACAGTATGTGTTCTATTGCATATATTCATCATAAGAATTAAATTGTCATAATCATGCCCCACGAGCACACGTTGTTGTATTACTGTTGGCACAATCATTATCATTATTTTAAGAGATATGATCTACCCAAGGAAGACATGGGGAAGGCAGAGAGCCACAATTGAGAAATTAGGCTATGTATATTCTTTCAAATTAGAGAAAAAAAGAGAATGTATCTCATTCTTGTTTTGAACATATTTTACCTTATTGAATATAATGGATTTTTTTCAATAAATTTTATTAAACTTGTTCATACACATGCATAGTGCTTTCTAACTGCTTTCATCTCAGATCCCTTCTTTTTCCCTTCCATCCCCTTCATCCTTTCAAGTCTCTTTCTTTCTCACATTCATGTCTTTTTGTTTTATCTTTTGACTGGGTGGGTTTAACCAGGGCCATCTGTGTGACTATGAACTTGGAGCCTATTGGAGTTCATCTGTAAGTCTGCAAGTGAAGTCAATGACTTCTCATCCAGAATCCACCACCAGCCATTAACTAGTTCAGTAGGGAGGTGTAGGGTACTGTCTTAGTCACTTTTCTGTGGCTGTGATAAATACCATGATCAAAGACAAAATTTAAAGAATTTATTTTGGCTTATGGTACCAGGACAACAGGTGTTCAAAATGGTGGAAAATGAATGGCAGCAGAAGCAGGAAGCTGAGAAATCGTATCTCAATCAAAGAACCACAGAGAAAGAACAGGAAATGGGGAAAGGCTACAGGTCTTCAAAACCCTCTTCCAGTGGTACATTTCCTTCAGCAAGGCTACACCTCCTAAAGTTTCCATAGCCTTCCCAAATAGCATCATCAGTCTGAGATCAAGTATTCAAGTATATGAGCCTTTGGGAAACATGTCTCATTCAACCACCACAGGCTCATGAGCAGTTTCTCTGTCTAAGATTGGCTGCTGACTCAGTCTTGTGAAGGCTCAGTGCAGCAACCTCAGCTGCTGCTCAATATTGTAATAGCATTTCTCTTCCCTTCTCTCTATCTTGCAGCTCTTACATTCTCTCTCCCTCTTCTTCCTGAGCCATAGAGGGCATGGAATAAATGTCCTCTTTAGAGTCGAGCACTTAACCATCACTTAATTTTGGCAGGTTGGTCAACCATGGATCTCTGCATTCAGAGCCATTCATGGCAAAAAGACATTTCTGTGATTAAGACTGAGAGTATCATTTGTCTATGGATATAAAGATAAAGGAGGCATTTTGGCACCGTGTCAATTTAGCTGAACATCAGTAGTAAATTTGCTCATAGGGGCTAAGACCTCTTCAGTCATGGGTTTTTGTCTGCATTTACAACATAAAGCACAGATTCCCTGCTGTGTAGTAGACCTCAAATCCAACCAGAGAGCAGTTGATTACTCTTATAAGAGTCATACCATTTTGTACCAGTGGGTACCTCTTGCCTGGCAGATTTGTGTTGTAGTTACTCGGCTGTAAACACTGTGATTTTCATTATGTGCCTTTTAACTTGTCATTTAAAGTATCACATATTAGACAGCATCCATATTATGGTATATTGAATAACTGAAAACTAAATGTAAGTAGTATGGAAAATGCATATGCTTTCTCTTTGTTCAAAGATTAATAGCTGAATGACCACCATAAGCTTTCCCTGGTGCCAGTCACTGAGATAACAATGTCAAACAAGATTGTCCTCAAATTTACATTCTGCTCAGATATTTGAAATACATATTTTTCTGCCCTAAGTTTCCATCTAGACCAAGCTGATGATAGTTCAGCTTCTATTTACCAGCAACTTTTAGATCTGTCCTAGATAGACGGGAAGACTTCCTAAGACAATTGATTAGTGACTTCACCTACAATTATCTTGCATAACTGATATGATGGTTCTTTTTGGTTGCCAACTTCATTACCTCTGGAATAACCAAATCCATAGCTGTTGGGTACACCTCTGAGAGATTTTCTCTTGATTGTGTCATTTGGGGTGGGAAGACCTACCTTTAAGTCTGGTCAACACCTTCTGGTGGCACCCTATATAAAGGACACAGAAGAAGGAAGCTTTTGTTCTTTGCCTGGTTTTTCTGACTCTCACCAGTAACTTCATTCTTTCACTGGTTTTAGAGGCCACTTCTTTGAGATTCTGATATGTACCAAAGACTAGCCAAGATAATCAACCTTGTGGACCAAACAACTATTAAATTCTTGGACTTTTCATCTGCAAATAGCCTGATGGAATAGTCAGACCACAACTTATAAACCACTTTAAATAAATCCCCTTTGTATATATGTAGATTCATTCTATCCATTCTGTTTCTCTAGAGAACCCTGACTGATACGCTTTGGGAGTATCTTTAATACCTCTCTGTGATGTGGCAGCAGGTCCCACTCAGCTTCCTGTATAGTGCCGGCATCAACAACAGCAGGCTGCTAAGGAAGCATAATCCATATTGACTGACTCTAACTAGAATAAACAGCACAAAATCTTGAAATATACCTTGAAGCATAGCTTGAAGCCGTGAGACCCAGACAGACAGGGCCAGCACAACCGGGGAAGTTGTCACCCAGAAATCTCTGCCAGGTGTTCACACTCAGCAAAATCACTGGTCAGGCAAGGCAGAAAGCTCAGTTCAAGGCAGGGCCTATCAGCACTGAAAGTTGTAGAAATGCTGTTGTGTTTCTGTGGTGTGGCTTCTGGCTGGAAAAGTGCCTCTCAAGCTTCCTTGATGAGGGGACATTGGTGGGACAAATACCAAGGTGTGAATGTAGATTGTGTCTTTATTATATAAATTATCTTAGACAAATTGTTCCTCAATTTTTAAAAATTTCTCTTATTAAGATGAATACCTTTTTGTATGAAATCTATCTCACTCTGTTGCCACTAATGCTGTCATTAAGCAGGCAGGATGGCACATGCCTACAGTCCCAGCATTCAGGTGGATTGTCATAGTTCAAGGCCTACCTGATCTACTCAGTGAGTTTCTGCCTCAAAAAATAAGAATGTGTTCTTAATCTACTATTGCCAGAACTAAACTGTTGACTTACTCAATAAATGATCACTGAGCCACTTCATGTACCAGGCACCAGGAATGCAGTAAAGAACAAGATGGACACATGTCCTTCCCTTGTAAAGTTTATGGTCTATGAACCACGTGATCACTCACATTACAGTTTAGAAAGGATTCTCTGCCCTACTCCCCACATTCTCACCACGGGCAATTCATTCTCCTTTAATCCACTGAATTTGTATTTGGATGTTGATATTAGAATAGGTTATTCATCTGCTGTAAATAAAATAATATATTAGCAGTTGAGAAGTGAACATATTCCATCAACACACTTTTCTCCTACATTACTCCCATCTTCATGAGAACAATGTGCTTCTGTCAACCACTGTTCACCATGTATGAGAGAAAATGTAAAGACTTGGACCCACCCATATCCTGAAGACAGACAAAACCCAACTACCCGGACAGGCAGTGCTGGGGAGATCTGCCAAGTTAGCTGAACTGCAGTCACAAAGCCCACAAGAGTGAAAGTAAGTAATTGTTGTAATTTAATGAGTTTGGGGCTGGAGTGTTTCATGCCATGATTGTGAGATTAATCTCAAAGACACAATTAAGAGACTGGCCATTGTTCTGAAAGTTTGATTTGCTATGAAAACTATTACATCACAGTGGAGGGATTTAAAAAACTCCCCAAAAACCTTTGCACAAGCTGTTTGTCCATGTACTCACTATAATGTGTTGAGTTTGTGGACTGATAGTTTAAGCAAACTGTGTGGAATCTGGAGAAGACACAGAAAATAATGAAAATTGATTAAAAAATAAGACTTATATGCAAGGCATGGAATTGTAGGATAGCAGAGAACAAGGTCCATAATTGAGTGTCTAAAAATACTGACAACAGAAGAGAAATGTAAAGGGACAAACTAATTTAAAAAATGCAAATACAAAGAATATAGACAGAATTTTTTCTCTTCCTCACTAGAGAGGAAACTAAATTAGATGAACTCTCTGGGTGATTTTAGGTTAGACACAAGACAAGAACAGCAACTGAAACAGGTTCCTAGAGATGGCTGTCCCTGCTAAACTCACCCAAGGAAAGGAAGAGCAAGGGATGCTGAGGACTTATCAGTGGTGGAAGAATGGACCGACTCCTGGATCTGTGGGTATTTTCAGGCTCTGAGTTCTCTCATGAGGCAAAATTCCTGTCTATCCATTTTCCTGTTGTCTCCTATAAGTATCAAAAGACACTCAAACAAACAAACAAAACACTTCTCATTGTGTCTGAGGGCAAAATCAAAGTTTCCTTTGGCTCACTACTTTCTTCATTTGTAAGTAGAAAGGAGGTCACCCATTCAACAAAACTTCACAAAGAATCTACAACAGCATGGTTGGTACTGCCTTATAGGGCCCTGCGCTAGCCAAATCACCTACCAGCGGAGGTGCTGTTCTGTAAGGCGCGCGTGCGTGCGTGCGTGCGTGCGTGCGTGCGTGCGTGCGTGCGTGTGTGCGTGTGTGTGTGTGTGTGTGTGTGTATCCACTCAGGTAAGGAAGAAACAGACTGACTGCTCTGGATTCCAGCTAGGTGTGAAATTATTCAAATACTGCAGAGGAGTCAATGAATTTATTTATTCTAAGCATTATTTTATTGTTAGCATATATTCATTGTATAAATTCGAGTTTCATGATATTTTTATACACGTTACATCTTGTACTTAGCTCAAATTCGCTTTCCATTACTTTCTCTTATATCCTTTCAGTGAACTTATTGCTTATATGTATTATAGTAAAGGCAAAAAATTCCCAGAGTTTTCAAAGGATTCCAAAAACTTTGAGAAAATTATAATAAGTATTTGGTAATCAGTTTTCAAAAAAAATCTATGTATTTCTTTATCGTTCAATAACTTTCCAATGATTTAAAGGAAAGTTACTTTGGGGGTGTCTCTCACATTTTTGGCTAAAGATGGTCTCCTTCATTTCATCCCTTCTAATCATTTCGGAATGAGATCAGGGAAGTGAGTGTTCTTGCGCACACTGTGTGATTCCATGTTGCTCTGGGACTGAACCTGTGTCCTGGACTTCCCACTTGTGAGAGAACAATGTTGAAATGCATTACCCAGGTGACACTCTGGCCTCACCAGAGGTCATTTCCTCCATATCCTCCCTCCACTGTCTCCTAGAGGACTCCAGGAGTGGCAATCTGGCTGTGCAACCAGGGTCAACACACAAGAGGATGTGGCTGCCTATCGACCAAGTCCATTAGCACATTATAGGAAACTAAAAGGCTTGCCAAAAATAATTCCCCCCTTCCACCCATAGCTCCCAGAATCACTTGGCAGGAGAGGAATTGACAGATGTTACAGGAGCAATTCATTTAGAATTTACGAGACCCATTATAGTTATCAATACCCAATCAATCCCCAAAATGATATCAGGAGTATATTACGCATTTTGTTTTGCATCTGAGGAACAAATGACTTAGATTAGAATTTTAGTTTTAGCTGCAGCCTGTACTGGAACTTCCCACTGAAGTTGTGAGTTATATTCATCCTGCAAAGCTGCACGCACAGGATCTCCTGGGTGTCATCTTTTCTCTACAATCAGCACTAGTGTTTCTTGTTTTGTGGTTTTATCAAGGTTTCTAACAGCCTGGAATCCTATGCAAGCAGAGACAGCTTTTAAATGTTGACATATAAAAGCTAGTCTGTGAACAGTTTTTTTTTTTAAATTAGCTGCAGTTTGTTTATCTTATCCCATTTCTTTCTTAAAAGAAAGGAAAACACCCAAAGAATGTAGGTGGACTTTATTAAAGACACAGTATAGCCATGGCTCAAAATGTTTTCTGTCAGTTGGTAACCACAGTTTGAATCACCTGCTGAGGAGAGTTTTCTGGAAGCTCTATGGAAAGACAGCAGGGAAGAAAACCAAGTTTTGCTTCCTCTCCTGAAGCCACCTTGGTGAGACATAAAAGCAACAAATTCCCTTCCTGAGTTCATTTTTGCCTCCCCTACCAGATGCACACTGTCTCCATGGGTCTCTCTATCCATGCAATACATACACACATATATACATACATATATACATACATACATATATATAATGTTATATATCATATTCAAACATATTTATGTGGTGTACATATAGGGTAGTGTATGTGATGTGTATATAGTACTTCATTGAAACTTGAACTTTGTTCCTTGAAGTAGACTTATTCCTGCCTTTCAGATTACTAAACCAAGGCTTAGGGAAGCTAAGAACACTTCCTCAAGGTCACTGAATCAGTAATTTTAAAAATTCAGGATTCAAGTCCAACTTTATAGTCTCCAAAGCCTATGCTCTCCAGCATGATGCAGCACTGCCCCTCAAGAAGCCACTGACTCATTTAAGAAGCTGTGTATGTGTCAGGGCAATGTCTAAGAATGGAGTCATGTGAGATTTCTTGTGGAAACTTCCTGTGAGTGCTTGTAAGAACCCACACTCAAAAAACCCAAACAAACAAAATGAACACGACAAGAGTATTGGGGGCCTCAGTTTCTTCAGAACACAGAATTGTTCCTGGAATGTGTTTTCATGCTCCTCCCAAGTGTGGCAGATAGGAGTGAGTTTACTTCAGCTCTTGTTATTCGTATGCCTCTATGGAAAAACATGTTTTTGCCATGTGTGGCTTGTCCTTGTGATTGAACAACTTACTCATGTGATTCTTCTTAACCCTCCCAGTAAAAATTGCCTGATGTTCTGAATAAAGTTGGCTAGTGCATGAGACTTTAGTCCAGGTCATTTTTAGGTCCCACTCTCCCAGATTCATGCTGCCAATTAGAGCAACAACATGTATCTTCTGTAAATTAGTCATATCGTTCGAGCAAGTCAGTTAAAGTCTCAACGCATGTCCATCATCTGTCATTTTTCAAAGGCCTCAGCTCCTGGCTGCCTCTTTCTTCTAGAAAGGAGAAGACTTGGTTTATGGCCACCATGCTGATTCATCCTGGACCACAGGATGCTGACAGTCATGTTGCAAGAAAGTAAGCCCTGCTTTGCCATCGGTCCCAGCTGTTTAGATGCTCTGTTTACCCTCTACTCTTTAAAGAGCTAAATGATGATTTCAGTTTAATGGGGCCCTATTATCCATGGCAACCAAAAAAGCAAGCAAGCAAACAAACAAACAAAAAAAAACCCCAAAAAACTCAATGGTGCTACAAATTGCGACCTAAGGTTTTTTTGGTTATATTTAAACAATTTTCTAATCTAAGATGATCAACTACCTTGAACATTAACACAACTAAATGATGTTCTATACTAATTTGTTAAAGTAATGGCAGACAGTTAATAGAAAATAGTAGATGAAGATAGACCAGAGCAAGCAGTTTATATAATTAACCTCCTTAAAAACTAAAATAAGTCGAGCCGGGCGGTGGTGGCGCACGCCTTTAATCCCAGCACTTGGGAGGCAGAGGCAGGCGGATCTTTGTGAGTTCGAGGCCAGCCTGGTCTACAAAGTGAGTCCAGGACAGCCAAAGATACACAGAGAAACCCTGTCTCGAAAAACCAAAAAAAAAAAAAAAAACTAAAATAAGTAACTAATAATAAAACTGTGTTTGGTATTATTATACAAATATTATTCAAAGTATTTTATATTGTTGTCAGGACAGGCAATATAAAATTAAGGAAGAAGACAATCCTTAAAATAATTCTTGACTTTTATAAATCATAATTTCATGTTTCAAGAAAAAGGCTCAAAAGAAGGAAGTTGAGTAAATAAGTAGTCCCTTTAGGGAACTATTTAGTAGCAAACAAATACAATCTCAGGTGTTCAGCAAGAGACAAACTGCTTTGCAGCTGTTTATTTATGTAAGTGTGGCAACCTTTGAAAGAAGGACATTTGGATTCAGTTATTGACAAGATATATAATGTAGCACCAAGTGACATAAACCAGAACAAAAATCTTCATAACATACAGATACACATACTTACATGGAGCTGTGCCAATGCATTCCCCTGTGACTTGCTGAGCTGTGTATTATATAACTCTCAGTATTTTACTAAAGTTATAACACATGTTATTGAGTTTTTATCAAATTCCAATGCAAAACTATTTATTGAAATAATTAACTTTTACTCATCAAAAAAAAAAAAAAAGAAGAAAAACATCAAATAACGCCAGTCATTTTTCATATCCCTCTTGTGGGTAGAATTCATGTATCATGTGTCTTCACAAGCCCTGGAAATAAAAAGACACTTGGGAGTTTCAGGAATAGACAGTTACTTGAAATTGGTTGCGAAAAAATATTACATAACTGAAGAGCTGACAAAATTTCTTCTCTTCGACGTTTATCGAAAGTCAGCATGCAAGCCCTTTCTCATCCCCCCTAACAGTGCAAGCAGAAGAGGGTGGAGTGAGTGCCCAATTCGCACAATGTTGATAACAGGTAGAAACTAGGACACTCAGGTACCTGAATGGGAGGATGCCTGAGTACTCAGCAAAGGCATCCAGTAGGAAATAGAGTTCATAAACTTTCTCAGCACTCCAATGAACAGCCCACACTTCTGTGGACAGAGACCTGACCTCCAAAATGGACTTGGACTACCTGAAACCATCTTTTTAATTATTCAACATTTATTTATTAATAAATAATATTCACTTATAACAAATATAAACATTTAACTACTAACCCTATAAATTCCTACAACCCCAATGAATGCCTACAACCCCTATTACCTAACCACTAAACCTATTGATAACTATTACAACTATTTTCATAACCTTTCAGAAGGATACAGTCTCTGGGGCAGGTCCTCAGTCATCAGGAACACAGTCTCTGGGGTAGACCCTTTAATGCACTTAGCAGTCTTTCTTCTGGAATATCTCAGACGTAGATCCATCAGGTTAAATTGGCAATGGCAGTTTCACCTTAAATAAGGCTTGAGGCTTTCTTCTCTCTGGGATACCTCAGTCGTCCATAGGCCAACTTATTTCCTTTGTATCAGCAACTCTGCCGCTCTGCCTCAGTCTTTAGAGCTGGGCACAGTTTCTTTCAGGCCGCTGTTTGGACAGGTCAAACCCCTCTAGGCAAAAGCTGAGCCACAGGGTTTAGTCCTTGGCCTTTTGCTGTCTTGCTGAGGCTTTCTCTGCTCACCAGCTTCTTTCTGCCTCAGGGAGATCTGGCCATCAATCCACCAGCACTTTCTCCATCAGAGGATACAAACTACTCATTGTCCTTTCTAGTATGCGGACTTGCTAGCATCGAAGCTCTCTAGCATGAAGCTCTCTAGTATGGAGCCCCTAGCATGAAGCTCTCTAGTATGGAGCCCCTAGCATGCAGCTCTCCCGGCTCATCCACTTGTCCTTAAATAGGCTCACTCCTTGTTCCACCTGTTTCAGCTTAATTTGGGCTCTGCCACTTAGCAGCTGAAAACAATGACAGGTCATAAATAAAGTCTTTCCTTGTTTCACCTGGCTTCAACCTTGTTTTTAGTCCATAGGCTCCCCTCGTTTCACGTGACTTTCACGAGTCTTCATCCTTGTTTTTAGTCCACAAGCTGATTAGCCAATTGCTCACAGCCAAGTTGATCTTCATGCCCCGAATTAAGAGACTGTATCAGAAACCTAGATATTTACTAAATCTAATTTATATTAATCTAACTCCCTACAACTACCCAAGTACATGGCCTATCTGCCTACCATCCTGAAGGCCTCAGGTATCATTTTAATAATAATATGCTTGGCTGTCTGTTTCTGCCTCACTTGGGAACCACTTCCAGAATCTATAACACATGGAAGCCAACCAGCAACTAGACCATGTGTCAATGAGTGTCCTCAAAGCTAAGGAAGGGAATCTTGAGGGTTTTAGTTTTTTGTGATCTCTTGTCCTTGCATTCTATTATTGCTGTAAACCAACCATTCTCAATGGAATT
Source organism: Lophiomys imhausi (assembly GCA_907164525.1). Taxonomy (NCBI): domain Eukaryota; kingdom Metazoa; phylum Chordata; class Mammalia; order Rodentia; family Muridae; genus Lophiomys; species Lophiomys imhausi. Next base: position 7,415,954 of record CAJQZJ010032031.1, on the reverse strand, counting down.
CATAAGTTTGTGCAGCTGCCTCCCTATGCCCAGCAGAATTCATACCCTTGATGTACAATAAATATGTATTAAATTAACATTGTCATACTGGACTTTATTCACCCTAAAATGCAATCTAGACAGATGAAAATAGTTTTCAGACTCAGTAATTATGACTCTTAGAAAACATATAATAAACTCTTGAATATAGAGTGAAGAAAACATAGGAATACAACTCAATATGCCAGTAGATCAAACAAACGCCTTAATCACAATCTTGGAGAAGATACCATTGTGGATAAAAAGCAACTGATATATATGTACTTCCATATAATGGAAAACTATATAGCAGTGAAAAAGAACAAATTATTAGTGTATGCCATGCCATGAATGAATCTCATAGACATGATAGTATGAAACATATCCTAGCAATATAAAATATGATTCCATTTCCTACACAGTTAAGTTACAGGTAAGAACAATTTTGCTGCTAAGGGGATCAAAATAATGGTTTTCCCAGGAGAATAGTAACTGGACTGCAGTGTGAGTGAATCCTCTACAATGTAAGAAAAATTTTCTCTTCTGATCTGGACACTGAATATAAGGACATACATTTATATGCCCTTAAAATGTGAATTTTCATTAAACTGTGCTTTTTCTCCGAGAATGGAATGTGTTCTTTATGACTGCCTGTCCTAACAGTCTTTACTGCTAAAAACCAACCATACTCAGTGGCATTCATTGAACTTCAATGAATGGTAAATATCTGAAAAATTGTAAAAAATTGAACACACTATTCTCTTTTTCTGCATGCATTGTGTTGTGTTACACCCTGTTCTTACTGACATAATCTGCGTGGCAGACCAACCATCTCGTACTGTGATGTTTAGGAAATGCTCACTTCAACTCCTCTTAGGAGTTTTATTAATCTACGTGAGTGCACGACCATAGAAAACTATATCCTGACCCCCAGGATTCTAGAAACCCTTCTTCTTCGTAACTTTACTCAAAACATTGGATATAAAAAGCACATGAAGATCACACACACACACACACACACACACACACACACACACACACACTTGCTGTTTTTCCAGCCACTGCTGTCACTTTGGAAATGTTAACATGACACGCTGTCTTGGTGTGTCAAGAGACTCCTGCTCCTTAGTGCTGTGTGGGAGAGGCCATCCTCGCACCATGTGCCAGATCTGCAACTCCATTAAACTGTCAGCATGATAAATGACAAAGAGAAAGCACAGGGCAAGGCCAGCTCCAAAGTGAAATGCTGGAGTCGTGAAACATGGAGAACTAAAAAGGATTTTGGCCAAGTGAACAAACTATCCTTTGTAATTTCCCCCTTGCAATGAAAGAACTAAGAGACTGAGGTATTGATTCCCAGGTCCAAGCAGAAGGCAGTGGGACAGTCAGCCCTTAGTCCCGAGGTGCTGCTCACAGATCAGTGGTGGTCACCCAGTCCACTTGGAGTTCATTGACAACACAAGTTGTTCACTTTGTACAAGGATAGTGTATACGTAGTTGGTTATCCTGCTAATCCCATTTGCTTACAAAAATTAAAAACAAGAGAGACATCTTTGAAATGGAAATGTAATTTTGTTACTGGCTTCACCTACAAGTTATCAAGTTATCTCAAGAGCTTCCACCAAATGCCTGGTCATCCTGGTCCTAAATTTAACCTCACCAGATGACCCAGTGTGTAAACAGGGTGCAAGCAATTTGCTTCTGAATGTTGGGGGGTTTGAAATGAGTTTCAGTGAGTCTCATTTCAGTTTCCAGGAAATAATGAGACAATATTAAAAGATAATATTAACTGGTGATACAAACTAGTGGCTACAAAAGCTAGAAAGTTAAAAAAAATTGAATATTCCTTTTTCAGGGCATAGTCAGATTAAGAGAAGCAAATTTTTGTGTAATCTCCATTTATATCTTGTTTCTAAAAAGAAACCAGAAGGTTTGGTTATCCTAAGGAAAAAGTTATAAATAGTCAATAATAATTAGCACGTATAGGGTCTTATTTACTTGACACTTTAACCACGGTTGGTGGTGACAGAAATATTAATGCAATTATCTCAACAACAAAACTGGGTCTATTGGACTCATAGTGATGGCTAGCTGCCCATCTGCTGTCTGCCTACCTGAGAATGACAATCAAATTCTTAAATGCAGCAGGTCAAACCCATGCATTACCTGCATGTATTAGGACGAGGACACACTATGATTTACCTTCTGGGCCTAGTAAATATAACATTAGAGCATTGTATTATCAAGAATATGCAATCTGAATAACTACTGTAGTCATTTGGATATACGGATACTTTGATCAGATTCTTGGGTGTTTTGCCCAAGAAAATAAAGCCAAGAGATAGACCCATAGAAATACCCTGTCCCTGCCGACACGTATGTCTCTGGAGCAATTATCTGTCCAGACTCAGTGAGGCAACAAGCACATAATATGCCTGACGTTTGTAACAGCTATTCGATCTGGGTGTCAAGATTTCCATTGCATTAAAAGAAAGAGGAGATCAGCAACTTTTGTAAGAATCCTTTTGCTTCTGAGTCCTTTTGCTTCTGGCCAAGTTACTCAAATGTTTGTAAACATTCAATGTTTTGTGCATTTTCTTTAATCTTTGTTATGGATTTTAAAAGTGAGTTTCTTGAGAATACCACTCAGTATTTCTGTAAATTGCAATTTGTGGTTTAGAACTTGTTCAGAAAGGCGATGGAGGACTCCCACAAGAGTGGCAAACTCCCACCTCCAGAGTGAACTTTGGTTTTATTTCGCTCTCAATTGCCATCAAAATGCTTCATGATCAACACTAGAACCCCAGTTTTTCAGAAGCCTGAGGCAAGAGATAGCTCACTGTAAATGAAATTTTTATTAAGCTATATTTAAGAATGCCTAAACACCTATAACCTATAAACACCTAAACAAACCTACCCTAACCCTTTCATTAAGATTCTCTGGCACAGGGTTGAAGAATAGATAGCTAGAGTCTCATAGTTAAATTTTGAGTTGTTTAGGAATCAAGAGGGTGTTCTGGATCTAAGAAGATATTTTTAAAATTGTGAGGCAAGTTAGCATGAAAGCTGAGTTAGATATAGAACTTTAAACTCATGGAGATGGTTAGATAGTAGAATGTTAAAGTCAGGTGCCAAATACATATGGACTGGACATTGGGAATGTATGCTAAGCCATATAACTCTCATAATTGTGGCCTATTTATTTCTGTTGTTTTGTATTGTATTTATAGTTATAAGAAAAAGAACCATTTGTTGGACTGAAAGGGAGAGCTGTTGGGGGGAAAAAGAAATACTGTGAGGAGGGTGGGACTGGAGGGGGGAGTAGGGAGGGGATTGTGATTGAGATGTAACTTGAAGAAATAACAAATAAATTATTAAAAAAATAAAAATCTATTTTAGAAACTAAAAAAAAAGATTCTCTGGCGCAGGTCTGTGAGGGCAACTTGGATTGTAATCTGTCTGCAGGGACACCTCAAACAGTAATCAACAGTCTGGCTCTGGCATAGATACGGCTTAATTCAGCTAAGGTTTGAGGCTTTCTCCTCAGAATTAGGACCTAGCGTTGCTCACCAGCTTGTGCAGCCAGCCTACTTCAACTGCTCAGCTTGGGGCCAACTTCAGTCAGATGAGGACACCTCAGGCTGCAGTTTGAACTAACTGAACCCCCTCAGGGCAGCTGCTGCACTGTGTGGTTTTGAGGCCTTTCCAGGGCTAAATTGCTTGTCTGGGCCTATGTCAGACCCTCACTTGACAAGGGTTACCCTCTTGTCTGTTTTTGAGGTCCTCACCACAGCCTAAGAGCTCCGCTTGCCTCCTTGGGCCTTGTTCACTTGCTCAGCAGCTCTCGGCCCCTGAATGGATGTCTTTAGTGCCCAGTTTTCACGAACTTTCTCTCAGCAGGTTCTGTGCTATGCCTTTTCTGTGGACTCCTTGGACTGGCTCAGGGCAAGAGTCCTGCTCTTGGACTCCCCCTTCTTGGATGGTCTCAGCTTACAAGCTGAGGCTGAGGACTTCTGTGGCCTCAGGACTGGCATATGGTATACGTCATTTGGTACCTTGTTGTCTCTCACGTGGGCATCTCTCTCTCGTGGGACTCCCTTTTCACGTGCGGCTTTCTGGCTTAAATAAGGCATGACTCTTGGGGTCTTTGTGGTTTATAGGCTCTCGTGGTAACTGGTGGCCTTGGCCACACCCCCTCAATAAAGCTCTACTGTTGAGTCTATCAGAGGGATGGTTTCAACTGGACTCCACCCATTTCAGCTCCATTCAACTCCTTTTGAAGAGAGGCGGCATACAAACGCCCTTTCTCTCAGTTTCCCAGGCATTATCAATGACATCTGTTTGCCCAGGACCATACCCTGCCATGTGCCAGGCTTATCTGCATTCAAAAGTCCCTTAATAACCCTCTACAACTCACAAGTAGCAAGTCTAGCCTTAGTGTTGACCCATACACTGCATTCAGTGCTTCACACCTGAAACTACATTAGTGTGCCTTATGGAAGAGGGTTTCCCAGAGCTTCGGGAAGAAAGCAGCAAGTATATGTTGTGTGAGACTCTCTGGCAACCATGGAATGCTCCACTAGTGCTAAAGCTCTTTCAAAATATAATGAATATAGCAAAAAAAAAAAAAAGTTACAGGTGATGCCTGAATTTAAGGGAAAAAAATTTAAAATAACCGGACTAGAGTTAAATCAAGGAGAGATTGTCAGCATCCACCTTCCCCATCTAACTTCCTGTACCCACAGACTTCAAAGCTCATTATCAAAGAGAGAAAACAGCTCTACAGAGACTGCTTAACTATCTTCCACAGCTGAATAAATGAAGTCCCTATTTTAGACACCCACATGGTTCCTGGACATACACACACACAAAATTCCACACATAAAACAAATTAATACAATTTTAAGTTAAGAAGAAATCCCCATTTTAAAAAAATACACAAATCATAGAACCATATAATCACATACATGTAATACAAATGCATAAATATATGTGTATTTACACATTTACATAAAATATATATATATTACATTATGCATGTGTTTTTCTAACTGGACTCTACATTTCTACAGGGGACATTTATCTAAATGACTAACCTTTCCACCACAAGTTTATTAAAAGTTAATTTTCTCCTGGAAAAATTAAATTCTGTAGGCAATGAAAACTTAGTATAATCTAATTAATATTTAATGTAAATGTCAGTTCACTGTCATAAGACAAGATTTATAAAGAATGGTTTAGTGTGCACTCCTAAATCTCTGAAAAGCTGGGCATGGTGTACATGCCTTTAGAGGCAGACAGAGCTTATGAGTTCAAGTCCTATGGTGGCACTTGCCTTTAGAGGCAGGCAGAGCTATATGAGTTCAAGTCCAGCCTGGTTTACATTGTGAGGACATTAGAAACATTAGGTCAAACATCTCTCTATGACCCAACCACACATCTTCTTGAATATATTTATTTCTATAAATATTGTGTGTCTTAGTTAGGGTTTTTGTTACCATGACCATGGCAATTCTTATAAAGGGAAATATTTAATTGGGACTGGAATATAGTTCAGAGGTTTAGCCCATTATCATCATGGTTGGAAGCATGGCAGGACACAGTAGATAGTGCTGGAGAGGTAGTTTAGAATGTCACATCAGGATCATCAGATATCAGGAAGAGAGAGTGGTTCTGGGCCTGGTGTAAGCATCTGAAACTTCAAAGCCCACTCTTAGTGACACACTTTCTCCAACAAGGCCACATATCCTAATGGTTCCACTCTCTAATGGTCTATGGGGACCATTTTCATTCAAACCACCACATTGTGATTCTGACAGTGATGTGAATTTTACAAGGTATTATCATAAACTGCATAATTAACTAGTTGGAGATTGAAGGATATTCTTTCAGAGAGAAGAATGCTGCCATTTTACTTCTAATTACTAACTTGGGAAAGTGAAGACACTCAGTATTTGAATAAAGAATAGATATAAATATTTAGGCATTTTATATCCCGATGCAACTCCACACTAATGTGTCTCACTGGCAGACCCTTTAACCATTTAGCTTGGAATGTGAGGTTTACACAAGCTGAATTATTTATTTCATCATTACTGTGCCAACATCTCTGGAAGGCATATCTGCTGGTGGTAAAGTTCCACTAATGTGCATTTATAGTAGGAGAAAAAAGTAACTAAAACACTTGGCATCTCTCTTATACTCTAGACTAAATGCTCAGTCTATTGAGAAAGTTTCAGACTACAGTGGCACTCATACCCTGGGGGTTACCAACAGTTCTTTAATCAGAGTTAAAACCTGCTCGATAAGAAGGAAATCATGGAGGGATCCAAGATGGCGGTGGCCGGCGCAGACATACTTTGATTTCGGGGTCAACAGTCACAAGGCGGCAAGTGTTGCAGGATGCTGTACAAAGGGCACGACCCCTTCTAAATCTCACCCAGCTACACAGGGACCACGGAAGATGCCTGGGCAGGACGCCCCTTCCAACTCTCGGACACACTAGGAAGCCTCTGGACCCGGGAATCAGGATAACCCATCCCCCCAAAAGGAGAAATACCTGGTAAGTTCCAACCTAATTTCCAGCTGGCAGATTCAGAATCCATGCAGAGATAATCCCCACCCTGCTGGGCACTCCCAGGTCTCACACAGACAATCCAATTATCTGGGAAAGGTTGCAACCCTTGGAAGTGAAGTAGCTCCACTGCAAAGCACCTTCAGATCCCAGTCTGTGACGTCACAGGCCAGCTTCCAAGCCTCGGGAGCAGCAAGGCTATTGGAGCTGAACTGCAGATTTACCCCCTACAGGAACCAACCCCGGGCAAAAAACTGTCCTATATCAAACTTTTGTACTAGTAAGGGCCCTTCCGGCAGGGAATCAGAGCTTACTTGTGCACAGCTCCGCCACCTGAATTAATTAGGTCCCCACCTGGGAGGCAGGACTGAATAACTCTCCTTATAGGGGTGGAGTAAGGCAACTCCTACACCACAGTGCCCCCTTTGGACCCAAGTCCAGAAGACAGCAAAAAAAGAAAAAAAAATTCCTCATGGCCAGAGGCCAGAGACAAAAAAAAAAAAAAAAAAAAAAAAAAAACAGAGCAAAATGTCTCCAACAAAAGAAAGCAACGCTATTCCGTCCAGCCCGAATCACCTCACCACAACTGAAACACATGAAAACGATGACAATTCTATATTATGGAAAGTGATAAAGTCCCTTCAAGAAGAACTTAAAATTATGAAGGAATTTAAAGAAGCCACAATTCTATAAGTCAAAACAACGAATAACATCATTAAAGAGCTCCAAGCCAAGGTGACCCAGCTTGAACAGGAAAGGATAAAGCAATGAAAGATCTCCAGACAAAAACAAGCAAAATGGAGAAGGAAATGTACAAAACGAACACTACCATTCAAGACATGAAAATAGAAATGGAAACAATAAAGAAAACACAGTCAGAGTTAAAAGAGGAAATGGAGAATCAAGAGAAGAGAACAGGAACTACGGATGTGAGTATGAAAAGTAGGATGCAAGAGATGGAAGACAGGATCTTAGCATGGAAGATTCGATGGAAGAAATCAGTACAACATCCAAAGAAAATGAGAAAGCTAAAAAATCTCTCGCCCACAACATCCAAGAAATCAAGGACTCAATGAAAAGATGGAACCTAAGAATTATAGGCATAGAGGAAAGAGAAGACTCCCGACTCCATGGTCCGGGAATTATCTTCAACAAAATCATAGAAGAAAACTTCCCAAACCTAAAGAAAGAGATGCCAGTAAAAATCCAAGAGGCTTACAGAACACCAAACAGATTATATCAGAAAAGAAACTCCTCTCGCCACATAATAATAGAAACTCCAAATGTAGAGAACAAAGAAAGGATATTAAAAGCTGTAAGAGAAAAAGGCCAAGTCACATAAAATGGCAGACCCATCAGAATCACACCTGACTTCTCAGAAACTTTAAAAGCTAGAAGGGCCTGGATGGATGTCCTACAAGCCCTGAGAGAACAGAGGTGCCCAGCCAGACTACTATACCCAGCAAAACTCTCTATCAACATAGAAGGAGAAAACAAGATATTCCATGGCAAAATCAAATTCAAAAAATATCTCCTCACAAACCCAGCCCTACAGAAAATCCTAGAAGGAAAATTCCAACCAAGAGAAGATAACTACACCCAAGAAAACAGAGAAAATAGAAACCTCCACAGAAACTAAACAAAAGAGAAACACAAGACAGCCATCTAAACCAAAATAATGGGAAATAACAAACCCTGGTCACTAATATCCATCAACATCAATGGACTCAACTCGCCAATAAAAAGACACAGACTTACAGACTGGATCCGTAAACAAAACACATCTTTTTGCTGTATACAAGAAACACATCTCACTATTGAAGATAAACACTACCTCAGAGTAAAGGGCTGGGAAAAGGTTTTCCAAGCAAATGGACCCAGGAAACAAGCTGGAGTAGCCACCCTAATATCAAACAAAATAGACTTCCAATTGAAGTTAATAAAAAAAGATAGAGAAGGGCATTACATACTCATTAAAGGAAATATCCACCAAGAGGTCATTTTAATATTGAACATCTATGCCCCAAATACAAAGACACCTACATTTATAAAAGAAACAATTCTAAAACTTAAATCGCACATTGATCCAAACACTTTAATAGTGGGAGACTTCAACACCCCACTCACAACTATGGACAGATCATCAAGACAGAAGCCAAACAGAGAAATAATGAGTCTAACAGAGATTATGAACCAAATGGACCTAACAGATCTCTACAGAACGTTTCACCCAAACACAAAAGAATACATCTTCTTCTCAGCACCTCACGGAACCTTCTCCAAAATCGACCATATAGTTGGACACAAAGACAGCCTCAACAGATAGAAGAAAATTGAAATAACCCCTTGTATCTTATCAGACCACCATGGAATAAAGCTGGACTTCAATAGCAAAAGAATCAACAGAAAGTCTACAATGACATGGAAATTGAACAACTCTTTACTAGAGGACCACTGGGTCAGGGAAGAAATAAAGAAGGAAATCAAAGACTTCTTAAAATCCAACGAAAATGAAGACACAACATACCCAAACCTATGGGACACAATGAATGCTGTGCTACGAGGAAAGTTCATAGCACTAAGTGCATTCAAAAAGAAAATTGTGACAGCTCATATTAGCGAATTAACAGCTAAACTGGGTGAATGGAAAAAAAAGAAGCAAACACTCCCAAGAGGAGCAGAGGGCAGGAGATCATCAAACTTAGGGCTGAAATCAACAACTTAGAAACAAAAAGAACTATACAAAGAATCAGTGAAACCAAGAGTTGGTTCTTCGAGAAAATCAACAAAATACACAGACCCTTAGCCAAATTAACTAAAAGACAGAGGGAGAAAATACAAATCAACAAAATTAGAAATGAAAAGGGAGAAATAACAACAGACATTGAGGAAATCCAGAGAATATTTGGATCCTACTTTAAAAATCTATACTCCACCAAATTTGAAAACTTAAGTGAAATGGACAATTTTCTTCATAGATTCCACCTACCGAAGCTAAATCAAGATCAGATAAACAGATTAAACAGCCCTATAACCCCTAAGGAAATAGAAACAGTCATTAAAAATCTCCCAACCACGTTGTTCTCTTAAAATGACTTCCTGCTGATTTGGGACGTAGTAAACCTGTTTGGGGCCCAAATAAGAATGGAAAAATGGTTAAAAATGTTAATAGAATCATTTGATGTTCTGTCCTTTTTGTGCTCAGCTATTTAGATGTCCTAAGAAGTTCATAGACAGAAGCTGATCTTCAGAGCTTTACTGAAGATCTGGCTGGAGTAGTCTGTGGAGCTGAACGATCTTAGGGATTTTGAGTTGTTCTGGTTGTAGACTTTTGAGGAAACTGCTATTGAAGAAGTCTGCAAGGCTAGATCATTTGGGCCACTCGTCTTCTTTGGTGTCTGATCTGTTTTCTGCTGAGGTTTCCGTTGTCCAGTTGTCCGTGGATTCCTTGAATGGATGCTTTAAATCTCCTGGAAAGATAAGAACAGAGCCCTGCCCTAATCCTAACTCTGGGACAATTATCTTTTTTTGGGGGGGGGAGGGGTCAGGTAATATTTTTCCTGGAGCAAATTTGTTTTTTTGATAATATATAAAGTATTACCTTTCAATCCGGATTAAAGAAGAAATTATTTTGATATTTTGGAGCTAAACAAACCTTTAGTGTATATATTTTGAGATCTCAAAGGACAATTTGTTTGAATTGCAGCCTGCCATTTGTAAGTAGCTTTTAAACTTAAATCTTTCCAAATCCTATGTGCCTGTCTCTGCATTCTAAGTTTTGGGATCAAAGACATGTGGTTCCCAACTGATGGGATTAAAGATGTGCTCCTCCACTCCTGGATCAAAGTTTTTCTCTGTTTAGAGCTTGTTTTGTATCAGGTGGCCTTGAGCTCTGAGATCTGCCTGTTTCTGTCTCTAGTGTGTTGGGATTAAGGGTCCCCAGAAGGTGGGGAGGGTGTTCTCCCCTTTGGTTATTTGATAGATAATAGAAAATTTTGTTATTTAGGGGAAAAGACTACAAGATGTTAAATGGTCTTGTTAAATGGGTTTTGGAGGTTAGACCCAGGGACTTCTCTCTTTTGCTTTTCTGTATCCTCCTTTCTCTCCTATATAGGAGTGAACAGACTTGAGAGAAATGGGACATAGACATAGTATAGGAAAGATCAAGAAAAAAGGACAGATTATTGAATATAGCCTTATACCTTTGTATACTGATACAAAATTAATATTATATTTGGCTAAATTGGTATTGATCATTGTATATTAATGCAAAATTAAGATTGTATAGGGCTACATTGGTATTGATCTTTGTACATTGATACAAAATTAAGATTATATTTGGCCACAATGGTATTGACCCTTGTATATTAATGTAAAATTAAGATCGTATTGGACTACATCGGTATTGATCTTTGAATATTGATACAAAATTAAGATTATATTTGGCCACATTGGTATTGATCTTTGTATATTGATACAAAATGAAGGGTAACGCTTCTTAAAGGTATTGTTCATAGTAATACTTAAAAATGAAAAGTCAAGTTTTGACCTCTCGCTACCAACCGACATAAACTGTTTAGGATAATTAAGAAACAGAAACTAACAGTCATGAAAACATGTCATTTTGTTAGTTACTATGACAGTCTATCACAGTTATTTTCTAAGCTACTCAGAAATCAAGTTGCTAAGAGACAAGCAATATTTGCTTATCTAAATATAAGAGATAGATAGGGCATCTTCAAAAACCTCAAGAGATCTGCAGAATATGGCATTCAAAGATGTTTTCTTAACTTAAGAATTTTTGATATCGAGACATGTCAGCTCCTGACAGCACCCCCTATTCTACTCCAAGTAGAAGATGAGCATCGAAGAATCTCCAGTGGGAGATGATTGAATTGGTGGTAAGCCGTTCTCTTGGCAAGAAAAACCCCTTGCTTCAACTGTAGACAGACTTCTGTCCAAAAAGGACAAAACTTGGAAGCAGATAAGTCGACAGCCTAGCTCTGCCAAGACAGGGTAGGTAAGTCCTTCATAATTCTGGCTCTATAATCAATGTCTGTCAGAGAAGCGGGTCCAAATAGCTGAAGATTGATGCTGCAATGTATGGAGAGAAAATGGGAACTGTCCAGGCAGCCACTGGTATGTTATTTCTTAGTATTGGAAGCTGCAGTCCCTGCACTTCCTATATAATCAGATATATTTATCCCTCTCAGTTCTCTGAGGTGGTTGAAGAATAGATAGCTAGAGTCTCATAGTTAAATTTTGAGTTGTTTAGGAATCAAGAGGGTGTTCTGGATCTAAGAAGATATTTTTAAAATTATGAGGCAAGTTAGTATGAAAGCTGAGTTAGATATAGAACTTTAAACTCATGGAGATGGTTAGATAGTAGAATGTTAAAGTCAGGTGCCAAATACATATGGACTGGACATTGGGAATGTATGCTAAGCCATATAACTCTTATAATTGTGGCCTATTTATTTCTGTTGTTTTGTATTGTATTTATAGTTATAAGAAAAAGAACCATTTTTTGGACTGAAAGGGAGAGCTGTTGGGGGGAAAAAAGAAATACCTTAAACTAAAAAAAAAAAAAAAAAAGAAGGGAAGAGGATGGGGGCGTTGAGGGGGAGGAGGGTGGAAGGGTGGGACTGGAGGGGGGAGTAGGGAGGGGATTGTGATTGAGATGTAACTTGAAAAATAAAAAATAAATTATTAAAAAAAAAATCTCCCAACCAAAAAAAGCCCAGGGCCAGAAGGCTTTAGCATGGAATTCTACCGGACCTTCAAAGAGGAGCTAACTCCAATACTTTTCAAACTCTTTCACAAAATAGAATCTGAAAGAACATTGCCAAACTCATTATACGAGGCCACAATCACCCTGCTTCCTAAACTACACAAAGACCCAACAAAGAAAGAGAACTTCAGACCAATCTCCCTCATAAACATAGATGCAAAAATACTTAATAAAATACTAGCAAACCGAATTCAAGAACACATCAAAAGTATCATACACCATGATCAAGTAGGCTTCATCCCAGGGATGCAGGGATGGTTCAATATATGAAAGTCTATCAATGTAATTCACCATATAAACAAGATGAAAGAAAAAAACCACATGATAATCTCACTAGATGCAGAAAAAGCATTTGACAAAATCCAACACCCCTTCGTGCTAAAAGTTCTGGAGAGAACGGGCATATAAGGGCTGTACCTAGAAATAATAAAGGCAATATACAGCAGGCCAGTGGCCAACATCAAAATAAATGGAGATAAACTTGAAGCATTTCCTCTAAACTCAGGGACAAGACAAGGATGTCCACTTTCACCATATCTCTTCAATATAGTACTTGAAGTTCTTGCTAGAGCAATAAGACAACTAAAGGACATCAAGGGGATAAACATCGGAAACGAAGAAGTCAAATTATCCCTATTTGCAGATGATATGATAGTATACATAAGTGACCCCAAAAATTCCACCAGAGAACTCTTACAGCTGATAAAGACCTTCAGCAAAGTGGCTGGATACAAAATTAATTCAAAAAAATCAGAAGCCCTTCTTTATACAACAAACAAATGGGCTGAGAAAGAAATAAGGGAAACAACCCCTTCACAATAGCCACAAACAATATAAAGTACCTGGGGGTAACTCTAACCAAGCAAGTAAAGAACCTGTATAACAAGAACTTCAAGCCCTTGAAGAAAGAAATGGAAGAGGCCTTTAGAAGATGGAACGATCTCCCATGCTCATGGATAGGTAGGATCTACATAATAAAAATGGCCATCCTACCAAAAGCAATATATAGATTCAATGCAATTCCTATCAAAATACCAACCCAATTTTTTATAGACTTGGAAAGAGCTAGCCTCAATTTCATATGGAACAACAAAAAGCCCAGAATAGCTAAATCAATCATGTACAATAAAAAAACATCTGGAGGTATTACCATCCCAGATTTCAAGCTGTACTACAGAGCAATAGTTGTAAAAACAGCATGGTATTGGTATAGAAACAAACCAGTAGATCAATGGAATCGAATTGAAGATCCAGAAATAGACCCACACACTTATGGCCACCTAATTTTTGACAAATAAGCCAAAACGGCACAATGGAAGGACAGCATCTTCAACAAATGGTGCTGGTCCAACTGGATATCCACAGGTAAAAGAATGAAATTAGACCATACTTATCACCTTGTACAAAACTTAAGTCCAAGAGGATCAAAGACCTTAACATAAGGCCGGTCACACTAAATCTACTAGAAGATAAAGTGGGAGAAACCCTCGAACTAATTGGCACAGGCGACAACTTCCTGAACAGAACACCAACAGCTCAGGACTTGAGATCAACAATCAATAAATGGGACCTCATGAAACTGAAAAGCTTCTGTAAGGCAAAGGACACTGTCATTCGAACAAAACGGCAGCCTACAGACTGGGAGAAAATCTTCACCAACCCCACATCTGACAGAGGGCTAATATCCAAAATCTACAAAGAACTCAAGAAATTAAATGCCAAGAAACCAAATAATCCAATCAAAAAATGGGGGACAGAGCTAAATAGAGAATTCACAAAGGAGGATTCCCTAATGGCTGAGAGACACTTGAAGAATTGCTCAACATCCTTAATCATCAGAGAAATGCAACTCAAGACGACTCTGAGATTCCATCTCACACCTGTCAGAATGGCTAAGATGAAAAACTCAATTGACAGCACATGCTGGCGAGGATGTGGAGAAAGGGGTACCCTACTCCATTGCTGGTGGGAATGCAGGCTTGTGCAACCACTATGGAGGTCAGTCTGGCGACATCTTAAAAAACTTGGAATAGCTCTGCCTCAGGACCCAGCCATACCACTTCTGGGTATACACCCAAATGCCTCTTCACGGAATCATAAGAAGTTTCCTCATCTATGTTTATAGCAGCCTTATTTGTAATAGCTAGAAACTGGAAGCAACACAGATGTCCCTCAACCGAAGAATGGGTCAAAAAACTGTGGTACATCTATACAATGGAATATTATTCAGCTATCAGGAAAAATGAAATTATGCAATTTGCAGCCAAATGGATGGAACTAGAAAAGCTCATCCTGAGTGAACTAACCCAGACTCAGAAGGACACATATGGCATCTATTCACTTATAGTAGGATTTTAGCTATATAGTAGAAGGTATCGATACTACAACTAACACACCAAATGGAACTTGGACATAGACTTCTTATTTTTAATTTTTATTCTTTATTTTTTATATATTATTTTTTTCTGTTTTTTAGTCTTTTTTGTCTATTGCATGCTTATTGGTTTGTTTGTTTAGTAGTTTTCTCTCCCGGGCAACGAGACACTTTTCACTGATGGTACTGCTTCGTAGATCCCCAATGAATGAAGAGGCTCTTCACCTCTGAACTGAGATGAGGGACTGTTATATAAGGACACCCCACCCCAGAGAAATGGGATGGAAGTGTTAGGAAGTAAAGAAAAAAATGAAATGTGAGGTTTCAGCCTTTTACTACTAATTGTCATAAACTGTTTAGGATAATTAAGAAATGCAAACTAATGGTTATGCAAGCCGGCCATTCAGTTAGGTACTATGACAGCCTATTATAGTTACTTTCTAAGCTAATCAGAAATAAATCGGCAAGAGACAAGCAACATCTGCTTACCCTAATATAAGAGATAGATAGGGCCTCTTCAAAAACCTCAAGAGATCTGCAGAATATGGCATTCAAAGATGTTGTCGTAACTTTAGATTTTTTTATATCAAGACATATCAACTCCTAACAGCACCCTCTATTCTCCTCCAAGTAGAAGATGAGCATCGAAGTATCTCCAGTGGGAGATGATTGAATTAGTCGCAAGCCTATCTCTTGGTAGGAAAAGCCCCTTGCCCCAAGTGCAGACAGAATTCTGTCCAAAAAGGACAAAACCTGGAAGTAGGTAAGTCGACAGCCTAGCTCTGCCAAACAGGGTAGGTAAGTCCTTCATAACCCCTGCTCTACAATCAATGTCTGTCAAAGAAACAGGGCCAAATGACTGAAGATTGATGTTGTAATGTATGGAGAGAAAATGGGAACTGTCCAGGCAGCCACAGGTATGTCATTTCTTAGTTTGGGAAGCTGCAGGCCCTGTACTTCCTATAAAATCAGATATATTTATCCCTCTCAGGTCTCTGAGGTGGTTGAAGAACAGATAGCTAGAGTCTCATAATTTAATTTTGAGTTTTTTAGGAGTCAAGACAGTGTTATACATCTAAGAAGATACTTTTAAAATTGTGTTGCAAATTAGTATGAATGTTGAGTCAGATATAGACCTTTAAACTCATGGAGATGTTTAGATAGTAGAATGTTAAAGTCAGGTACCAAATACATATGGACTGGTCATTGGGAATGTACGTTAAGCCATATAATCCTCATAACTGTGGCCTAATTACCTCTGTTGTACTGTATTGTATTTGTTATTATAAGAGAAAGAGCCATTTGTTGGACTGAAAGGGGAAACTGTAGGGGGAAATAAGATATACCTTAAACTTAAAAGAAAAAAAAAGGGAAGAGGATGGGGGGTTGAGGGTGGGAGGGTGGGACTGGAGGGGGAATAGGGAGGGAACTGCGATTGATATGTAACTTGAAGAAATAAAAAATAAAGGAAAAAAAAAGAATTGAATGGGTTTAGAAGGAGTGTGATTCCTTCTAGAAGGATGGACACCCTGCCAGTGGTTATGGAGTGGGTTGATTATTGGCAGGTTCTCTACTTGCTGTCATATGCTGAGCTGCTAAACTTGTCCACCAGAGAACAACTTCGCATGATTTACAAACATGTCAGGGAGCCCAACTATTGTCACTCGCTGACTTCTCAGCAGACATGCAGACACGATGAGGGCTTCAGTATCCCATGGTGTAGTTCTGGTTTCTATTTAGTTGAGAGCCTAGAATCTCTCAAATCCAGTGTGTCTGAACATGTCCTCTTCTCTGTTCTTGTAACTTTCACCTGTGGGCACTGAATGGCACTGAAACAGTGTTCTGGAAAGATCCAAGTTGCTTTGAGTTACATTTTTTTCTAGTTACATAACATGAAGCCCATCCTTTAAAAGTGAATTTTAACTGCAATTCAGTAGTTTTTAATACTTAGGTTGTGCAACCACTACCGCTACCTAATTCCAGAATAGTTTTTTAAGTCAAAAAAAAATAGAAAGAAAGCAAAAAGTCTCACATTCATTGGTGTCTCTCTCCATGCCCTTATTCCCCAACCCACAAAACCAGTAATCTACTTTATATAGATGAATCCAGAACTTATATTTATATAAATTTCAGGTGTATTGACATAAACTTGCCAAATAAGATTATATGTATTTAGGGTCTATAATGTGATAGATTGACAGATGTATACATTGAGAAGTAATTACCACATCAAGATAATTAACCTGTCACATCACTTCATAGTTACCTTTTTGTGGTATTCATCTTATATCTGGAACTTTGTATCCTCTAACCAATTTCTTCCTATTCCCCTCATCACAGACCTAACCAGCTATCATTATACTCTCTGCCTTCAGGAATTGAACAGTTTTTTTTTTAATTGTTGCTTTTGTTGCTATGTTGTTTATTTTGTTTTGTTTTGGTCATTTGGTGTCTGGTTTATTTCACTTGGCATAATGTGACATCATTCACATTGTTATAAATAGAAAGATGATTTTAAAGGAAAAATAGTTGATAAATAACTAAAACCAGCTTTGGTTAACTTCTTATGCATAGTGGCAGTTTAGTTTAAAAACTATGTTTATATCCCTTCCTGTAATCTCAGTAGGGATTACTTTAGGAGGCAGGGGCAGGAGGATTGCCACAAGTTGGAGGTTTGCCATCAGTCTGGTTGATGGAGTGAGTTACAAGGCAGCCAAGGCTAACAGAAGACCCTGTCTGAAATAGATAGATAGATAGATAGATAGATAGATAGATAGATAGATAGATAGATAGATAGA
>CAJQZJ010032031.1:7356100-7398389 GCA_907164525.1 Lophiomys imhausi | reverse complement strand
AGATAGATAGATAGATAGATAGATAGATAGATAGATAGATAGATAGACAGATAGATAATAGATAGAAGATAGATAGATGATAGAGATAGATGACATATAGAAGATAGATAGACAGAGATAGATGATAGAAAGATAGATATATAGATACACAGATAGATGATAGATAGAAGATTGATAGATGATAGATAGATGACAGATAGATAGATAGATAGATAGATAGATAGATAGATAGATAGATAGATGAACGAACAAAAACCCCACTTCAAACAATAGCAAGGGCCATGAGAGGCTCAGCAGCCTGATGGCATGAGTTTGATCTCTGGGAGTGATGTACTAAAAGGAAAGAAGTGACTCTCACACAGTCTTACATCCACACACCTATTGTGGTATGGCAACCCTCCCACAAATTAATTAAATAAATAAATAATCTAATAACAATATAACACAAACATAACCAAAAAATCCCAAGACTAAGGTTACCCTACCCCATGCTGAAGAACAAAAATGAAAAGATGAGGCCTAACCTGCCATGCACTTTTCTAGAATCACAATAGAGGAGTGCTTTACAGGGAGAGGATCTGATTTTGCACACTACATTCATGTCTTTCCCCCACCCCAATCCCAGTTTCCTGCACTAATACATTAAGTTCACTCTCTTCAATCCCCTAAAATCAATTTCTTTCAAAATGTAGAGGTTTTGGGTGGACCCAAAGTTTATAATCTAGGAAGTAGATATTTTCAGTTTATCTTGTTATAGAGATCCTATTATGTTGACATTTTTAGAACTCTGTCTATATCTTAATGAGAGCTGCTCTCACTCTAAATGTCCTATCTGGCAGGGATGCACTGAGTCTTTCACAGCCTAAATTGAGGCACTTGCCAGTTGTTCATTTTTGTATTGTAGTTGTAAGGTGGAAGTAACATTGAAGCAAGCCATTAATTTGCTAACTCATTAACCTGAGTGTGGTCCATCAATAAGAGCACAGTCAACTGTGAGGATGGGGCGGGGTATCCCAGAGCAACCAATCCTGAAGGGAAACTCCCTCTAGGCCATTAGTATATCTGAAGGACAAGCAATACCCTTCAGAAAAAGAGTGATCAGCGTGGGAGCAAGGAAAAGGAAAATTCTCCAAGGTCAAGGCTTCTGTGCTGTTCTAGTGTACCACCCAGAGAGATGGCCAGAAGCCAAGGACACAACGAAGGCTCAACATCTGAGACAGATGCTGCGGGGTCCAATGCTTTCACACATCTGAGTTTTGGAGCCAGTTTCTAGGTCTGATTCTAACCTCACCAAGCAGTCTTCTTCCTAATTATAAATTTGGCTTCCTTGAACAGTTTTTGCCCAATGGGGAATTACAGTGCTGGCCAGATCATTTTGGAATCTTGGCAGATACATTTCTTTTATAAATAATTGGTTTGTAGGCTACTTCCTGCTATGAACAGGTTTTAATTTATACATCTCTGGGTCCATTGTCCTTCCTGGGCCCCTTAACTTAGATAATTGTTACATAAGCTTTCTGAAGGGACAGCCACCTTGTCACTGATAATGACTTCATAGCTTCCTGTTAGTTGAATTGTTCTTTTTACTTTCATTTTATTTTGATATATATTTAAGACAGATCTCACAATGACCCAGACTGATCTTGACCTCGTGATCCTCATGGTTCCGCCTCCCTAGTGCTAGGATGACAAGTAGCCCCACCACACCTGTTTTAAATTGTTCTTGGCAATGATGGTCAGGCCTCATTCTTACACAGGGGAGCATCTATTCACCAAGTGTGTTTCAGCTTTACTCCCTGTCCTTCATCGAGACAGGCAGCATGTTCATTTTTATTTTGTAGGTGGCCACTTTGGAAAATGAAAATTCCCCAAAGCCAGTTTCTTAAAACCCATGCTAGGTTATAAGCTCTTATAGTCAGGAACTAGAAATCCAATTTATATTTATACTTCCTCAAGTTATCAAGCTACTTTAATAAATTATTATTCATGATACCACACTCCTGTCAAAGTCAAGTACCCCAGAGTGTCAGTCATGGTAATGTTTGCAGTCAGCTGCCAGTGGCTTCGTCTTCTGAATTTCCTTATTTGAAGCTTGATTTTTTTTTTGAAAGACAGGCACTATCTTATTATCTTGCTATGTAACCCAAGCTATCCTCCTGCTTCAGCTTCCTAAATGCTGGGATTAAAAGCATGTGTTCTCATGTATGATAATCTTGATAATGTTCAAGTCTTTATATTTTCAGTATCTTTCTGGTGAACATGTAGCTTATAACACAAGATAGTGACCTCTCTTTCATGTTATAATACTAAATATAACTGTTGTGTTTTGCATTGAAAGCTATCAAGTAAAAATTATAAGTCAGCCAGAACACCACCTTTTCAGGTTAATATTTTCTTTACATTATTGGGCTGTGACAATATTCTAGGGTAAACACTGAGTTCTTACTGCCTTCAAAACCATTACCACAGTACTCTACATAGCTTTGGAAGCTGCTGGCCCTGCACTTCCTGTAAAATCAGAATATTTATCCCTCTCATGTCTCTGATATGGTTGAAGACTAGATAGCTAGAGTCTCATAGTTAAATTTTGAGTTGTTTAGGAAGCAAGAGGGTGTTCTGGATCTAAGAAGATGTTTTTAAAATTGTGATGCAAATTAGTATGAAAGCTGAGTTAGATATAGAACTTTAAACTCATGGAGTTGTTGAATAGTAGTAGAATGTTAAAGTCAGGTGCCAAATACATATGGACTGGATACTGGAAATGTATGCTAAGCTTTATAATTCTCATAATCGTGGTCTAATTATTTCTGTTGTTTTGTATTGTATTTGTTGTTATAAGAGAAAGAGCCATTTGTTGGACTGAAAGGAGGAGCTGTTGGGAGGAAAAAGATATACCTTTAACTTAAAAAAAAGGGAAAAAAAGGAAGTGGATGGGGGGTTTGAGGGGGAAGAGGGTGGGACCTCAGGGGGGAATAGGGAGGGAGGTGATTACGATTGAGATGTAACTTGAAGAAATGAAAAATAAATAAATGAAATAAATAAATAAATAAAAAGGTTAAAAGAAGATTTTCTAAACTTGTGGCAAATCCTTTCTTAGAAGTTTTCTTTGGTTAAAGCACAGTATTGATTGTTGTGTCAGGTGTAGTGGATTGGATGCAGGACTGGAGAATCTCACCATCATCTGCTACTGACCAAGAGTTTGGAAAAGGGTGTTCTTGAGTGTCCCATGACCTCCTCAGACTATTAGACCTTCAAATATCTTGAGTGCTGTATTAACACTATATTAATATTTGAATATACATTTTAAATTCAGATGTACCTTTCTAAATTCTGCACATTATCTGAAAACATATTTGAATTATGAAACTAATCTTGATTTTTCTAGTTATGGGAGGATTTTCTCCAATTTCCAGATTAAAATCTTTTTTTGACAGTTTGTCTTATATTTGGTGCTGTGAAGAGATTTTCTTTTTTTTTTCTTTTTTTTTTTTTTTGGCATGCTACCATAGAGTTTCTCATGTTTAAACAGTTATGTTGTTCTATAGTTCTAATTCCATGATTGTCAATGTGGAGTCTACATCAAAATCTCCTTGAGAGTTTGTAGACAGGATAGTAGGCCCCTCCCAGAGTCTCTAACTCTGGAATTCAGGGGTTGAACCTGACAAACTGCATTCTAATTAGTTCCTGTTAATGGCAGTTGCCCCTTGACTAGGAAATTGAGAATTGCTGCTCTAGAGAAAAGCAGTGTAAGAAGCAATGTGAAAGAATGGGGTGCACTATATTTGAGGCAGTACTAGAATTGTGAAGTGTTAGAAACCATTGAAATGACTGTCAAAAGAAGAGTGGTCAACGTGGCAGGTCAGTTCATGGAAAATCACATAGCAGAGAAGATGTGAGTCCATAGAGTTGTAGCACTGTGCAGCAGGCAATGATGTTCCCCCTAGAGCTGTAAAGTCTGCTTGTGAAAACATCTCTGTAAGTTAGAGGAAATGAGAAACTCATATCAGGACTTAACTTGAATATATTAGACAATTTTGTTTCACTTACAAAATAACTTTTGAAGGAGAGGAATACCTTCAGGTATATTCCTTAAGTGGCTCTGCACTTGTTGAGTTAATTGGAGCAAGACAGTGAAGGTAGACTCAGTGGGAAATCTTCCTGAGGTCAGGGGAGATGGTGTCCCCAATGAACTTCTGACAAATGTTTATTTTTCCCCCAACAAGGACTCATGATCTCAAGGTTATAAGCCAAAGTCTTTGTATAAAGCTCTTGGCCTTTCATTAAGAGCAAGAATTTAAAATTGCATGTCATCAAGATCCAAAAATAATTATAGATTTCTGTGACCTTTGTGATAACTAGAATTTAAATATTTACTGAGCTTCTCTTTTACCTATCAAAACAAAGGATAATTGTGAATTCATTGTGTAGCCTTTCAAATGTCTTCCAAAGGCTCCTATTATTAAGATTTATAATTCCCTGACTCAATTATATCAGGGGCAATTTATATTTCTGGGGCTTAAAATATTTAACTCCATATTGACTATGGGCAAGTGACTGTGGATGTATCATCTTTTTTCCTCTCTTTTATCCTCTTCTTAGCCTCCCCCTCACCATATGTCTGCCTCTTTTGTATTGGAAATTGAATTTACAACCATATACATGCTTGGGAAACCCTCTATTACTGAACCACATCTCCAGCCTGGAAATGTGTTTCATTACTTCTCCCTGTACTTCAGATCCCCCTCTGGGAGGTGATCATGCTAACATACTCTTAACCAGTTGCTATGGGGACCACCTTAAAGCCTATACAGAACCACAGAACCATGTTTGGTACATAGCTATCACCACCACACCCAGAAAGACTTCTATGATTGGAGTGAGAGAAAATGAAAGTTTAAAAGAAAAAAAAAATACTCAAAACTACTCTGAATATATCTTAATTTTTCCAGAAGAGACTTGAGAAAAAGTCCCTTCACTGCAGACAGGGCACCAATCACAGACCTGAGCAATGATTCTGCCCAAGTCCAGCTTGGTGAGCCAGTGAACTTATCAAAGTTGCTTCTAAGAACATGTGTGATGGATTACTTAACAGGAGCTTGTATAATTCCAAATAGCTATAACTCGGAAAACCCCCACAGGCTACTGCTTCAGTAAAGTTTCTGTCCTCTCTATCTTCCAGCAGTGCCATGATTATGGTCATCTGTGGTAGTTAACAGCTAGCTAGAGGGCAGATGTGAGTGGCTGGACTCTTTTTTCTTTTTCTTCAACATTTATTTATTTCTTCAAGTTACATCTCAATCACAATCCCCTCCTTCCCAGTTCCCCTTCCTACCCTCTTTCCCCTCTCCCTCCTAAATGCTTTTGTTTTAATCTAACATCTGTGTCTTATTTCCCCCAACAACTCCCCCTTTTAGTCCAATAAAAGGCTCTTTTTTTATAACAATAAATACAAAACAATAATATCAGCTAGGCCACAATTATGAAAATTATAAGGTATAACATACATTCCCAATGTACAGTCCATATGTATTTGGCAATTAATAATAATATTCTATTATCTATCTCTCTCGATGAGTTTAAAGTTCTATACCTAACTCAGTTTTCATCCTAACTTGCATTACCAAGTTAAAGAAATCTTCTTAGACCTAGAACATCCTTTTAATCCTTAAACAACTTAAAACTTAACTGTGAGACTATAACTATCTTGTCTTCAAACCCATCAGAGACCTGAGAAGAATAAATATATCATTTCATCAAAGTGTACCTGACCTAAGTTTCAGAAGCTTAACTTCATGCATTATAATGGGTGAAAATTATTCATGTAATTCATGCAATTCATGATTATCTGTCTCAGGGAACAAATCTACATGCTAGGTACAGTTGGCAGAAAATTAGACTGCCGAAGACGTCTATGTCCAAATCCTTGGAACTTGTGGATATGTTACTGTCTTAATCACTGTTCTATTGCTGTGAAGAGACACGATGACCAAGGCAACTTATAAAAGAAATCATTTCATAGGGAGCTTGATTATAGTTTCAGAGTGTCAGAAGAGTCCATGACCATCATGGTGGGGAGCATGACAGCAGACAGTCAGGCCTGGTACGGGAGCAGTAGCTGAGAACTTACATCTATCTGCAAGCTAGAGGTAGAGAGAGACTAGGCCTCTGGCATGGGCTTTGAAATCTCAAGTTTATCTCTAGTGACACAAGTCCTCCAGCAAGGTCACACCTCAAAAGGCCACAACTCCTAATCCTTCCTGAACAGTCTACTAACTTGTAGAGAGCTGCGATGTGCCACGCCCTAAAGATGGCGCCGGTTTCCACCTTCCACCAGCCCGATGGTGAGCGCTCTCGGTGGTAAACAAGTCCATATTTGGCTAAGACCGCTGATCTGGCTTGCTTCCGCATACGTGGGCCTCTAAGATAGCACCACATGGCTTTACTAGATTGGCTGTTCATATAGCATTTAGCTGTGGGTTGGGTCTGCCTGGGGATTCAGAAGACTGTTTTCAAGGGACCTGAATAAGCTGCTTGAGAAGAGCTTTTGCGAGTTGCGTCGTTCTTGCTGGTCGAGGTCGATGCGACAAGTGGTGGCCCATACGGGGAACCAGAAAAGACTCAGAACTCCTGCAGTCAGGGGCAGTGCACTGGTAAGTTCCTGGGATAAATTGGGACAATAAAGTTTCGCGGAAATTGCGAACTAAAGGTAAAGTTTCGCGGGAAACTGCGAACTGAAAGTAAATTTTTAATCATGGGATCGTCTCAGTCACATCCAATTTTTCTGGCTCTTCAGGAGCTACTTTTAGCTAGGAATTTGAAACTTAAGAAGTCAACCCTAGAGAGATTTTTGAATGAATGCGACTCCGTGGCTCCGTGGTTTGCGGTGTCTGGGAATCTTACGGTATCCTGCTCGTACAAATTAGGCAGGGACTTGGATTTTGCTTGGGAGCAAGGTACTCTGAAGCATGGAGTAAGACCGGTTTGGAAGATGGTGAGGAGTTGTTTAGAAGATCAGAGATGCTGTAAAGCAGTCAAAGAGGGAGAATCAGCCTTGGAACTGCTGCAAGGGGAAGGATCTGAGCAGGCAGACAGTGAAAAGGAAAGCAAAAAGAAGGTCCCTCTCTATCCCGATCTTAGAGATTTTAGAGATTTTGAGGACTCAGAGGGCACGGATTCTGAAGGGGAGCTACACGCTCTAATAGAACAGTTGGAGAGGACTGCTATTAGAAAAAGGGAAAAGAAAAGGATAAAAGAGAAAGACACGTTGGCGGCAGTCAGTGTAAGTGAAGCCGTTGCCACGGAGCCTTCAACTCCCCCTCCATACCCAGAAGCTGTTCACATAGATCAGCCTGTTCAGTCCCTGAAAGTAGGGAGATCTTTCTGACTGGGGGTGTGGACACAAGTAAGAACAGAATTACAGTTTGCCTATCCGGTATACCAAGACCCACAAGGGAACAGGTATGAGGAACCGCTTGATTTTAAAGTAATTAAATCCCTTGCAGAGTCGGTTCGTACCTATGGCATTACCGCTTCTTTTACATTGGCTCAAGTAGAAGCATTAAGCAGACATTGTATGACTCCGAGTGATTGGAGTGGCCTGGCCCGTGCCTGCTTACGTCCATGGCAATACTTAGACTGGAAAGCTTTCTTGATTGAGTATGCCACTGAGCAAGCAGCCATTAATCAGAGAGATGGAAATCCAGCCTGGGATAGAGATATGCTGCTTGGGCAGGGGAGATTTGCCAACCAGCAGACAGGATATCCCAATAAGGTTTATGAACAAATAAACCAGACAGCTATCAAGGCTTGGAAATCCCTTCCTAACAAAGGGGAGGTGAGTGGGAACTTAACTAAGATTCTACAGGGCCCCATGGAGCCCTTTTCAGACTTTGTGGCACGATTGGTGGAAGCGGCAGGGAAGATTTTTGGTGATCCGGATGCTGCTATGCCACTAATAAAACAGTTGGTCTATGAGCAATGTACCAAAGAGTGTAGAGCCACTATCACCCCTTACAAGAACAAAGGGCTAGAAGCCTGGATGAAAGTGTGTAGAGAACTTGGAGGGCCGTTAACTAATTCTGGTCTTGCGGCCGCGGTAGTACAGGTGACCAGAAAAGGTGGAGGAAGTCCAGGAGTTTGTTTTAAGTGCGGCAAGATGGGACACTTTAAAAGACAATGCCCCGAGGGAAGGAGTACAGAAAGTACAGGAAGTGCACAACTCCCCAGGCAGCCGAGGTTATGCCCAAAATGTAAGAAAGGGAACCATTGGGCTAATGAATGCCGTTCAATGACAGACATCCATGGCCAGAATTTGACTCAAGGTTATGGTGGCACTCGTCCAAAAAATGGACAGCGGGGCCCATGACCCCAGGGCCCACAAATATATGGGGCAGTAGAGAATCAGGACAAAGAACAGAATCAAGAGAGATGGCCAACCCTCCACCATCCGAGAGACCGCGGAGAGCCACTGCAGGCTCAGCAGGATTGGACCTCTGCTCCACCACCAGACTCGTATTAACGCCCCAAATGGGGGTCCAGTTAATTGAAACAGATTTTAAAGGACCCCTTCAACCTGGTACAGTTGGTTTGCTGTTAGGGAGGTCATCATCAGCCTTGAGAGGACTTATTGTCCATCCTGGGGTTATAGATCCAGATTATACAGGAGTGGTTAAGATCATGGTAGCCTCCCCCCGTGGTATAACAGCTATCTCTCCTGGAGATAGAATTGCTCAGTTGGTCATTTTGCCGAGCTCACATGATCACTATGTGGCAAGGGATCGAGAGAGAGGAAAAGATGGTTTTGGGTCCACGGGCATGGATCTGACTTTTCTCTCCTTGGATTTAGACCAACGCCCCGTCTTGAAGTTAAAAGTTGATGGTAACACCTATGGCCAACTAATCTTTGACAAAGAAGCCAAAAACGCACAATGGAAGAAGGACAGCATCTTCAACAAATGGTGCTGGTCCAACTGGATGTCCACTTGCAAAAGAATGAAATTAGACCCATACCTATCACCTTGTACAAAACTTAATTCCAAGTGGATCAAAGACCTTAACATAAGGCCAGCCACACTAAAGATACTAGAAGAAAAAGTAGGAGAAACCCTCGAACTCATTGGCACAGGTGACAACTTCCTGAACAGAACACCAACAGCTCAGGACCTGAGATCAACAATCAATAAATGGGACCTCATGAAACTGAAAAGCTTCTGTAAGGCAAAGGACACGGTCATTCGAACAAAACGGCAACCAACAGACTGGGAGAAAATCTTCACCAACCCCACATCTGATAGAGGGCTATTATCTAAAATCTACAAAGAACTCAAGAAACTAAAAGGCAAGAAACCAAATAATCCAATCAAAAAATGGGAGATGGAGCTAAATAGAGAATTCACAAAGGAGGAATCCCTAAGGTCTGAGAGACACCTGAAGAAATGTTCAACATCCTTAATCATCAGAGAAATGCAACTCAGGACGACCCTGAGATTCCACCTAACACCTGTTAGAATGGCTAAGATAAAGAGCTCAAATGATAGCGCATGCTGGCGAGGGTGTGGAGAAAGGGGAACCCTACTCCATTGCTGGTGGGAGTGCAGACTTGTGCAACCACTATGGAGGTCTGTCTGGCGATATCTTAGAAATCTAGGAATAACCTTGCCTCAGGACCCAGCCATACCACTTCTGGGTATATATCCAAAGGACCTCTCATGGAGAAATAGGGAAGTCTCCTCATCTATGTTCATAGCAGCCTTATTTGTAATAGCTAGAAATTGGACACAACCCAGATGTCCCTCAACTGAAGAATGGATTAAAAAATTGTGGTACATCTATACAATGGAATATTACTCAGCTATCAGAAACAATGAAATCATGCAATTTGCAACCAAATGGATGGATCTAGAGGAGCTCATCCTGAGTGAGCTAACCCAGTCTCAGAAGGATGCACATGGCATCTATTCACTTAGAGTAGGATTTTAACTATATCGTACAGGATATCTGTACTACAACCAACACACCAAAAGGAACAAAGACATAATTTTTTTTCATCTTTTTCTTTTTCCTTCTTTTTTTCTTTTTTCTTTTTCCTTTTCCCTTCTCTTTTTCCTCTCTTTTTTTGTTGATATTCTTTGTTTTTGTGGGTTTGTGTGTTTGTTGGTCTTTTTTTTAGTATTCCCCCAGTAGCAATGAGACACCATTCACTGGCAGTACTGCCTCGTAGGCCCCCGGTGAATGAAGAGGCTCTTGGCCCTCATATGACTCCTGATCTGTGATGAGAGACTGTTAGGCAGGGACACTCCACCCCAGAGGAACAAGACGGAAGGGTCAGGGGATAGAGCATGGGAGGGTGGGGCTGGGAAGCGGGAAAAGAGGACAATATGATAAGGATGTAACCTGAAGCAACAAACAAATAAATTTATTAACTAAAAAAAAAAAAAGGCAGGGGGCAGGGCTGAAACACTGTGAATGGAATAGAGGATACAGCCATTCGGCCTGGTTTTGCAGACCTCGAGCTAAGGTAAAATACAAGAGAATTGTGGTATTGGCCCATGCCTTTGACTTCAGCGGAGACGGGGAGGGGGGGGAGCACCGTAGAGTTGGTGGTCTTATGTATTCTGGAGTCATATGGAGCGGGGTGGTGAGGGTGCATACTCTTGGTCCCACCATTCAAGAAGAGTACACTCTTGGTCCCAGCTCCCAGCACACTGGAGACAGAAATGGGCAGATCCTGGAGCTCAGGGTCAGCCTGATGCAGGGCAAACTCTAAATAGAGAAAGACTTCGATCCAGGAGTGGTGGAACACATCTTTGATCCCTTCAGATGGGAAACACAGGTCCCTGATCCCATAATTAGAGTTCAGAGACACACACATGGGATTTGGAGGGACCTAGGTTTGGAGGCTACTTACAAAAGGCCTTCTCGATGCAGGCAGATTGTCCTTTGGGATCTCAAAATATATACAGTGGAGCTGGTTTAGCTCCAAGGTGACAGAATGATTTCTTCTTTAACCCGGATTGAAAGATAAGGCTTTGTATGTTGTCAGAAGGCCAAATTTGCTTCAGGAGAAGTACTACCTAGCCCCCCCCACCCCACCCCCCCAAAAAAAGAGGCCAATTGTCCTACGGTTGGGATTGGGGTAGGGCTCTGTTCTTATCATTCCAGGAGAATCGAAGCGTCCATTAGGGGAGCCCGGGGACGGCTGGACAGCGGAATCCTCAGCAGAGAGCAGAATCAGGCACCAAGGAGGACGAGTGACCCAGTTGATTCTACCTGGCAGACTTCCTCAATAGCTGTCTCCATCGGGGGCCTGCAACCACCACAGCAATCCAATGTCACTGGGACCGCTCAGCTCTTCACAATGCACCAGCAGGAACCTCAGTGAAACCTGCAAGATCAGCTTCTGCCTACAAACCCCTTAGGTCATCTAAACAGCTGAGAACAGAAGGACTGAACATAAAAGGAGTGTACTAACATTTTTAATCATTTTTTCCATTTGGGTTCGGGCCCCAAACAGGTCTACTACGACCCAAATCAGTAGGAAGTCACTTTAAGAGAGCGACGTCCCATGCCCAGTGGATGGGGAAGGTGTTTCTCCGCCCTTCTTTTAGGTTATTTGAAGGATAACTGAAAACTCTGATATGTAGGGGAAGAGACTACAAGCTGATAAATGGTCCTGTCTTAATGGGTTTTGGAGGTTAGCCCCAGGGAATTCCTACTTTTCCTTTTCTGTATCCTTCTTCCTCTCCTATGTAGGAGTGCATGGGCTTGAGAAAAATGAGATATAGACATAGCACAGGAAGGTCCAAGAAGAAGGGGCAGATTATTGAATATGCCCTTATTCCTTTGTATATTGATACAAAATTAGTAGGTTATTTGGCTAAAGTGGTATTGACCATTGTTTATTGTGCAAAAATAAGATTGTATTGGATTACATCGGTATTGATCTTTGTATATTGATACAAAATTAAGATTATAGTTGGCCACGATGGTATTGACCCTTGCATATGGACGTAATATTAAGATTATATTGGTCTACATAGGCATTGATCTTGGTATATTGATACATAATTAAGAGTATATTTAACCACAATTGAATAGATCTTTGTATATTGATACAAATTTAAAGGTAACGCTTCCTAATGGTATCATACCTAGAGATACTTAAAAATAAAATGTGAAGCTCTGACCTCTTGATACCAACCATCTAAAACGGTCTAGGATAGTTAAAACAAACTCCTAGTCATGCAAACATGTCACTTTGTTAGCTACTATGACAGTCTATCACAGATATTCTCTAAACTACCCAGTAATCAAGTTGCTAAGAGACAAGCAACATTTGCTTATCTAAATACAAGAGATGGGTAGGGCATCTTCAAAAACCCCAAGTGATCTGCAGAATATGGCATTCAAAGATGTTATCTTAAATCAAGATTTTTTTTTGATATCGAGACATATCAGCGCCTGACAGCACCCCCTATTCTACTCCAAGTAGAAGATAAGCATCGAAGAACCTCCACTGTAAGATGGTTGAATTAGTGGCAAGCCTTTCTCTTGGCATGAAAAAACCCCTTGCACCAACTGCAGACAGACTGCTGTCCAAAAAGGACAAAACTTGGTAGCAGGGAAGTCGACAGCCTAACTCTGCCAAGACAGGGTAGGTAAGTCCTTCATAATCCCTGCTCTACAACAAATGTCTGTCAGAGAAACAGGACCCAAAGGCTGAAGACTGATGCTGGAATGTATGGAGAGAAAATGGGAACTGTCCAGGCAGTCATTGGTATGTTCTTTCTTAGTTTTGGAAGCTGCAGGCCCTGCTCTTCCTATATAAGCAAATATATTTATCCCTCTCAGGTCTCTGAAATAGACAGCTAGAGTCTCATAGTTAAATTTTGAATTGTTTAGGAATCAAGAGTGTGTTATAGATCTAAGAAGATACTCTTAAAAGTGTGTTGCAAGATAGTATGAATGTTGAGTCACATATAGACCTTTAAACTCATGGAGTTGGTTAGATAGTAGAATGTTAAAGTCAGGGGCCAAATATGTATAAACTGGACATTGGGAAGGTATACTGGGCCATTTAACTCTCATAAATGTGGCATATTTATATCTATTGTTTTGTATAATACTTACTGTTATAAGAGAAGGAACCATCTGTTGGACTGAAAGGGGAAACTTCTGGGTGGAAGAGGGTGGAAGGGCGGGATAGGAAGGGGGAATAGGGAGGGGTTTGTTACTGAGATGTAACTTGAAGAAAAAAAAATAAAGTATTTAAAAAAAACAAATAAAGCTGCTATGAACATTAAAAAAAGATTTAATTTAATAATATAAAATAATAAATTTATCAAAAGAAAAAAAAAGAAGTTATTACAAGAAAATAAACAACTAGAAATGTCTCTAGAAGTATGGTGGTGGTGGTAAGAGTTGGGGAATGGTGGGGTAGCTGGAGTGGTGAGACAGGCTAGGCTTTAGAAGTACAAATGCACATGCCCTGAAGACTTTCTATGCTCTAAATGTGTACACCAATGACTTTCTGTAATATAAAAGGAGTGCATACTAATAACCTTCAGTTGTAGACACAAGTGGCTGCTTGCACTTTCTTTTTTTAGGTCCAGGAAATTTTCCCTTTATTAACTTAGGCAATTTGAAGTAAAGTTTTGTTTTATGGATCAAATGAGTATAAATGAAGACTCTTTTTTATGTTTATTTATTACTTCAAGTTACATCTCCATCATAGTGCCCTCTTTTCACCCCTCCCGGTTACACCCTCCCACCCTGTCCTCCCTCTCCCACTCATCCCACTCCTCTGATGTGGAGTGTCCCTACATATCAGCCCCTCTCAGTTCAACAGTCATATTAGGGCTAAGAGCTTCCTCTTGCACTCGGGGCCTGCGTGGTCGCAGCCCTTGGGCAAATTTTCCCATTAATAAGTAACAAAGTCTATGTTCCTGATCCTTTTGGTGTGCTGGTTGTAGGATAGTTATCCTGTACTATATAGCTAAAATCCAATTACAAGTGAATAGATGCCATGTGCATCTTTTTGAGTCTGGGTTAGCTCACTCAGGATGAGCTTTTCTAGTTCCATCCATTTGGCTGTGAACTGCATGATTTCCTCATTTCTGAGAGCTGAGTAGTATTCCATTGTGTAAATGTACCACAATTTTTTTTTTACCCATTCCTCCTTGGTTGAGGGACATCTGGGTTGTTTCCAGTTTCTAGCTATTACAAATAAGGCTGTTGTGAACATAGATGAGGATATGTCCTTGTGGTTTGGTGAAGAATCATTTGGGTGGATACCCAGAAGTCATATGGCTGGGTCTTGAGGTAGAGTTATTCCAAGTTTTCTAAGATATCACCAGATTGATTTCCATAGTGGTGGTACAAGCTTGAACTCCCACCAGCAATGGAGGAGGGTTCCCCTTTCTCCACACCCTCGCCAGCATGTGCTGTCATTTGAGCTTTTGATCTTAGCCATTCTGACAGGTGTGAGATGGAATCTCAGAGTTGTCTTGAGTTGCATTTCTCTGATGATTAAGGTTCTGCACTCCAGTTTTTGTGTCTGCAGTGGCAGCAGAGGGCATTCCTGGGATGACCCCACTCCTCTTCGTCCTGTGTGGATGTGGAAGGTGAAAGATCTCTTCCAGGTGCTGTTTGTGTTAGATTTTACCCTGGAAGTCATCTTCCTCTTTATTTTTAAGAGATTGGAATTGCAGTTTCTTTTTCCACAGGACTATATTATTTTTCTCTTCACCCTCAAGGACATTCACTGAAAAATAACGACCATGTACCCATGTTGGCATGGAATACAAGCCAACAGACAGCTTAACTCCAGCACATTCCAGCTTGTCACCAGCACGGGAGGCTACACATTTCTGTCCCAGTTCTAGCAAACACAGGCTCTGGTTTTGGCTGATTCTTGTACCTTTGAGCAGTTTTCACAGGTGGCCTGTGACCAGCAGTTTCTTCAGTGAGCACTGACCCAGCTTGTACACTTTCACTCACATTGAAGAGTTGATGAGTGGACAGTGCTGAAGAATGACCTCTCTGTCAGTGGCTCATGATCTGAGGCGCTCAGATGCACAGAGAGAATGAAAATTCACTGCAGAGCAGGTTTGGGCCCGGGAAAGTTGAGCCCAGCCCATACAATAGCTGAGGCAGGTCTGAGTGGCCATTGCCCTTGTTCCTTGGCCCGGAGCAGAGACTAATATGAATGCTTTCGACATACTGGAGTGAGATGGAGACTGATGATGAAATGGCCGTGAGGTGATTTGCCTGCTGAGTGTCTAGCATGCATGGACTCACCCACTGGAGTTCTTGGTGCACATTTCAGATTGGTTTCTTCCGTGTGAATCTTCCCATTTTTAAAAACCCCACTTACAGTGTGGCCATTCATTCCTTTGAACACAGCCATTGGGAAGCCACTGACAGGTGTCAATCTCAGTGCCTGCAGGCTGTGGTTCTTTGTTGTTGGCTTTTTGTGTTTTTGTGTTTTTTTTCTTTTGTTTTTTGTTTTGGTCTGTGTGTGTCTGTGTGTCTCTAACAGTCAGTCAGTCTGTCTGTCTGTCTGTCTCCATCTTTTCACAGCTGGAAACCTCTGGGCCTGCTTTGCCCTCTGCTGTTTCTGTTCCCCTTGGTGAAAGAGTTTCCACAGCTCCGGGGCCAGACAAGTGTGGCAAGGTGTGAAGTGAAAGCCACTAGTGTGCAAGAGGCTCTTTGGCCTGAGTGATGTACAGACAAGTCCCCTCTGTCCAACAGCTTTCCACCTTTCTTTGCAGCTGCTCACTGTCCCAGACTGGCCGCAGATGACTGATCAATGAGTCTCAAGAATTTTTCTGTTCTTTCCTTTTCAGTTTTACTACATCTTTATTTATTTAGGTTTTAGGTGGCATGCATGTTTGTCCCATGGCGAGCATGTTGAAATCAGTGGACAACATTCCTACCATGTGGTTTTGGGGACAGAACTGAGGCCATCAGGCTTTGGGACAGGCATCTTTACCCACTGAGCCATCTTACCAGCCATGAGTTTTTCTTTAACATCAGTCTCTGAGACATTTTAAAAATTATTTTAGGTATATGAGTATTTTTCTGTATGTATGTCTGTGCAGGCTTGCATGCCTGCTGCCCATGATGCCCAGGCCAGAACGGAGGGCATCGGGTCCCCTGGGACTGGAGTTGCAAATAGTTGTGAGCTTCTAAATGAGTACTAGGAATTGAACCTGGATCCTCTGGAAGAGTAACCAGTGCTCTTAAGTGCTGAGCCATCTCTCCAACCCTTTCTGAGACTTTAATTCTTGATAAAACTCTTTTTGAAATGAAATCATTTCTATCTAGATAGATGTCTGAATTGCAGGGTCACCCCTGCCATGTCTCACACCTTCTCAATATAAGGAGAGAGTTGACTAACCCAGACAGCTATGAAAAGCTGTGAGCATAGGAGGGAGACAGTGATGTTTATAGTGATTGCCAACGTTTTCAAAGAGGCCTTCGTGGTGGAGTCATGAGGGTTCTGAGTGGAAACTTATACCTTGTAGAGCTCTTGATTTATGTCTCATAAAGTCCCCGAGAGCTATGCCAAGTTCCTTCCCACAGCCATGTGGCTGAGATGAAGGCCCAGGAGAACTCATGGAAAAAGGTTAGGTACTGAGCACTAACGAACGTCTTAAGCAGAGGGTCGGTTTTCCCGGGTGGAAGCACAGCGTGCCCCTTACCAGCACACTGTAAGAGAAACAGTACCCTCACTGCATCCCCAGTGCTCCGTATTTAGCAGCTGCTAAGGTGGTGTTCACTGTGTCCACTGTGGGAGGTTACGGAATGATCATGCTGTCTAAATCATTGAAAATCATACAAATTGGTGTGTGTTCTGTAATCTTTTCAGGAAATAAAAACATTCATTAAAGGGGTGTCGGAGAAGATCAAGAAAACCAGAGATAAGTATGGCATCAACGATAATGGCACAACAGAGGTACGGCCTTCCACACGTGGTGGGACACAGGGTTTCACAGACGCAGCCGGCCTTCACTGTGCACTTGCCTTTGTCCTTCCAGCCTCGCGTGCTGTACCAGCTGGACCGTGTCACCCCCACCCAAATAGAGAAGTTCCTGGAGACCTGCAGGGATAAGTACATGAGGTAAGCAGGCTAGCTGTCCCAGACTGCCGGGCAGCCATGCAGGACTCCATGTCCCAGATACTCTCTGTGGCTTCGGGGTCCTGGCTGGCTCAATTTCCTCTCTGTCCAGGTGATAAAATACTTTGACCAAAAGCAACTTCGGGGAGGAAGATTTGATTTTTAGCTCACAGTTCCAGGTTATACTCCATTTGTGGAAGTCAAGGCAGGAACTCATCTAGTCACATGACCTCCTAGGCAAGAGCAGAGAGAAAGGGATGCGCCATGCTGCCTGCTTGCCTCTCCTCGTGCTTTCTTCATGTTGCACAGTACGGGTCCCATGAAAGGACCTGCAAAGGAATTCACTGTATGTTCTTTGCCTGTAAGGAAACTCATTAGTTCCGTATAGCAGATTTCAGCCGTCTGACCAACTTCATTACAACAGAGCACTTGGACGTCTTCCACACAGTGCACATTAGCCCTGCACATATCACAATTTTTCCACACGGAATTTCGTTGTATTGTCTGCCCTCTGAGCATCTCACTCCCCTAATGGCACTGTTCCTAGCCTGTTCCTCTAACACAAACACTATCTGGCCCACTGCTCTTTGCATTCTAAACATAACAGAATCTCTATTTTTTTCTTTTAAGACGCAGTAACCAGAAGCTTTCCCCTGGCAGTTTTTCTGGCCTTTTCCTTGTTGTGTCATACCCATTTCTGGGCCTTTTCTTCTAAGGCACAAATGGAGCTGGGCTCTGAGGTGGGTGCACTCTGTGCTCAGAGCATTGGCGAGCCAGGCACCCAGATGACCCTGAAGACTTTCCATTTTGCAGGGGTGGCCTCCATGAACATCACTCTGGGTGTGCCTTGGATCAAAGAGATCCTCAACACTTCCAAGGCTATTAGGTAGCTACTGCTTGGCATGTTTTCTAGGGACCAGTGCTCCTTGGGCTCACGAATGCCTGTGATTAGTTAACTGGGCAGTGTCTGGTGTCCAGAGGGCAGGTCTGCTGTGTTGATCAGTGTTTGGATTTTTAGATAGTTGAATTACATCAAAACTGGATATGGATATGGTCACAATGAAATCTATGGTCCTGTTCATGTTATGTAAAATAGAAAATACTACATGAGCTAGCAATATTGAGCACTAGGTCAGTAGACATTTCTTCACTGTGCCATTACCCCATGCCTGGATAGCCCTGCCTGATTATCATCCTGCTTGGGTTGTAGACATTCTGTGTAAGCTCCTAGTGATTCATCAAGTTTCTAAGAGGCCTGAGACTAGAAAACTAGAGATACATTATGTTTGTAGGGGCAGAAATCATTTTTGCTTATTCTTGCAGAAGAAAATAACTGTTCCTGGTTGCAGATCAGCAACCATGGATATCCAGGGTGGTTGGAGGTTGGCTTGCCTCCTGCAGGTCTGTGCCAAGGGCCTGTGTTGATGGGATACTGTCCCTGTGAATAGAACATGATAGTGATGGTCAGAGGGGCCAGGGGATCAATGGAGAGGGGCAGAAGGAGGCGAACTATACTAGGAGTTGGTTTCACGGGAGCAGAAGGTCAAGAGGAGGTCTCCTTCCACACAGAAAGTTTCTTCAATCTTGTCATGGGCAAAATGAGCACCTGGGGTTTCCAGAAACTAGTAAGCCTTAGTGAGAAGTCTGTGAAGTCCTTTGTTGCAGGCCTGCCCCACCCCAAATGAGTTCAATAAAGTACTCATGGCTGTGAGTAGCACTCAGGGTTAAGAAAACAGTACTCTGCACACAGAGTCGGTCCCTTCCTTGTGTGCTGATGTTTCTCCTTCTTGTAGCACTCCAATTATCACAGCACAGCTAGATAAGGATGATGATGCGGATTACGCACGCCTGGTGAAGGGCAGAATTGAGAAAACACTCCTGGGGGAGGTAAGGAATCCCTTTTGAAAACAAGAAAATATCAAACTTCTTCTTCAGCAATGTTGAAGAAGTGGCACAGCAGCTGCTTTGGACATAGCCCGTGGTAGAGGCCACGTGGACAGTGTGCCTGTGAAGTCTTGGGATGGGAAGGGGATGTGAGAGTGGAGGCTGATGCTCTGCTCTTTTGGCATGGCAGATCTCAGAGTATATTGAAGAAGTGTTTCTTCCTGATGACTGCTTTATTCTTGTCAAGCTCTCCCTGGAACGGATTTGGCTTCTGAGACTGGAGGTGACTCAGAGAGTTAATGTGTGAGGATGTGATCCTCAGATCCTGAGGCAGGTGCTGACAAACCATGGGGGAAGGTCAGCAGCCAGAGAATCAGTGTCAAGATTTTGGCTGGTCTTTGTCATTTGTCACCTCATTCACTGCCATGTCCTTCTGACTTAACACTGATGCAGACAAGACATGGCTATCACAAGAAACTATTTGAAGTGGTGTGGGGGGTGATCATAGGGATGTGGCTGTTCATGGGGAGGCCATGGTGTATGTCACCCCCAGGGAAAACAGCAAGACCTCCATGTATAATGTGCTGCAGTTTCTGAAAAAGGATCTTCCCCAGGTGAGGCAAAGCATCCTGTTGTGGAGAGACAGCCAGGACTGAAGCTGAGGACCAGGTCATTACAGAGACCAAAGATGGCACCCCATTCCTTCATGGGACCAGTCTAGTTCTTAATTTATATGAGGGGGGATGGAGAGATGGTTCAGAAGTTGAGAGCACCGACAGCTCTTCTAAAGGACCAGG
The DNA here is from genome assembly GCA_907164525.1 of Lophiomys imhausi. Lineage (NCBI taxonomy): Eukaryota > Metazoa > Chordata > Mammalia > Rodentia > Muridae > Lophiomys > Lophiomys imhausi. The sequence continues at coordinate 7,378,589 of CAJQZJ010032031.1, read as the reverse complement.
GTTCAAACCCCAGCACCCACATGACTGTTCATAGCTGTCTGTAATGGCTGGAGATGGTGGCCCACATCTATGATCCCAGCACTCAAGAGGCAGAGGCAGGCAAGTTCAAGGCTAACCTGGTGTACAAAGTGAATCCAGGACAGCCACGGAGACTCAGAGAAACCCAGTCTAGAAAAACTTTAAAAAAATTAATTTTGGGGGGAGGGGTGTGGGAGTGCATGGTATGCTTGTGGGAATTGGCTCCCTCTCTGTATCTTGTGGTCCTAAGGATCACACTTGGGGTGGCAGGCTTTTTGCCAGGCTCTTTTATCCACTGAGCCCTCAGCCAGCTTGTATCCTATGTTCTGAGCCTGCAGCTCTGTCCAGTAGACTTATTTCTGATCTCTCTTCAAGGTCAGTGTAGCGTGGAGGACATTCTGATGATCCACCTTATTCCCTAACACCAAACAGTACATAGTCACCGCTGGATTACACATGTAGTGGCGATAGCTGAGAATGGATGACGGAGTTTATCAGCCCATTCTTCAGCCCTGTTTCTGAGGCTCTCAGGGGAGACCACAGGTTTGCAGCATGTTGAGCAATCTGTGTTAAATGTAGGTGGTGGTACAAGGCATCCCAGAGGTCTCCAGAGCTGTCATCCATACTGACGAGCAGAGTGGGAAGGAGAGGTTCAAACTTCTAGTAGAAGGTGACAACCTGCAGGCAGTCATGGCCACCCATGGTGTGAAAGGCACCCGGACCACTTCCAATAACATCTATGTGGTACCATCCTCTTTGGACCCTCAGCCAAAACCTAGCCCAGTTTCTTCAACCTGGCATTTTCTTCTCCCAGTAATTACAGAGCAGTCTGTTGTAGAAATGCAAGAGTGTTTGCTTTGTGCTTGTGAGACATGGGAAGAAGGAGGAATGGGGTAGGTCCCAGAAGGGCCTGCCTCCACTCACTCCTAACTCTTCCTAGGTGGAGAAAACTCTGGGCATTGAGGCTGCCCGGACAACCATCATCAACGAGATCCAGTACACGATGGTCAACCACGGCATGAGCATCGACAGGAGACATGTGATGCTGCTCTCTGACCTGATGACCTACAAGGTGGGTGAGAAGGGAGGCTCCGTGCTGTCAGGGGTCTTGAAATGGTAAATAGATCCAGAGAGCTTGTATGGATGAAAAGCACACTGTTCTACTAACAAAGCTAAGGAAGGTAGGTGGTAAACACATCATCTCCTGATCATGTGCAGGGATCATGCTGCCTAAGCAGTATATCAAAGACTGTCTATCTCCTTCCTTTTTATTTTGTGTTGGAGAGGAATGGCTGAGCAGAATTGGTTCCTAGCGACCTGCTGGCCTGTGACAGACACTGTCCTTCCAGAGACAAGGATCCTCAGCCATCACCCTAGTATAGATAGGAAGGACAATGGTGAGCAGAATTTAGCTGACGATACTTGGTAGAGCTAGGCCTCAGATCTTAAGCTTGCAATCCGAAACCAGTAATTTTCCCTCTACCCGGTGAACCAAGATGACCAAGGTTTTGGTTGGTTCCAAGTGTGTCCAAGTGCATCATCATGGGAATTCCAATGAACATCAGAACTGGGCTCTTCAAGCTGCTGCACAAAGCCAACAGGGACCCCAAACACTCAGGAGGCCCCTGGCCTTTGACACACATGAATTCCACATCCCTCTTGTCTCATAGTTTATGGTAGGAGGTCAGCGATCCTGACCGTGGCCTCTTGTCTTATGTGCTGCTGAATGGAAGACCATGTGTCTCTTGGACAGATGCCTGCATGACCTCACCATGGTTAGACAAGACTCATGGGCTCAGCAGGATCACCTAGGATGGGGAACTGAGACTCTGTCTGCTACCTGACCTGTGAGGCCTCAACACTGCTGCTTGCCTGCTCAGTGCCCACGCCACAGCATTCTGTTGCTGCAGAGGATGCAAAAGTGTGCCCATGCCTGCTTCTGAGCCAGGCCTAGGCCTACAGATGCCAGGACACAGTGTTGGTTTCCCACTCCTGTTATGCTGTATTTTCCACTGATGCACTCATGTAAATAAATTTCTGTTATTTATTTGTTCTATCAGGAGATGTTCAGTGTTTGTTGTCATTTTACTTTGAATTGAGAGGCTGTAGAAACCAGCCTCAAAGAAAACCAGAAAGCCAGCTTCAAGGAATTCCTGGGAAAACACCTAGGAATGGTGCCAGTGTGGGATGGCCCAGTGTGGGATGGCTAGGTATGGGCCAGGCACTGTCTATTCGAATATAAATGCCTAGAAAGAAAATGAAAGAGAAACTTCTAGTTTCCTAGGAAAGTGAGTCACTTTGGAAGGGCTCTACAACCTGTGGCTCTCAAGTGAAGACTGTCCAACATCATTAACAGTCCTGAGGAAGAACAGAGGTGGTCCTGCCAAAACCTCTTATGGCCAGACGTCCTGGGCTAGGTCACCTCTTCTTGAGAGGAGCAGTTGCTTTTCTACACCCAGCCCTAAAACTTTTCTGGGCCCTGGAGATGTATACCTGTACTGACTGGGAATGCAGGTGCCTGACCTCCACCTTGTACTGAACTATGAAGTGTGGCCTGTCACGTGTGGTTAAATAGCCCACCAGGTTTCCAGTGGGTCATCTTGATGTAACCTCTAGAAAAGGACATTGAGTGTCTCTGATGTCTTCTGTCAAGCCCTTGAACGGATCAGTGGGGTTTGCCCTCAACACCTGACATTTCCTGCATCATTCAGGGAAAGGAACATTTTGTCATAGGACAGTACTATGTTGGCAGTGGATATCACTCAGTAGTTCAGATGGTTATAACTACTTTCATTTGGTCTCAATATGGAGCAAAAGAAAGACAAGAACAAGTCCTTAGAACAGAAAGATCACTTCCACTTCTCCATCTTCCTAAAATGAAATAGTGGCAGGGAGAACAATATGTTCTTTTTAATAGATAAAGATTGGTAGGTGAGGCCTTGGAGGTAGGCTGTGTTCCAGTTTTTGTTCTTGTTGTTGTTTTGTTTGTTTTGACACAAGGTCTCATGTATCACAAACTTCACAAGTTTTCCTTAACCTGGCTTTGCTGCTTAACCTCGACTTTAGATCATCCTACTTCCAGTTCACAAGAGTTCACATTACAAGTGGGGCCACCAAGGCCAGCAAGAACAGCACTGGACACTGGGCCCTGGGCTTCCTATATGGTAGGCAGTCACTCTGTCAACTGAGCAATGTCTACTGTATTGTCCTACACCATCCCTCTCCTAATGACTGTTGACTTTTTTTTTTTTTTCAGACAGAATCTCCCTGTGTAATTTACAGAGGCCTGTAACCAATCCTGCTTTGGTACCTTTGATGCAAAGAGAGCAGCACCATATTTAGTCTGGGGCTTTTTCTCTTGGTATCTGCACTATTTCAGTTTCCTCTGCCAACTGTTCATTACACTGTGGCCAGCATCCTCATGGCTGTACTCTCTCTCTACTAAGGCATCTTGGGGCAACTTTAAAGCACATGGTTTCTATGAACGTACCCCTAATCCACACCCCACATGGTAGCCAACCCTACAGGCTCTTCCAGCATGTGCTTTCAAGCACCAGTACATATATGGGGCAGGTAACCTCTCCTCCTCCACCCTCATCCTGGTGTGAATTCTCAGCACTTGAATTTCTCATATTGATGAATTGGGGGATTTTGAGGAAGGAATGCAACATTCATGGGCAGTGTGAAAAGTAAACACTCAGTTTCACACATGGAGTGTACTATGGTGTTTCCAATCAAGAATAGAAAGATTTCTGGCTTTGGAAGGAGGAGGTGTCAATGGATTCTCGTATGACCCAGGAGAGTCTCCTGGACAGGGCAACCTCACTTTCTAGTCAGTTCAGGGAGAATGAATTAGCAGGCAAGCAAAGGGTGTTCCCCATGACATCATCAGTTCCCTTCTCTTCACATTCTACTGTATCCTGGAGCTCTGTGATGTCACCAGTGTTGTAGCAACATGAACTGCTCTTAGGACATTCATTCAGTGCCTCTAGTGTTCATCCAAGGACATGTTGGGAATACTGAGGTGACTATTTGGGAGAGAGAATGGGAAACCTCACGAGACCAAAGAGAGGCAAAAGGAAGTTGGCCTTCCATCACAGTGTAAACCAGCAAGACAGAAGTGGTCCTGGGGAAGGCGCAGTGAGTCCTGGGCAGGCAATGTGGAGCTTCCTGGCGGAAGTGGGCTAGAGATGGGCTTTCCAGTAATGGGGCACAACCTCTGGGAGGCAAATGGACTTCCCTGCTCATTATAATTCCCAAAACTCAAGTATTCGACTATAGTAGTTTGCCCACAAACCAAGAGCTGCTCAGGCCAAAGCTTTTGTGCTGGGAGCTCCTAGTTTTACTCTTAGTTACCATTAGGGGAGTGACAAGGGGACAAAAGAATATCAGGTGTCAGAGAGGGACTGTTTCCCAATTTAGGGGAGGACATCACTGTACTTCACTCCCATTGGCATCTTTTATGTGCAGTGCCTCTCTGACAGTAGTTACAGGGAAAGAAATGTGCTCCTGGCTATGGCCTTCTACTCTCAGAACTCCTCTGAGCACCTCTCACTGAGAGTGGCCCCCTTCGGTTTCTGAATCAGCTGTTATGGGTGGAAGGCAGCTTTGTAGTGCAGCCTGAGAACTGTCAGAGGCAGTGGACCAGGACAGACACTGGATCCTTATTGCCAGCTAGGGATGTGCTGTCTGTAAGTGGGGCATACTGATCTGTTAGCCAAATTCTTCCCCTGCATGACTTTCAGTCCACTGTCACAGGCCCAGAGTGACCAGCAAGATACCTGGGCATCTCCATATCACCTGAGCACTTGTGGATTGTGCCATTATTCTCCAGGCTTCTGAGATCACAGGCTCGAGGTCTTAGAAGCCAAGTTGTACCCTGTGCAGTTGTGACTAAGACTGAAGAGACGTGTCTGTGGTCACTTGACATGTGTAGGGAGGCAGAGGAAACACCTGGCTGCTTAGATATCCACATCTCTATGGAGTGATGGGAGACCTGAGATCCACAGAGGAGGCATCTCAAGCCTGGGCCAAAATCCTTGGGGAGACACTGTCACATTGTCTTTCTGTTTGGGCCTCAGGGTGTTCTGTCCATCCTCTAAGCCTTCTCAATGGACAATATCACATGTGTTCTACCTACAGGGAACAGCAGGGAGCCACCATCCCCACAACTCTCCTCACCAAGAAGCAGGTGAAGAAGGAAACGGAGAGGCTGACCACACAGCTGCAGCTGATGACCAGCGAAAGAAATGAGCTGAGAGATCACCTGATCCTCATCACTGAAGGATCCTTGGACAATAGGTATTCAATGTTTGAAACCCCATGGGGTCAGTCTAGGGACTGCAAGGTCACCCTCATCTTATCCTTTTATGGTATTGGATTTTAGGAGGCTGCACCTCCAGGGTGTCCCTGGACCCAAATTCATATCCCTAAATGCTTCTCAGAGAAGAGGCCTGACTTGAAGGCTGGGCAGGAATGTAATGGGAAATGGACTCTTCTGCTTCATCCACATGAAAAACAGAGCCTGTGGTCTGAGTTACACAGTTCAGGGACTGGGGCAGTACAGAGTGAGTTTCTAGCATGCATTTGGAAAGGTCTTGGCGGGTGGTGTCTTGTGTGAGATTCTAGCTGCTGTGAGTTTGTGTTGAGTCTTTGTAATTTCCTACCAGGGTACTGAGTGCTGGAAATTCCTGGAAGCAGCTGGAGGGGCCTCTGCCCACTTTTCAATGTTTGACTAGAAGGCCTGTGGCTCATCACTGTTCCTCCTAGTCTTGTGCCCTAGATTCTGAGGGAAAAACTGCTCCATGCATTTCTTCACCATCTCATCGTGTGCTCTCAATGTCTCTTATTCACTGTCTCCTTTTCTCCCCTGTATGTACACACATGTTTGCATGTTTGCCTGTCCCTTCAGAATCTGGGAGCCAGGGGTCTGCAGTGGGTCTGAGAAATTGCCTGTCTCACACTTTCCTGGTGATTCCAGTGTTGAATCTAGGAGCCCAACTTAAGCAGCACTGCTCTCAGCCTATGAGCTCACCGTGTTAGCATATTGGAATCTATTGGGCAGTTTTTAAAGCAGTCAGTCTTGATGTTGAGTCTCATCCACAAAATTATGTACAATATTCGACTGTGCAGCCATGGTCACACAGAATCTAGAATCCCTACTGAGAAAACAGGAGGAATGTCATCACAGGTTTCTGTTGGGCCAACACCTGTGACATAGATTTCCAAGAACACAGTGGGCTACATTGCCCCTCCATGCTTACTGAGTGAATCATGCAGCCAGGGCACCCTCCATTAGGACACCTGGACTCTGCTGGCCTGGGCCCAGCATTACAACTCTCATAAGCACCAAGTTGTCGCAGTACATAGGATCCAGGGTGTGCCATCCCCTTGGGTGGGGTAGTTCAGGACACAGCCCGGATTCAAGAGACCTTCGAGGCCTGTGTTCATGGATTTTATCCTCCTGGGGCCAGACCCTACCACAGGCCAAATCCTCTCTATGAGAAGCTTAAGAAGGAGCACAAGGAAGTCATGTCAGACCTTCAGAGCTTGGAGAATGAGAACGTTGAAGTCGCAAAGAAGTTCAACGAGCTGGAGAAAGAGACACGCTTCTATCGGTAAGTGCCTGTCAGGGACCCAGTAGCTGTGGAATGGCCATTTCTGCCTTTCTTAGTTTCTGAACTTGAGAGGCTGCAGCTCTGGTTCTATTCTTTCTGTATCTTCGTCATCACTCTACTTGTGCATTTTGGACTCAGTTTTCCTAAGCCTGAAGGAGACTGGAGCCTCTAGAGAGAAAAGTGATTCATAATTGCAAGGGGTGTCAGACAGCCCTGGGCCGCTGGGGCTCATGCAGGGTTTTACATAGCTGATTGTTATGGACCATCTAGATAGGATGTACTCCCTTTGGTTCTCCTATCTTATGTTGGAAATATTTGTGTTCTATTATTTGATGTTTCCTATTACCCTTGACAGTCAAGGAAAAATGGAAATTCCTCATTCTTTTGAAGGGATGTGAGTCCTTACTGATATTGGAGACTTTAAGGTGTTTGTTCATTACTAATAGCCTGTTGTTTGTTTCTGGTTTTCTTAGTGCAGCTGTCATTGCTGTATTGGTTTCTTTTTTAGGTCTTCAAGGGACCCTGGGGCCTGGTGGGGACAATGGGGTTTTGAAGTAGGGGTGGCAGGTGGAGGCTGGCAGGGCAGGGGATTACTATGCAGTGGGTGTTTCCAGAAATCTCCACAGCCGGCTCTTGATGGATCAAACTCAGCTAAAGAGGAAGTTGGACATGCTGAGGCAGGAGAACAAGAAACTGCAGGGAGATTGGGCCCTGCTGCAGTATTTGGGGGACTTGGAACTGATCTGTAAGGATGAAGAGGAGATCATCGACCTCCAGACCCAGCAGCAGCAGGTAGGGACAAGCAACTGGTCAGGGTCAAGTTTGGCACTATGTTCCATTGGACTGCGTCTGCTCATACACCCACCTGACCTTTAGTAGGTACCCATAACTTCAGTCATCCACACACCCAATCTGCCGCCCTCCTCATGTAATGGAATATTTCTTTCTCTGTCTATGCACAAGTATTCTGGGTTTTTACCCTCTTGTGAGACACTGAATTATTGGAAAATATATCCTACTATTCTGCTTGAGGCTGATGTTCAATGATGGAGAAGGGAATCGTCCTCATGATAGGTGGAATGTTAGAGAGCTTTCAGTGAGTTCTGAGTCCTGTGACCCATTTGCATGGCAGGGGTCATGTGGTGGGATGCAGGTTGCTAGAAGAGCCCAGTGCAAATGGCAAATGAATGCTGCTCACTGTCACTGAGACAGGGTCATTCCTGCACCCCAGTGTGGTGTCTACCCTTTGCTCAGCTAGTGGTTCACACTGACAGAAGACTGAGTAGCAGCTTGTCAGTCCTGTTTTTGTGAGTTTTGTTGGAGAATTCTCCCTCCCTGGAGCTTACTCTTGGAACTGACTAAAAGACTAGGAATGGGGGAAGGACATTTGACTTGCTGCCAGAAAGGGAAGGAGAATTGGGACTTTAGGGAAGGAATTGTCTAACCACTTGAATAAAGTCTGGCCTAAAAGAGCACACACACCATAGCAGTTTTAGTTCTCAAGGAATGGAGAGCAGAGTTCTGAACCTCTTCTGAAAGAGCTGGTGTGCTTAGTCTAAACTCCCATGCTCATCAAGCATGAAGCTTGTGGGCAGTGTGTGTATCATGTGTGAGTGCATTGGCTGGAGGAAACATTTTGGTTATTTGTCAGTCTCTATCTTGAAACAGGGTTTATCAGTTCCTCAAAACCCTTCTGGGAAAACTTCCAGATTTCCTGGCTGACCACCAAACTCTTGGTATTCACTGTATGTGGTTGTTTTGTATGATAGTTTGTGCACACCCATGTACAACCCTCCACTAAGAACACCAACTTCTAATGCACAGAATGTGGACAGACTGAAGGAAACCCTGCAGCACAAGGTAAAGCAGAATGAACTGGTCAGACAGCAAAAGGACATAGTCAAAAATCTGCAGCATGACCTTGATGTCCTCCAGATGAGGTAGGAGCCCAGCCCTGGAGGGGAGGGTGGAGACACCTTGGCCCCTGTACCTGGGTTCTCTGTCTTTTATGGACTTCTGCTCATCAGCAAGATTAAGAGCCAAGCCAAGGAAAGAAAAGCTCACAGTATTGGGCTGGTCTGGAACAAGAACCCTGTGCAGGAACCAATGTTTGATACTCTGTGCCAAGTTATTTGACTCCCTTCTGTGCTCTCTGGTATGTTCTCAGCAGGCTGTTCTTGAACTCACAGAGATGTACCTTTAGGCAGAGGCAGGCAGATATCTGTGAGTTCATGGCAAGACTGGTCTACAGAGTGAATTTCAGGATAGCAAGGGCTACACAGGGAAACCCTGTCTTGAAAAAACAGCAAAAAAAAAAAAAAATCGCAAATCATGTTGGGAAATAGCTTTTCATAAATGCTATCAGCCTTGATAATGCACTTGTGTGCTGTTTTGTTTGCTTTGCTTAATTTTTAGATTTATTTTCATTTATTTTATGTTAATGGGTGTTTTTCCTTCTGTGTGACTGTGGCCTCCCTAAATGAAGTTCCTTCAGAGGCTAGAAGAGAGCATCAGATCCTCTGTTGTAGATGATATTAAGCACCATGTGTGTCCTCCCAGAGAGCAGCAAATGCTCTTAACTTATGAGCCATCCCTCCAGCTCCTACACTTGGCCCTTGTCCTTCCAGCACATGTGGTGTGTTAGCTGGACTGAGTCACTCACAATTAAATGGAGAATTCTTTGGAGATGTGTAGGGACAGGTCCATGAGGCAGACACTCTGAGTGTCTTAGGCTGTAGCCATCCATACAGGGCTCTGGTGTCCCCACTACTCTCTGTGCATTCAGGATCATGCCCAGCATCACTCATTTTCAGTTTGGAGCACACCTCCCACCTCTCATCTCAGATGGCAATGTAGATTGGGCACATCTGATAAAATACAGAATTGACATGACCCTCCTGGAGAGAGGGGTGGGGTAATCAATCTTTCTTCAAACAAGAAAAATAACTGCAGGTAAGCAATGTTGGGAGGAAGCTCCAAAGCAATCACAGTGCATGGGGCCAGTAGCACAGGCCACATGTTTCTGGTGGAGAGCATAGCATGCCTGTGCAAGCCTGGGACATGAGAGGGACAGTTGAACCTGCCCTTGGCCATGGCAGATCTCAGTATACTGAGGAAAGATTTCTTACAAGTGATTGTGTTAGGATTTATGGAATGGGTCTGACTTCTAAGACTGGAGGTGAGTCGGGGTGTTAAACTATGGAGGAAATAACCCTGTGTGTCCCCAGACCATTGCTGGCAAACCAGAGCTTTTAAACCTTAGCAGCCAGAGAAGAAAGATAGAGGCTTGGGTTACTCTCTGTCATGGGTCACCTAATCTGTCTCAGATGACCCTGACACAGAATGGACCATCTGTAGGCACACTGGACACTTGATGAGACTAGGTTTAGGCCACATTACCAAATAGCTGCTCTACTGAATGTGTCTCCTTGTCCATCTTATTAGCTGGAAGCATCCTAGGACAAACTATGCCTTACTCACCTGTGGGTCCTCAGCATAGTGTGTGGCTGGTTTCCTAAATGCTACCAGATGGATAGATTGACCTAGCTTCTTATGCTCCCAGTTGTGAAAGTAAACAATTTTTTTATTGCTTTCTAGGTTAAATTGTCCTTAATGCACAGGGTGAACTAAGGCCCCTCCTTTTCTCCTCCAGATAGCTAAACATTCCCAGTCTTCAAACCATTCTGTCAGGCATTCTCAAGGACTAGACTTGTGGTGGCCAAATAGCCAGCTAAGTCTCCTCATCCAGCTTTCCCTGTAATGACTGTAGAAGATGAATGGGTTCCAGACCTGGGATGCACTCAGTGCATGAACATTTCCCTAGCATGCACAATGCCATAGGTTCAATTATAGCCCTAGTGGTTCTATGGGAAGAAAAACTGAAAACACAATTACATCTGTGGTACTACCTAGAACAAAAGGGAGTCTCCATAGAGGCTCTCACGTCCTCTAATCTCCAGCCTCCCAACAGCTCCCTCCATTGATTCCAATAGTTTATATGTATTGTCACTAAGGCAAGAATTGGCTATTAAGGTGCAAAGAATCTATACCTTGACAATAAAGTACATACACACAAACATATATATACACACACACATAGACAAACACACACACACACAGAGAGAGACAGAAAGAGAGAGCATAAATACAGATAAAGGGCTTATGAAATTCTTTGGTTGAGGGGATCAGCTGACAAGATGGCTCCACAAGTAAAGATACTTGCTACCATGCCTTGAAACCTCATTTCCTTTCTTAGGACACATGTAGAAAGAACAAACTTCCCACCAATGTCTTCTGATCTTTATGTGAGTGTGCATGTATATCCATGAACTCCCCTTAAACATTTATAAAAATAACTCAGAAGATCATGGTGTAAACAACTGTCAAGAAGGCCTGCAGACGTAGTCCTCAAGGCACCTTGCTGTTAAAATTGAAATGGTAGGTTACTTCAACCACACCTTGAATTCTGGCAATGTGGCTGTTCACAGTGAGGCTGTGCTGTGAATCACCATCATGGACAACAACCAGAGTCCCATGTATTACCTTCTGCAGTCCCCAAGGTGAGGCTGTCTCATCACTTGGAATGGTAGGCAGGAGTTGGGCTGGGTTAGGGTTCACTATTGAGAGCAAGGGTCACACTTCTTGATGACCGTATTGCTAAATGATTGGACTGGTATTTGCTTCAGCTCTCACACTCCAATTTCCTGTGCTTTGTGTGCAGGTCAGTGTGTGACATTCTGGGCTGTCATGGGTCAGTGTGATGACAGAAAAGAGCACATCACAGAGTGTGACATTACCACTAAGCACTTTCATGGTACCACCAGCCCTGCTGCCACCTCCCACACTCAGCCCCACCCAACTCCACCAAATATGGTGCATTGATATAAATGCAGGGTGTCATTCATTCTCCAGCCTTGTGTTTTCCAGATGTGCTGCTGCACCCAGAACCAATCTTCTGTAGACAGGCCCTGTACAGCAGCAGACCCATAAAAGTCAAGAGAGAGGTCCTGCTGACACTGGGTGTGGTATTTCAGCTTCCAAGTGGTGTTCTGGCTCCAAACTGTCTCTCTGGGGACTCCTCCTCTTAGGCCCAGAATCCTGGGGATGTTCCCTAAGCACAGGACCCAGGATATTCTTCCTTGGAAAGCATATGACTGCCATACTACTTGCTAAGTCTCTGAGCGGGGCCCCCAGGGAATTCTCCCCATGAGTGGAACTTGCCCACTGTTTTTGCATCTTTGGAGCCTTGGCTTCCACAATCATTGTGAGGACTCATATCCTAGCTGTTGTTTTCTTGAGTAAGAGAGGAATGCCAAGCCTCTTCTTCCCTTACTTGCCTCATGGGTAAGGGAAAGAGACCAATGTGATTCCATTTTGGAGTCCTAGTGATCATTAAGACCAGTGGACTTCAAATGATTCAAGTAACAGGTTTTTCAAAATAGAGAGATGATTAGTGATGTCATTAACAAATTTATTACATAACAGCATCCCATGAAAGGGGTTCAGTGAGCAATACATTGAAAGGTCTTAGCATTCCTGGCACATGGTACATATTACATCATTGCAGCTGGGTGACTCTTACCACCATCTTTACTGCAAACACAGTTTAAATTCACAACAGAGTTGTTATTTATCCCTTTTTATTTCTGATATTTTTTTGTTGATTTGGGTTTTTGTCCCTCTGCCTTTTAATTAATTTGGCTAAGGGTTTGTCTATTTTATTGATTTTCTCGAAGAACCAACTCTTGGTTTTGATGATTCTTTGTTTTGTTCTTTTTGTTTCTAAGTTGTTGATTTCAGCCCTAAGCGTGATGATTTCCTGCCTTCTGCTCCTCTTGGGAGTGTTTGCTTCTTTTTTTCCAGTTCTTCCAGTTCTGCTGTTAATTTGCTAATATGAGCTGTCACATTTTTCTTTTTGAAGGCACTTAGACCTGTGAACTTTCCTCGTAGCACAGCTTTCATTGTGTCCCATACGTTTGGGTATGTTGTGCCTTCATTTTTGTTAGATTTTAAGAAGTCTTTGATTTCCTTCTTTATTTCTTCCCTGACCCAGTGGTCATTCAGTAAAGAGTTGTTCAGTTTCCATGAATGTGTAGGCTTTCTGTTATTTCTGTTGTTGTTGAAGTCCAGCATTATTCCACAGTGGTCTGATAAAATACAAGGGGTTATTTCAATTTTTTTGTATCTGATGAGGCTTGCTTTGTGTCCAACTATATGGTCAGTTTTGGAGAAGGTTCCATGTGGTGCTGAGAAGTAGGTGTATTCTTTTGTGTTTGGGTGAAACATTCTGTAGATATCTGTTAGGTCCATTTGGTTCATGGCCTCTGTTAGACTCATTATTTCTCTGTTTCGTTCTGTCTGGATGACCTGTCCATTGTTGTGAATGTAGTGTTGAAGTCTCCCACTACTAATGTGTGGGAATCAATGTGTGGTTTAAGCTTTAGAAGAGTTTCTTTTACAAATGTGTGTGCCCTTGTATTTGGGGCATAGATATTCAGTATTGAAATGTTGTCTTGATGAATTTTTCCTTTAACGAGTATAGTGCCCTTTCCTATCTTTTTTGATTAACTTCAGTTGAAAGTCTATTTTATTTGATATTAAGATGGCTACTCCAGCTTGCTTCCTGGGCCCATTTGCTTGGAAAACCTTTTCCCAGCCCTTTACTCTGAGTTAGCATCTATCTTTGTGAGTGAGATGCATTTCTCGTATGCAGCAAAATGATGGGTCTTGTTTAGAGATCCATTCTGTAAGCCTTTGTCTTTTTATTGGGGACATGAGTCCATTAATGTTGCTGGATATTAATGACCAGAGATTGTTATTTCCTGTTATTTTGGTGTAGGTGATAGTTGTGAGTTTCTTTTGGTTTAGCTGCAGTGGATTTTTTTTGTTTCCTCTGTTTTCTTGGGTGTAGTTATCTTTTCTGGGATGGAATTTTCCTTCCAGGATCTTCTGTAGGGCTGCATTTGTGGGATACTGTTTAAATTTGGTTTTGTCATGGAATATCTTGTTTTCTCCATCTATGTTGATAGAGAATTTTGCTGAATATAGTACTCTGGCCGGGCATCTATGTTCTTATGGTTTGCAGGACATCCTCCCAGGCCCTTCTGGCTTTTAAAGTTTCTGAGGAGAAGTCAAGTGTAATTCTGATGGGTCTGTCATTATACATTTCTTGACCTTTTTCTCTTACAGCTTTTAATATTCTTTCTTTGTTCTGTACTTTTGGAGTTTCAATTTTTATGTGGGGAGAGGAATTTCTTTTCTGGTCTAATTTGTTTGGTGTTCTGTATGCCTCTTGAAATTTTATTGGCATCTCTTTCTTTAGGTTTGGGAAGTTTTCTTCTGTGATTTTATTGAAGATTTTTCCTAGACCTTGGAGTTGGGAGCCTTCTCTTTCCTCTATGCCTATAATTCTTCGATTCTATCTTTTCATTGAGTCCTTGATTTCTTGGATTTTGTGAGTGAGAGCTTTTTTAGATTTCTCATTTTCTTTGGTTGTTGTAATGATTTCTTCAATTGAGTCTTCCACGCCTGAGATTCTGTCTTCTATCTCTTGTATCCTATTTTGATACTCATGTCTGTAATTCCTGTTCTCTTCCCTTGATTTTCCACCTCCAAGAATATCTCTGCCTGTGCTTGCTTTATTGATTCCACTTCCAATTTCAAGTCTTAAACAATTTCTTTTTCGTTTTAGAAGTTTCATGCTCCAATTTGCTCATCTTTGTCTGCAAATCTTTCAAATCTTCCAAATATTTCATTGCCTTGTCTCTTTCCCATTCATATTGGGCTGCATTGGCTTGGAGGTTTCTAATGGTATTCTCCATTGCTTTCATTTGCAAAATTGAGGATTCTTTAAATTCTTTCAGGGATTTAATTTTTTCTCATAAGGACTCCATCATTTTCCTAAGTATAGATTTGTCATCATTTTCATGTGTTTCAGCTGTGGTGGGATGTTCCGGGTTTGCTGTGTTAACCTCGCTGAATTTGGTTGGAGTCATATTTCCCTGATTTTTGTCACTTTTGTTCTTTAACTGACCTTTAGCCATCTGACTACCCTAAGCTGATTGTTCCTGTTGTCTTCTGGACCTGGTTCCAAAGAGGGAGCTTTGGTGAAGAGTCCATATAATCTTGGTGGTCTGTAGTTTAATGCAAACTAGGTAGGGTCTTGAGATGGGGGCTGGGTCTCAGTGGACTCCCTGAAGTTTAAACCTTCCCGTTGTGTCCCAGTTGGGGACTTAGGTCAGGGATTGGGTGTGATGAGTTACTCCAGCCTGCAGGGCTTTCAGTTCTAACAGGTCTTCCTAGTGATGTCAGTGGGGCTTGGTGGACCATACATTGTAGGGTACAGCCTCAGATATCCTACTGCTCATGTGTCTGATCCGAGGGTCAGGTCTGTGGTTGTGGTCCTCCCAGGCAACTTCCTCTAGGTGGTCCCCAGGGCACCTCTGTGCCTCTCGGCCCTAAGCACTAAGCCCTTGTAGTCTGTATCACTCAGGCAGTGCACATAGGCCCAGAACTCACTACTCCTGGGCAGGAACTGTAGATGTTGAAGACAGGGTATCCTGCCAAGAAGGGGCAAGGTGCACTGGCTCAGAAATAAACACTGCAACCGGTAAGGTGAGCTTGGACTCAGTGGAGTTCCACTGCCTTATAACTTGGCCACCTGCCTTTCAGCCCGCTTTGATCTTACCATTTCAGTGATACTGCTGGTCCTCTTTAGGGTGTTGAAGTGACCATGTGAATGCTGGGCACTCAGGAAGCTGAGAGGTACCTCTATCTGGCAGTTGGGGCTGCCTCCCAAGGCCCTGCAGTGATCAGACCTGTGGGACACTATACTGGTGCAGGAAGAGCAGCCCTCTGCCCTGTCTGGGTGCAATGTTCTTCCATGTGATTGTATATCTAACAGAGGGACCTGTATGTCCAAAGCCTTTCTGGGTAAGCCCAGATAAGCTTGTGCCTCCCAGACTGCCGCTCTGCTAGAGATAAATCTTGGTGATCCTGCAATTCTCTTGTATGGAATGCTGGTGTGGAAGCTGGGTGCTCCAGAGGCTGGTGAGTACTCCTGTCTGGGGTTCGGAGCTACTCTTTGAGTATTTGAGTGGCTTGTGCTTGCTTCCACGGCAGGCTCCACTCTGGCCTCTGTTCTGGGCTTGGCTCCCCCACCTGGCCTCTGCTCTGTGCCTCTGGCCTCCACTATGGGCCCTGGGCCTCTGCTCTGCGCTGCTGGCTTTTGCTTTGATCCCAGGGCCTCTGCCCCACTCTGATGGCCTCAACTCTGAGCCCTGGGCCTCTGCCCAGTGCAGCTGACCTCTGCTCTGGTCCCTGAGCCTCTGCTCTGCCATCTTGGATTCCCTAAATGAAGACTCTAAGGTCACTTCATGTCCTGAGTCATGCCTTGTGGCTCAGATGCCACTGTACTAATTTTCTAGGTATGGAAACCTGTGGGAGAAAGCTGTGAACTATGTATGGATAGGGTAGTGAGTGTAGAATGTTCTTTCCACAAGGTGGTCTTCTAGAAATAATTACATAAAGTATGATAAGTAAATGCACTTCAAAGCAAGGACATTAAGAGAATGTCCTAGCATGCCCATATTATCTCTGTGGGAGAGGCAAAGACCTGGGAGGAATATTCTTGGTTCTTTTCACGTGACCAAAGATGATAAAGATAAGGATTTTATCAGTACAGTTGAACACCAAACACAGCAAACTCAGCAGCAGGAAGGAGCAGCAACAAGCTCAAAGCATTCTCTGGAGTGGGGACCCAGCCAGGAACTTCTTGAAGCAAAGAGAAGCCATGAGAAGTGAACCTAAGCAAAAGCAATATCTCTCTGTTTTGGGGCTCCTATTTATACCCTCTCAGAGTCCAGAAAACCACACCCCCTGAAAGAGGCAGTTTCCAGCTGTAAATATCATGTGCTCCTCATGAGTCTGTTGGCAAAGATGGATAAAGCATTTCCATATCCCACACTTGGAACAAAAACAAAAAATACATTCACATAACACAACCAAGTTTTTAAAGAAAACAAAATTTCCACTACAAGTGTGCTTGTATTTGCTTAAGCTAACTACAAATGTCACCTCATGTTTTGCTTCCTTTAATAATATGAGAAGTGTTTTGTTTGCACTACTCTTGAGCCATAAGCCTGGAGTCCCTTAGTTTTTGCCCATGAAGATCTTTGGAACATATTCTTTGATCCTTGAGATTTAGCCTCACTGGCTACAGGTTGGGTCAACACCCAGAGAACATCTACTTTCTCCTCATAACAGGAAACCATCAAGAGCAAAGCAGGATGGCACAGTATGTGCTGTTTCCATTTGTACTAGAAAATTGGTACTGTATATTTTGGGAAGATGGAAAGGTATGTAGACCCAGTTGAAATGGTGGTTTATGGCTTAAATCCATTGTTCTGGAGACAACCCATTGATTACAAGCAGTCCCTCAGGCTCTTTGGGTTCTTAATAGATATATCTTTCATTTCTTGCATGGAAGGGCTTACATAAAGACTGTTGTATACCAGAAATATAAAATATTATCACCAGACAACATATGATAGGAATAGGTAGAGTATATGCTTTATGGGCAGCAAGACACATAAGTTTTTCCCTAGATCAGAGCTGGATGATCCATTTGTAGTAGTTACCAAAAGGAAATAGACAACTAGAGTAGTCTATGCTTGTAAGTGTGGTGACAGTGGCTAGAGTGGGGGAATTGGGTGGAGTGTCACCATTCTAGAGGCAGTGAGACCTGGGAGAATGGAGCTGGTAAATGAGGTGGAGTAAAGTCTCATGCAATAACCAACTTTGTTTAGAGCCTCAGAGAATTTGTATTCTGAGGGTTATGAAAGGTCACATGAGTGACGTTCTCATGAGTTTCAGCTACATACAATCACAAGGACAAGCCACACTGTAAAAACATGATTTTCCATAGAGACATATGAATAACAACAGTTGAAGTATACTTACTCCTATCTGCTACACCTGGGAGGAGCATGAAAACACATTCCAAGAACAATTCTGTGTTTTGAAGAAACTGAGGTCCTGACACTCTTGTCTTGTTTTCTTGGAGTGTGCTCACAAGCACTCAGAATTCTCTTCTCATGACTCCATTCCTGGATCGTGTTCTGAAATTTGGGTTGCTCTGTCTCCTATGGTTGTGGTGAAGACTCAGTGACTTGGCATGAGCAGAGCATTCAGATCTGGAGCAAAGAGCTTGTTATTACTGTCATCATTGTGTTCCATACCAAAGGCTAACTGATACGATTTTGTCTGGAGTAGTGGACAAGGAGACATGTGGGCTTCCTCACAACTAGAGCATTCAGAAGGCACAAGAATGGAGATGACACATGCTGGGATGTGGTATTCTATAAACACCCTATTCATTCCTCTCACTGGGGAATGAATACCCCTGGGTACCACTGCATGCCCCTGAGTGAAAGTGAAACCAGAACCTTGGGGTAAGAGGCAGGAGCCTGGGCCAACGTGAATCAGTCAAGTATCTCTGAGTCACTCATTCCAGTGCCTTGGACTTCCTGTTCCTTTCTATGCAATGAGAATATACTAGAGCTACTGCACTCTTTGATATGGTGCTTTGGTACTTCCCTTTTTCCTGTTTCTACTTTTAAAGCTACTTACTAGTGGAGTGCAGCATGCCCCAGTAAATTATCTGAACACTCTGATGTGAGTCCATTTGCTTCTCTTCAGCTCGGCTGCTACCTTCTTTGCTCGGGTCACTGTTGTGCCCCACCTGGACTCCTGCTGTAGCCGTCTAAAGACCCAAGTTTCTGATCCTTCACATCGAGTGTGCACAGAACTCTGCTTAAACACAAAACATTGGATCACAGGAGCTTTTGTAAAATAATGGGCAGAGTTCAGAGCAGAGACACACAAACTAGTCAAAGTGCTGAGAACAAGTAATGAGAAGTGCTCAGCCCTAAAGGAGACATCTACATCACCATCTCCAAGGACAAGGGAGCATTGCAGAAGAGGGAGTAGAACATTTTTGAGAACAGGATGATGGCAAGGAGCACTGTAGAATGCTATCTTCTTGATATGACACAATCATAGCAATCTTCAACACAGAGCACTCATGGTGACCTGAATAAGTCCTACACTCACAGAGGTATGGGAGGGGAACTAGGAAAAGGTCAACATGTGTGGAAATAGGTAAGAGAGGACAAGATAAACATGTCACAACATATCATATACATGTATGAGGTTGCCAAGAGTAAGAAAAATTAATTACATAACTAATTTAAAAACATCATCCTAAACGAAACAGCACCCCCAACTTAAAATTCTCAATAGTATTTTTAAAGTTTAGAATGATTTAAAACTCCCCTGTGACATTTATTTCCATGTGCACAAGCCTTCTACATCTTTTCACATGTCATATTTTACTTTGTTCTATTCTCTGGACCCTTTTTGACATAGAGAGTTTCCTTATGATGTTTCTTGATACCTTCAGGGATTGACCCACCACAATGTTCACTTCTCACTCTAAACATACCTTCTCATGAAGGCTATCCTCTATCATGACACTTGAAATTGTCTCTCTTATGGCTCTTCTATCTCAGTCTCATATCTATTTTCTTCACTTTATCACAATTCCATTTCTTAAACTTGTTTACTTTTTATTGCTTTTCGCCATCAGAATACAACCTCTGTAAACACATTCACTAACTTAGTTTAAGCACCAAACTCAAGTCTGACTCACCAGTTCAGGATGTACATAACAATTAGCATCTATTACTTAAATAAACAAATAGAGCTTTAACCTGGAAATATGTTTTATATCTTTCAGGCAATTAATATTCTTCCTCTGTGCCACTGGAGTGCCAGTCTTAGTATGTCTAAGGGACTCATCAACTCTGTAAAAGTTAGCAATTCAACTTACATTTGCAATGCCTATTTTAAAAACCAATTTTTGAGGCAGCAAGATGACCACTCTCATTTCCTTGCCTGGTATCCTGTGAGAACTACAATCATACTTCCATGATCCCTTGCTGATATAGCTACACTGTAGGGCCTTGAGGTTATAATAATTAGTGTAAGCCAGCTTCAGTTACGTTAAAAAGCAAAAAGGAAGTTGACCCAAGGGTACCAAGGCACCTCACAAAACTGAAACTTATGAAATAACCAGGCTTTTAGGGGAACTCGACCAGAGATCTGGAAGAGGATTAAGGACCCACATACCCACAACTGGGTTCTCTCTGTTATCTGTCTGTACTTTAGCTGTACATTTGCAAGCTATCTGTTTTATTTTCAGTGGATCAGCTTTCTCTGAAGTCAGGTGGCAGAGTGTCAAATTATGGTCAGTTCTGGCTCTAAGGTTCACAGTGTTTCAGCTCCAGAATCTTAGAATGATAATTTCTGAGTCATCAGCATTCTGTTTAGATCTACTGATCACCTCTGATTGGTTGTCTGGAGCCATAGGATAGGATCACATTTCATAATCCTGACTTCCAGTGGAAGGACAGAGGAAAACAAAAGAAAATCCTGGTAGCTTGAAAAGACACCACTCAGATTGTTAAACAGTCTTCCACAAACAGGTCCCTGCCTCAGGTGAGTCCTCAGAGAGATGTCAAGCAGTAGTGTCTTTAGAAACACAGTTGCCTCCTGACTTATCTGTTCCCATCTCTTCCCCAGTGCTTGTTACTTGACAAGGTGATCTCTTCCTCTCCTTTCTAAAACCAGTCTGTCTATCAGCTATCATAGCAGATCCCTCTGTTAGGTAATCCTTTCTGTTCATACAGTTGCCCATGGGCCTCACCAACCTTCCTTCTCACCGACTGGAACTCAGCCTCTCTGTCATCTGGTGGGAAGAATTTGATGATTTCTCTTGGGTTGAGGGCACAGACTCAGAGTTGCTATTTAAAGTGCTTGAACCCACACAGCCAGGTAGTGTTAAAATCTGAGTTAGAAGCCAACTTCCTGCTTATAAACTAAGGACATTTGACTTCATGAATTTAAGTCTCATGTTTGAAATTCTGTGACAGTAATAGCATACAATTGGATAGTTCCATAGAAGAAGCACATTAAACCCCAGAAGCTGTTGGGGGATAAACATGAAAATTCAGGTCTCTTCTTGGTTAAGAGAGTGGTCTGAGGTCATTTGATGAGGATATTGGGAAAGGCCCTTCAGTGAAAATAATGGGGAAACAAAAGTAATGCACATGATATTTCTGTTCCTTCACAAATGAAGAGGAAGGTACACGCTGAGGGAAGGGTAAAGCTGTGGCCTCCACCTAGTCTCCCAAGGATCTCAGGCGCCCTGGGAAAAGAGTGAGAGTGACAGTCTTACATTGCTAAATAATAGACCTCCAACACTGTGAAGGCACTTCTAGGCTCTCTCTGTCATTGGGTGGAAGAGTGTTGATTACCACCACAAGAATTAAGTTACAGACCAAGTTTTCAGAAATCTAACTCCTCCTTGTTCATTTCTGTGCCCTTATTGATGCACAAGAATTGAATGGGGGGGGGGATCCAAGATGGCGTCAGCCGGCGCAGACGTATTTTGATTTCAGGGTCAACAATCACAAGGCAGCAAGTGTTCCAGGACACAGTACAAAGGTTACGACCCCTTCTAAATCTCACCCAGCTACACAGGGACCATGGAAGATGCCTGGGCAGGATGCCCCTTCCAACTCTCAGACACGCTAGGAAGCCTCTGGACCTGGCAATCGGGATAACCCATCCCCCCAAAAGAAGAGACCCCCGGTAAGTTCCAACCTAATACCCAGCCGGCAGATTCAGAAAACACACAGAGATAATCCCTACCCTGCTGGGCACTCCCAGGTCTCACACAGATGATCCAATTATCTAGCAAAAGGTTGCGACCCTTGGAAGTAAGCCGGAGATCCCCTGCAAAGTGCCTTCAGACCACAGATCGCAGTCTGTGATGTCACTGGCCAGTTTCCAAGCCACAGGAGCAGCAAGGCTACTGCAGCTGAACTGCAGACTTACCCGCTACAGGAACCAACCCCGGGCAAACTGCGAGATATTTGAAATGGTCGTATATCAGTCTTATGTACTAGTACAGGCCCTTTGGGTGGGGAATCAGAGCTTATTGTAAACAGCTCCGCCACCTGAATTAATTAGGTCTCCACCTGTGAGGCGGGACTGAATGACTCACCTTATAGGGTTGGAGTAAGGCAACTCGAATCCTACACCACAGTGCCCCCTTTGGACCCAAGTCCAGAAGACAGCAAATTCCGCATGGCCAGAGGCCCCAGACCAAACAAAAAACAAAAAACACAGCGAAATGTCTCCAATAAAAGAAAGCAACGCTATTCCATCCAGCCCGAACCACCTCACCACAACTGAAACACATGAAAACGATGACAATTCTACAGTATGGAAAGTGATAAAGTTCCTTCAAGAAGAACTTAAAACTATGAGGGAATTCAAAGAAGCCACGATCTTACAAGTCAAAACAACGAATAACATCATTAAAGAGCTCTAAGTCAAGGTGACCCAGCTTGAACAGGAAAAGGATAAAGCAATGAAAGATCTCCAGACAAAAACAAGGAAACTGGAGAAGGAAATGTACAAAACGAACACTACCATTCAAGACATGAAAATAGAAATGGAAACAATAAAGAAAACACAGTCAGAGTTAAAAGAGGAAATGGAGAATCAAGAGAAGAGAACAGGAACTACGGATGTGAGTATGAAAAATAGAATGCAAGAGATGGAAGACAGGATCTCAGACATGGAAGATTCGATGGAAGAAATCAGTACAACACCCAAAGAAAATGAGAAAGCTAAAAAATCTCTTACCCACAACATCCAAGAAATCAAGGACTCAATGAAAAGACAGAACCTAAGAATTATAGGCATAGAGGAAAGAGAAGACTCCC
>CAJQZJ010032031.1:7312641-7326327 GCA_907164525.1 Lophiomys imhausi | reverse complement strand
AAGAGAAGAGAAGAGAAGAGAAGAGAAGAGAAGAGAAGAGAAGAGAAGAGAAGAGAAGAGAAGAGAAGAGAAGAGAAGAGAAGTAGATCATGAGAGACCCTGATTGGTAATGTTATGAAGATGACATTAACCTTCAAATAGACCCCAGCCTGATTGCTTGCTTGCTTGCTTGCTTGCTTCTTCCCTTTCTTCCTTTTCTTTCTTTGCTTTTGCTGTTGTTAGTTTTGTGTTATTTATTTTTATTTTTTGAAATAAGGTTTCTCTGAGTATGTAGCCTTGGCTGTCCTGGAACTCACTCTGTAGGCCAGGCTGTCCTTGAACTCAGAGATCTGCGTGCCCCTGCCTCCTGAGTGCCAGGATTAAAGCACGAGTAATCCCCTTGTTTCTGGAGAGCATGGTGACTACTAGAAAAGTCAAATCACCATGTGGACCCCAGAGCAGTATGGTCCTCACACCACTAGTATTTCTGAAATCTCAATACAATGAGCTCATATCATCTTCCAACTTGTGAGAACTAGGTGAACTTTCTTTCCCTGCTGCTCCTGGACAGGTTTCTCAGCTTAGACTCTTGGCTGTCATGGCTCTGACCCAGACCCTGAATGTGGCAGCTCAGGCCAGTAAGGCAAGGGCAGCCTTCCTGTTATGACATATCTACAGCCACTCCACTGCCCCTGAGCTTCCATCTCACAGATCTTCCTACCTCAGGCATTTTTTTTTTTTGCCTTAGTCCATTTACATGGTGGAGTCTCGCACTGGGATCCGTGATGGTTAGTCTCCACCGTAAACTTGAATGGTCTTGCAATCCCTAGGAGACATACTTCTTTGAGTAGGTCTTGAGTGTGGGTAGCACCATCCAATGAACTGGGGTTTCAGACTGAGTAAAATTGGAGAAAGAAGAAATTAAGACAAGCACTACCTCCTCCCCTCCTCTCTTTCTACCTGACTGTGTGACTACAGTCACAGCATAACCAGTGGACTGTCTCAGGCTTTTGCCATGAGCTTTTTCCACCATGAAGGAGTGCACCCTGAAACAATGAGCTAAAATATAACTTTTTTTCCCCTTAAGTTGCTTCTGTGGGATATTTTGTCATAAAAAAAGGAAAAGTAACTAATACAAGGTCCTCAAAAGTGAAAGTGACCATTCGTTTGTTTCTGAGTGGCATTTGTGATAAGCATGTATTCAGTATGTAAATAAGCATGTAAGGGACAACAGCCAGAAACTAGGACTACATCAGACAAGCCAGATATATGCTTATCCTTCAACATAGAACTATTGTGTGATTTGAAGTTTATAAATAACTGTGAGGAAGCCAGAATATCATGGACCAATAGGAGTGACTTGACAATATCACATTGGGATATGCACATGGTCTTTTGTACTGAGCTATTTCAGAACTGAGAAGCTTGATATAACTCAGCTACATGGCAGGAGAGCTTTCTGCATTCCTGATATTCTCTCTCTTTTATTCTCTTCCAAGAAAGTGTGAATCCTTTACCCTCCTTCCACTGTTCCATAGCAGGTCCTCCTCGAGGGTCTGTTACTTTAGGGTCCTCTCTTCAGCTTCTTGAATGTCTAATACTCTGAATGCCTTGGGAGACAGGTGGCTCTCTAAGGAGTCTTACTGAAGGTGTAACCACTGTCTTGCATGCATGGTACCCTAGTTTCTAAAGCTTTGTGAAGTTTCAAGCTCTGTGTTTTCCAGGTAGGCAGGCAGGCCAAGAGACTTCTTCCCTTTTCAATAAGAAAAGCACACTGTCTCCCTGCTCCTGACAAGAGAGTTCTCTCCCTTTCTTGTGTAGGTTTGTACACCTTCAACAATACCCAGTTTGTTAGTACATTTCCCTCAAGGACTATCTCCCCATAACAGGCACCTGGAGGCCAAGCAGCTGCTGAATTAACAGTCACCATGGCACATATGCAAATAGGCAGTCACCGCCTCCTAATACATGTGGAAGTCGTCGTTCTCCCTCCACAGTGCAGACTAGGCATCTGGGGAGAAAGTGCATATGGCTTGACAGACTATGGAGGTGATGAAACAGCCAATTGTGCACACACCGTGAACCTGGTATAAGGCCAATAACCTAAACACTCAGTCTCAAGACCTGTGATAAGACCTTTCCCTTGCTCAATTAGTTGTAGAACTCAAGCTGGCAGTGTTAGCTTCCTAGCTTGTATTTCTAATCAGCTTAGCCAATTCTTCTCAAAGTGTGGTACACAGACATGCAATTTGAGAAACAACCAGGAGCTCATTAGGAACACCAACTTGCAGACCTTCTTTGGAACTACTGAGTGGGTCTCTGAGAGGAGTGTGCTGCTCTGGGTGCTTTAAGATGCACCAGGTAGCTCTGATGCATGCCCCACTTTGAGAATTATTGTCTTAAACCAACATCTCACCATCTGCCCATGTTCCGAGAGAACATATGTAAAATCATTTGTTTTGTCTAACAGTTGACAGTCTGTCATAGAGAGAAGCCAGGACAGGAGCTGAAGGTAGGAACCCGGAAGCAGGAACTGAAACAGAGACCACTAGGAATACTGCTTCCTGTGGTTTGCTCAGCTATTTATTTATGCAACCTGGGACCACTTGCCCAGGTGATACCACACACAGTGGGCCATGTCCTTCCGTAGCTAGGCTTTTGGCAACTTAATTTGGCTCCTTTTCCTACCTCCATACACCGCACCTATCATTTTCAACCCTGCAACACTAAATAGGAGAGAAAGAGTGTTAGAGGGAAAGGGGGTCCTCTAGGTCATGGATACCTAGCCCTAGATGCTCTTGGTATTAAAAATACTGGTGTATAGCACCCAAGCCAGACCAATGAAAGCAGAACCTTGGTAGAGGGGCTAGATGGGTTACTTCTACAAGTTCCTCAGAGGTAAATCTGTTGTGTGGCAAGTATGGAGACACAATGTGACAAGCCACCAATTTTCATCTTGATGTATTCTTTTGTTCTATTTTGGAAAAAGGATTGGAGGAAAGGGTGCTGTTCATGTTTAAAACTGATGGAATGCTCTGATATTGACCAATAAACACTTCTAAGGCATGTTCCTTTATCACACAGTGGCACTTTAACTGATGTTTTCTGTATGAAAAGTGTAAAGGCAAGAGGTCTAACATCCACCTAGTCAGCACATACTTAATATCTAGTATGCCTGTGATTATTAGATCCACAGGTGTACTGGTTAGCTTTTGTTAACTTGACACAAACTGAAATCATCTGAAAAAGAGAGCCTCAGTTGAGGAATTGCCTTCATCAGATTGTCTGTGGACACATCTGTGGGACATTTTCTTGATTGATGTCTGAAATGGAAGGGTGTAGTAAATTTTGTTTTTGTTTTTTTTTTTTAAACATAGAAATGTTGTGTGAATATGTTTTTGTTTTAATCCCAGGTGTGTGATATGGGGCTGCTTCAGATTGTCCACAGCAGCTGGCTTTGATTTGCTTTGTGCTCTAGCAGGAGTGTGATTTTGCTAGCTGAGGATAGTTTACATTTGGAATTCCAAGGATTATTGAAAGTGTATATAAGGCTAGAGGCCCGAGGAGCTGAGGTGGGCTGCTGCTGCTGTTTTCACCTGCTGCTGTTTGCCCCTGCTGCTATTGCTGTTTCTGGTTGCTGTTTGTTGCTGTTTGCTAGATTGCTGGTTGATAGTTGAAGATATCTTGACAACAAAGATTGGACTTGCCCCAAGGACCTCAATGCCCTTAATCAGCAGGAAGCAGTCTAATGGTATCGAGGACCCCTTTTCCCTCTAACACTCTTTCTCTCCTATTTAGTGTTGCGGGGTTGAAAATGATAGGTGTGGTGTATGGAGGTAGGAAAAAGAGCCCAATTAAGTTGCCAAAAGCCTAGCTACGGAAGGACATGGCCCACTGTGTGTGGTATCACCTGGGTAAGTGGTCCCAGGTTGCATAAATAAATAGCTGAGCAAACCACAGGAAGCATATTCCTAGTGGTCTCTGTTTCAGTTCCTGCTTCCGGGTTCCTACCTTCAGCTCCTGTCCTGGCTTCTCTCTATGACAGACTGTCAACTGTTATGCAAAACAAATATTTTACTCTTAGTATTGCTTTTGGTCATTTCTTTTAAATCACTGCAAAAGAAACAAAATACAGTAGAAGGAAAGGCCAGCCCTATTGAAGCCATATTAAAACAAGTACTTCTAAGAGGCATACAAAGGTCAGCTCCTACTTGCCTCCTTTGTATCCATGTCAAACATTTCTCAAAGTGTAGCTACCATTTGTCTTCTGTAAGCAATACCAAACTTATATGTGTTATAGTACAAACTTATATGTGTTATAGTCTGAACATGATATATCCTTCTTGGGCTCATATATGAAACACTTGGTTGTACTATTTATTTGGGAGGGGTAGAAACTTTGTGGGGTACAGCCTACATGGAGGAGGTGGGTCGCAGAAAGAGTGTCTCTGAAGAACATATACTGGCCTTTTCCCTTGTTCATGTTTCTGCTTGCACAAGATAAAGAAACTTTTCTACACAGTCCTATAGTCATGATGCTCTGCCCAAATGTATGGGACCAACCAACCATGGACTGAACCCTCTGAAACTATGACCCAAAGACAATCTTTCCTTCCTGAAGTCATTTACAGTGTGAGTTCTATTGCATGAAGGCAAAAGTAATTAATAGCATAAGTGAGAATCTCAAACTTTCCAGTCTTGCCTTTTCCTCTCTTTCCATCTTTGCCTTTTCTGTCTCTCCAGCTGTCTGTGAAACTGAGCAAACCATGAGAAGCAAACTAGTAATCAGCATTCTTACATGGTCTCTGCTTTAGTTTCTGCTTCCAGGTTCCTGCCTTGATGACATCTTTCTGAGCTTTCATTTCTTCTTGTGTTGAATCCTGGTTCTTAACATGTAGTCACCATACCAGGAACATCAGCATTGCCTGCGAGCATGCTAAAATGCAGATTGCTGAGCCCTGTCAGGCTTATTGACCTAGAAGTCTGTGGGTAGGGCTCACATCAATATTTCAGATGATTCTGATGCATGCTAAGTTAAAGAACCAGTGTTATGTGTTTACTGTGTGCTTCTGGGTATGGTGGCATCCTCTGTTGGCTGATTTTCTCCTGGATACCCATAACTCTCAGAGTCACTGACCCCTTTTCTGAGTTCAGAAACATTGTAAGAGCTCATGCACCTCCTATTCTTTCTGCCTTCAGTACTCTTCCCATTGGAGTCTTCACATTATTTTAGTTGTACACAGGGTGCTTCCCAATGTTCTTTTGCATAGTAAATGTTATCTTTATTTCACTAATTACTATCTATTGTATTGAATTGTATATATATTATATATGTATATATATATTATATATGTATATATATATATCTATGTTTGCTCCCTTCCCCTCAAAATATAATCTCATGAATCAGTGCCCTTATTTATTCACACAATATATTCATATAACTTAATACTGTGGCAGAATGGTCAGAACTGTCCAGTAGAAGTTTTTCTGATGATTGAAGTGTTCTGTGTTCACTTCATCCAACATGGCAGCTGCTGGCCATATGTGGTGTCTATTTCAGCAACTGAAATGAGACTAGTGTGACTAAGAAACTAAATTTAATACTTTTAGTTTAATTTTAATTCACTTAAATTTAAATATATATTATATATATATATGTGGTTACTTCCTACTGTACTGAACATCACACCTCTAGACACTTAAAATATGTGTGTTGAGTGAATGAATAGACCCCATGTAAAAACACTAAGAATATAATGTTTTAAATTGTCAATGATTGACAACTAATACTTTTACTGAGCCTGACTTGCACAAATACCTTTCCTGCTGTGAACCTGACAGAATCTATAATTGCTTAGATGATAAGCTTATGGGCATGTCTGTGATAGGTTTTCCAGACAGGGTTAATTTGAGGTGGGAAGATCCACGCTTGCATGGAGAGTACCATTCCATGACCTGGGGTCCTGGACCAAATAAAAACAAGAAAACTAGATTAGCAAGGGCATTCACCTCTCTTTGCTTCAGGACTGTGGACAAAATGTGAGCAGCAGCCTCCTGCTCTGTGGCCATGCCTTCCCCAGTAGGATGGAGAGCCAAATTAGCTTTTCCTTCCCCAAGTTGCTTTTGTTGGCTCTTTTGCCACAGAGTGAGAAAAATAATTAATACACCTTAAAATTTTTTATTTTTATTTTAGATAGGAACAGTCTATTATAAGTAAAGCTATTTTCAAGTTATAACTGAAATTTTGGTATAAAATTTTAGAAAGAGATCGGATGGTAAAGGTAAAAATGATACATATTAATTGGCCTTGTGGTAACTCAAGTAGTTCCTTTTGTGAAAAGTTGTAGATATAGGGACCAGAAGAATGCCTGTGATCTATTCCTGGTTCAGTGGACTTCCAGAGCCCGGGCAAGATTGCTCAGAAGCTCTGGGACTCCTGGGGATTGAGGGAGGACAAGCTTCTCCTTGAAGAACAGTGGCAGAGATGATGGGAAGAATACAGCAAACAACTTAGATTAGAAATCATCTTGGAAATTAACTTCCATTCTCTGAACTTCTTAACCTATCAAATAGACATCAGAATGACCAGATGGCATAGAAGGATGTGTATCTCTCTTCTTTGGTGAGCAAAATCTTAGCAAGACTTGAGAGAAATTACCTACTGTAAAGTATGTTTCTCTAACCTAAAATATCTCCATCTCTGGGGTAAGCCTGTAATTCTATAATAAAGTATTTGCCTTATATGTGTAAAGCCCCGATTTTAAGGGTCCAAAAAAATTACTCGGGCATGGTGGCGCACGCCTTTAATCCCAGCACTCGGGAGGCAGAGGCAGCGGACCTCTGTGAGTTCGAGGCCAGCCTGGTCTACAAAGTGAGTCCAGGACAGCCAGGAGTACACAGAGAAACCCTGTCTCGAAAAACAAAAACAAAAAGAAACAAACAAACAAACAAAAAAAGAAAAAGATTACTCAGTGGTTCCCAGCAATGGCTGCTCTTCCAGAGGACTGAGGTTCAATACCCAGCACCCCCATTACTGAGAACCTTCTAGAACTCCAGTTTCAGTGGATGTGACATTCTCTTCAAGTCTCTGAAGGCATTACATGCATGTGGTTAACAGAAATACAAGCAAGCAAAATATGCTTACAGATAAGTCTTTTTTTTGTATAGCCCTGAGTTTAGTTCTCAGTAATGTAATTTTTTAAACTTTTATTTATTACCTCAAGTTACATCTCCATTACCACCCCTTCCCTCCATCCCCTCCCAGTCCCACCCTCCCACCCTCTACCCCCTCTCCCACCCAACCCATCCCTCCGGTGTGGGGTCCCTCAGTGTATCAGTCCCCCTCAGTTTGTTACTTACATGAGGACTAAGAGCTTCCTCTTACACAGGAAGCATACCTGGCAGTTCCACTAGGGTGGAGTGTCCCACAAACAGTTAAACAAGTCCATATTCCTGTTCTTTTGGGTCTATTGATTGTAGGATGGTTATCCTATACTATATGTCTAAAATCTAGTTCTAAGTGAATATATGCCATGTGTATCTTTTCTGAGTCTGAGTTAGCTCACTCATGATGAACTTTTCTAGTTCCATCCATTTAGTTGCAAATTGCATAATTTCCTTGTTTCAGATAGCTGAGTCGTATTCCATTGTGTAAATGTACCACAGTTTTTTGTTTTTATCCATTTTTTGGTTGAAGAACTTGTGGGTTGTTTCCAGTTTCTAGCTATTACAAATAAGGCTACTATGAACATAGTTGAGGAGATGTTCTTATAGATTGGTGAGGAATTTTTTGGTTATATACCCAGGAGTGGTATGGCTGGGTCTTGAGGTAGAGCTATTCCAAGTTTTCTAACATACCACCAGACTGATTTCCATAGGGGTTGTATAAGTTTTCACTCCTACCAGCAATGTAGGAATGCCCCCTTTCTCCAAAACCTTGCCAGGCCAGCATATGTTGCCTTTTGAGTTTTTGACCTTAGCTATTCTGACAGGAGTGAGATGGAATCTCAGTGTTGCAAATTTTTAAAACATCCTACCTCCTTTACTACTGAATATAGGTCAACTCTCACTTCTTTTAACTTATCAACTTAATTTGTGTGTCCTTTTGTCTTCAAGACTCGCAAGTATGTAATTTTACCCCAAAGACAGTGGTCAGCATTAATCAGGATGTCCTGGATGGTTTGACACAGAGTAAACTTTCTTTTTAATCAGATGAATTAGAGTATAATGGAGTCACAACTCAAACTTCCTTTTCTTTAAAATAAAAGATATGTTGAGAATGAGATCCAAGAATTCTTCCAGTTCTAAAATTTCTCTATTCTCTGGCTAAAGAGTCTCTAAAAAGGAACATGTGACCTAAATGTGTCATCCTCATTATTAGAAATATCATAGCACTAAATTGGGTTCTGATATCCCAAAATATTTCTACAGTTTAATAGCACATCACAGTTTCTTACCTTGATTTGCCCCACCTCTTTCCCTCTTTCTCCCCTCCCTTCTTCCCTTACATTTTATCTTAGTTTATATCCCCCTCTAAAATGGAACCTAAAACAAAGGCTTAAATATCAGAGTTATGATGTTGTGGAGCCAAAATATACATGAGCAGGAGATGGCAGCCAACCATAATTTCTAAACAGAACTAATTCAAGTACCATTTACTGCTATTGCAGCTACCCCAAGACCATAATGACATTTTTTATCTTTATCCTTGACCCCCTGTTAAGAGTTCTCTGTCTCTGACCATTTTTGGGGTTCTCTAGGTTGCTTGATTGGCTGGTGACCTTGAGTATATGAATCTCATCACTCTCTGCCAAAGACACCATTCTCAAACATACACTACACACACTAGCTTTTTAAACATTACAATGTAGATAATTGACTGACCGGACACTTTAAATTTTCAGTTTCTTTTTTCAAAGTGTCTAGCAGTCTGAGCACACAAGTCAACTCCTCTTAAATGTCCCTGTCTTTTGTTTATCGACCAAAGCTTGCACACAATTAATGCCTTGCCTTCTGCCTGAACTCTATGCTCATCTAGCGCAGGTAAGAGCCTTAGTAACGGGACACTGCTGGCTAACGTATACCTACTCCATCTACCTTAACAACAGACTCATTATTACCACCAACCAGTGATCTTGTTCTGAAACTACAACACTGGTAATCATAGCCTCTGTTTCTCTGAGAGCAGAGCCTGAGACAAATTGTTGCATGCAGGAGACATTGAAATGGGGAAGAAGAGAAAGCCAGCACAAGAACGAATTTTCAGGGGGACTTTGGTGAATGCCACATAAGGTGGCTGGATGAATTCCAGATGGTACGAGTATTTGCCCACCAGCTTCCATTGCCACTGGTTAAGGCTGCCAGGATAACTCTCTGCCCCATCAAGCTGTACATGTAAGAGTGTTGAGTGAAATCCCACAGTGACCCACAGCAGAGCAAACAGGAGAAGCCTGCACAGGCTGGCTCAGTACAGCAGTAGCTGGAATAAAGGAGGACTTGGGGTGGTGCAAGCTGTCAGGGATACACCCTCTCAGGCACCATTGTGGGGATCCAGTTTTCCCAGGGTTCTCATGTTCTAATGGTGTTAATGGTGTTCTGGTGTCTCATTTCTCTCTCTGCTATGTTCCAATTTACATGACAACCACATTGTTTACTAGTTGCCCGCCCCCTTTGCATAAGCATTTTAAGAAACACAAAAAATCCAAGATAATGTTTTAAAATAATCTATTTTTCTCCAGTTTCCTACTATACTCAGCAGAACTATCTCCTGATGGAACACACATCTCTCCATTAGAGCAAGTGAAGGTGACCCCAAAGGGATCACCTTCTACTAAGTCTTATGCATGGAAGGGAACCTCAGTCACACAGACTTCATTACTTAATGTGAAGTACTGCATTTTATACCTATGTTCTGCTCAATAATTCTCCTCTGGAATAGAAAAAAATCACAATAAGCCTTGTTGAGTGTCATGAAATGTATACAGCTGCCTTGTGAATCCAGAAGTCAATGATATGTGAACACAGGGCATTCTTAGCTTTTAAAATGTTTCCATTATAATGTGGCAGGCTCTCGCATAGCACTGCACAAATATCATATCACTGATTATTGTTTACTTCAAAACCAAAGTATTTATAAACTGTAAATTGGTTTTAGGACACAGTGACAAATATCATAAAGAACTAAGTCACTTCAAACTACTTTTCCAATAAATGATAAAAGCCAACACTAAACTAAATTCTGAATAACTCAGTGCCTATTACAAACTATTTCACTAGAGGATTCTTTCAGTAATGTCAGGATATGGCTTAATATGCAGTATTCTTTGTAACTCCCTCCTTGGAACAATTAGAAATGGACTACTGCCCAAAGCCAGTGTTCACTGGGCTATTATAACAAAAATACCTTAAAAGTGACATCAAAATCATGACTGAAGACCAATACTGTACAGTTCCAACATCATGGAACTAAATTAAATTAGATCTTCTTTGATGATTCTCTTGTTAGGTCATTTTTTTCCACCAGTGAGAGATACCATCTGTAGAGTCAACTGATGACCTACAACACCCACCCCAGTGGGTTTTGGAATTCTGTTAAGTGAGCTTCTCCATGTTGAGTATATGTCAAAAACACAGTACATGTCCTTAGTAAACATTCATGAATCTTGTTCTTGCTATAAATTTAAACAATTGAATTTTGTCCAGATTTTCGAGATTTGTATTTGAAATATGTAGTGTAAACCAAAGTTATTCAACAGTTCCCCAAAGTAACATAAAGACTCTCATCACTTAGAAATAAGACTAATTCTTCTATTAGCAGCTGCCTTTAACTGACTCCAGACCTCAAATATGATGAACTGAAGGGTGTTCTAAGCCTTCCTGGAAAAGATTCAACCAAGCAGTTTGCCGAATGCTTACCCCAGCCTATTTTAATCCAATTGCATCTTTTTCATAGGAGTTTATTTTCATACCAAAAGACTGTACTTTCAGAATAAAGGTCATTGCTCTTTGTTATGTTTTGATCATTCCTGCTGCTTTCTACAAGAAACCTAGAGGAGAGTGGGCTAATGGAGATGCTTACAGAAGTCTTGGTCAGAAAAACAACATAAGTTTTCATTAACTGTCATCGAAGATATATTTTTTCTGGAAATATGTGGTATTAAAATAGTGAAATGTGGGCTAGAGAGATGGCTCAAGCAGTTAAGAGCACTTGCAGTGGAACTGGATTTGGTACCCGGCACGCACGAGGTTCCTCACAGCTGTGTTTAATTCTCATTCCAGAAGACCCAAACACCATCTTAAGTCATACACACGGTGCACATACAGACATGCAGGAAGAACACTCAAATACATAAGATAAAAATAAGTGAATCTTATAGATAAAAGAAAATAACAAGACATTATTTATTAGAACATGAATCCTATTTAGTCACCTTATAGCTGGGCATGATGGTGCACGCCTGAAATCTCAGGTGGTACAGCCTGCCATCAGTATGGTAAGGGCAGGAGAATTGGTCATGATTTCAAAGTCAGTCTAGACTACAAAGTAAGACACTTGTCTCAAGGGGAAAAAGAGTCTGTATCTGCTGACATTTGAAGATCTGACATGTTTCAGATCTAGCAGGGCTGGAGAAAGGTTGCATTAAAAGATC
Source organism: Lophiomys imhausi (assembly GCA_907164525.1). Classification (NCBI taxonomy): domain Eukaryota; kingdom Metazoa; phylum Chordata; class Mammalia; order Rodentia; family Muridae; genus Lophiomys; species Lophiomys imhausi. Next base: position 7,314,697 of record CAJQZJ010032031.1, on the reverse strand, counting down.
TCACACATCAAACCCAGAAGGGGCATGAAAGCCGCAACTCCTCTGTTTCTCGAGGACAAGAAAAAGGGAGGCAATGCACATAGTAGGAATGTTTTCTGACTTAATATTAGCCAAGTGGAATAAAATGTGTGTAATATGTATGCCCTGAAATAATAATAAATCACACACACACACACACACACACACACACACACACACAAATACCAATTATATTACAGAGTTGAACTGAACAGACTTCAATCAATTTCTGTCACTTTCAGTGAGTTTATTTTTCTTCAGTAGTTCCTGAAATATCACACATTATCTACCCTTGTGGCATTTAAGTCTTGCTACCCAATTATAAAAGCTTACAATCTTTGGAAGACAAGCAAAAAGGGGGATGTGCCCTCTAATCCCCTAGAGCAGTGGTTCTCAACCTTTCTAGTGCTGTGATATTTTAATAGTTCCTCATGTTGTGGTGACCCCAACCATAAAAGTATTTTCAATACAATTGCTTATAACTAATTTTGCTACTAGTATGAATTATAATGTAAATATCTGTGTTTTCCAATGATATTAGTGGACCCCTATGAAACCAAAGGGGTTGCAACCCACAGACTGAGAGCCGGTGCCCTAGGGCACAAGGATATCACATATCCCAGTAAATGTTCTGATTCTAGAGATTTGCCTTCCAACTACGTACACTGATATCAAAGTAGGGATTCATTTACCATCAGATGCCAAGCAAATCTTGTTCATGATGAAATGTCAAATACAACCACAGAAATTTTTCCAAGCTCTTTTACTTTTAAAAGAATTGTGGGGAAATGGTAGCCACAGAGAGGTAACAAAATAGTTTGTAAATTATAATCTCAATATCGAATCAAATTAAAAGTGTGCTTGCCATACAATAAATACATGGAAATGAAAGATTAGAAAAATGTAGATCACACTGTTAATATTGCTTAACTCTTGGAATAGGACTGAGCGATCCATATTTCTTATACTTTTCTGTGTTTCCCAGATTCTGCATTGTTACCACCAAACCATTCCAGAATCTACTTTTGTGGTTGATATGACAATCATTGAAAACTAGCTATATGTCCAGTATTCAGAGGAAAATAAAGTGCTTCATAACTATCCATGACAATGGTATAAAGTCCCCCAAAATGACTCAGTACAGAGACATGAAAACAACATGGCCCATGTGACTCCCTAGGCTACAGAAGCAGCCACTAACATGGTCTTCAGAGAGCCTGGAAGCTTAGCATTTAGCAAACTTTGGTTTTCTTGTAAAAGGACAAGAGAATTTCATACTAGCTTTCACAAATCAAGAAACTCAGTCCAATCTTAGGCAGTAAATCAGACCGCAGGCTAAACCAAAGTCATTGGAGATATCCAGAAAATTTTCCAGGGTTTAATAGAAGCTTCATTAATTTAAAGTGATTTATTTGACACATTGTTGAAAGTCACAGAGAATGAACACACACACACACACACACACACACACACACACACACACATTTGAGAGACTTGAAGCTTCCTCAATATATTTATCAGAAGTATATACTTCTTTTTCATACCTGGGCATGCTTGAATTTTCTCAAAAAATGTAGGACACTGAAGTCCATCTTTATCCAGTGGGTTTTGTTGTTGTTGTTTGTTTTGTTGCTGCTTCTCAATACTCACAGAATTCATCTTCCCTTCACTTCCATATTCACTTCTTTACTCTCATGAGGACTACAGACATCTCTTACCTGCATTGTTTCATTAGCCTTGAACTTGACTGGTATCCTTAAGTTCAGATCTCTAAAACCTCGCCATGTTCCCAAACCATATTACTTCTTGGCATACCTCCTATAATTTCTAGTTATCCTCAAAGTAAACTCTCAATTCCTTGGCATGGCCTAGAAGACCTTTTAGGATCAACCTCATATTTGCTACCATTTGTATTCTCTACTCCAACAATCCAATCAATGATGAATTTCCCATTCCAACCTACTCTGGTCCACCTAGCTAGAGCAAGAATCCCTTTCTCTCTCTCTCTCTCTCTCTCTCTCTCTCTCTCTCTCTCTCT
>CAJQZJ010032031.1:7293783-7312631 GCA_907164525.1 Lophiomys imhausi | reverse complement strand
TCTCTCTCTCTCTCTCTCTCTCTCTCTCTCTCTCTCTCTCTCTTTTAACCTCACTAACCTTTATTCTTCCTCTGGACTGTGGTTTGATGTTACTTGCTCTAGAAAAACATTCCTGATCTTCTTGGCAGGGTTGAATACTGCTTTTCTGGATACAACAGATGTTTAGATGAAGTTGTTTTTTTTAATCCCCCCTCCCTTCTCATTAATCTGCAAGTTCTTTCTGGGGATGTACAGCTACGTTTTACTTTTCCTGTCCATCCAAGGGGTGCTGATTCAGAAGAGAAATAAAGCTCCCCGGTGCTCTTGCTCACTACAGAAAATCTCTAGACATTCTCCCCGCTCTTGACACAATGTGTTAAGTTGTGTTTGTTTGTTGTGCGAACCAAACCCAAGGTCTCTTGTGTGCCTTGGAGATGTTTGGAATGAGATTTTGTATTGAAATTCTTTCTTGGAAGTATGTCCTTGCACTTTCTAGGGATCCATTTCTGTCCTATCTTTTTTCCCATAAGATTGAAGAAACATTTCCAAAGTTTTCATTTCTTCTTTCACTTTTATGTTACTTGAGAAGAAAATTTTGGGCTTCAGAGTTCACAAAAAATCTCGGTTTCTTGACCTGATGCCAGTTTTCTTCCTTTGAGACCCAAGTAGGAAAGCTCTTCTGCTTAACGGGAACAAAATAATAGAGTTCACCTACTTGACTTGCCACTTTCCTATACTCTGTTCCTAAACCTGTGAACATTGTAAAGAAAGGCGAAAGTGGATGTTCTCATATGGACGATATAAATTATTCTTCCATTTCTACTTCCTCTCCTCAAGTTGTCCATTCTCATACCATAAAATGTTATACCTCATAGACAATATCAGTCTTGAATATCTTAGACATAGGCTGCAATCTCGGATGAGAACTTACATTCTATCTTGCTAAGTATCTGCTTTCTTATCATGTACTATATTTGTGTTATCACTTGTGTTCCCACACCTGCTGAATTTTGAGAAAGGACAGTAGGATGTTTTCTTTGCTCAGGGGAAGATTTCAGGGTTCACCTTCATATTATTCTGAGTTTTTGAGTAAACTCGAATGAGAGAGCAGACAACTGGCTTCTTTGTACTTGTGCTGTTTCCTCCTTTCCTTTCCCCTTTCCCTTCCATCTTCTCTTCCTCTTCCTCTCTTTTTCTTTTACTGTGCATGTGCACACTGGAAATCCGAATCAATTAATACAGAAGTAGATACAGCTATTACTCATATGGGATATCACTGGTGCATTTATGTAACATTAGCTTATGGGAGAAACTAAACAAGATGATGTTTCCAGCCATGTTGACTGCCAAGATTTGTAATTATCAGAGTAACATAATGATTTGTCTCTCCTTAGTCAATCCCAGTTTATTGATCTAATAGCTACTCCTAAAAGAAAGTGTGAATCCTATGGAGTGCTGCATGTCCAAATATTAGAATTTTATTAGGTTAATACCATTACATCTTTCAATGTATTTTCCAATCTCTAAAAGTTTACATTCAGTAATTTGAAGTCTGTGTAATTAAGGAAGTCATTAAACTGAACATAAGCTAGTTTTAAGAAACCACCTTTTATCTCCCCATTTATAGCCATTTATCCTTCCTGGCCACATTCACTCTACTTGGTGTAATTTCCTTTGATGAGAAGATGAATATCAGAGAGGTATACATTTATGGTCCCTTCCCTGTTAATGATCTTCCTCACTTTTTTTCTTCTCCTTGCTTAGCTTCCTTGTTTTTCTAAGTAGCTAAGCATGAAGGTGGAGGGCATAGCTCAATGAGAGAACACTTAATGAGCATGCACAAAGCCATGAGTCTGATGCCCAGCACCACAAAAAGAAAACTACATTAACGACTTGGATTGTCCTAACACATTATGCTATCATGGAACGTTGTTACACATGCCTTGTCTTCATATTTTCTTCCATCTTTTTTTTCTATTCATATTTCTTTCCTTGTTACTACATCATTACATAAAAAAAGGTGAGATTGCTTTCTTCCAGTGTAATCTTTCCTCTTTGTATTTCTCTTTGGTCAAAGCAAAGCCTGCTTCTACAAAAGGCCACATGGCTAGAAGCTTGTGCCACACAATAAATCTTGTCTGCTGATGATTAATCACATCCACAGAAATCCCAAAGATGATGTGACACCTCTCTCTCTCTCTCTCTCTCTCTCTCTCTCTCTCTCACACACACACACACACACACACACACACACACACACACACACACACCCCACACAGGCATTATGGATGTGAATTAAATGGTGTTTCATTTGGACTTCCGTAGGAAGAAGATATCCAGAGGGACACAGAGAGGGAAGCACTAGGCATTTAGAATGATTCATATTACTCCATACTGTTTTCATGGGCATAACACCTTAAATCTTAGACTTCAAGGGTATGTGTGCATGTGGTGTGTGTGTGTGTGTGTGTATTAAAATGAAAGCTAAGGGTAAAATTCAATGGTACAGCACTTGCTTACTTCATGAAGACATGAAGTCATGAGTTTCATCCCCAATACCACAAAAAATAAAATTCAGTTCAAACACAATAAGCTAATGAAAGCCAATGAAATGACAAACTGCTTTGGAATTTACTATGCTATAATCACTTTAAATATGCTCCCAAACTTAGCATTAAATTTTTCCTCACAACATTTTTGCCTGGGTAAGAGATACAGGTACTTTAAGTTTCTGGAAAGCTGCCATTGAGGTATATATGGCTAAGGCATTGCTAAGGGAATCTGTTACCCTGGGATACTAATTAACTCTACATAGTGCATATAAATTAAGTCCACAGCTAGTAAAAGAGGCAGCACACAGAAGAAAGTAAAATCAAGGCAGTTCAAATAAGAATATTATCTTCTGATTATAGCAAAAGGGACCAAGGGCATGATAGAAACCTTCTCCTCAGCCTGGCCTTTTGTCTTTTTTTTTTTTTTTCTAGTAGCTTCTTTCATTTATCTTGGATTTTGTTTCCCTTTCTTTACTATGGCAGGTGTGATTTGTTGGGTAGAGTGACTAAGGAAAGCGTCCCTTCCCACTGAGTCCTACTCTGCTTCATCTCTTAGTCTCATGGTAAAAATATTTAATGTGAGATCTACTGTCTAAACAAAATTTTAAATGAAAAAATACAGCAGTGTTAAGTATAGATGCTCTGCTGTACAATACTGCATTGCTAACTGTGGGTGCTATGCTGTCCAACAGATGCCTAGAACCCATTCATCTTCATAACTGGAACTTTACACCACTGACCAACACTTCCTCATTTCCCCCTTCTCTTCTGCCCACTATCCCTGGCAACCATCATTCTCCCTGGGTTTCTGAATTTGAGCACTTTAGATGGCTCATATCCAATAGGGCCATGTGCACTTCTTATGTGTCTGCTTTATTTACTTAGCTGTCAGTCCTCCAACATCCATGTCACAGCAGCAGGATTCCTTTCTTATTTATTTTTTTAAGATTTATTTATTTATTATGTATACAGTGTTCTGTCCTTTCTTATTTATTTATTTTTTTAAGATTTATTTATTTATTATGTATACAGTGTTCTGTCTGCAGGTATATCTGCAGGCCAGAGGAGGGCACCAGAATTTCATTATGGATGGTTGGGAGCCACCATGTAGTTGCTGGGAATTGAACTCAGGACCTCTGGAAGAGCAGTCAGTGCTCTTAACCTCTGAGCCATCTTTCCAGCCCCCATGGATTCCTTTCTTATTTTTCAGGACTGAGTAATAGTCTGGTATACATACCACATTTCTCTATTCAGGCAGCTAAATAGGTTTGTACAGATATCTGGTGTGATCTAAGTAATGCCGGCCCCTCTTTAGACGTAGTCACGTGTGCGAAAGGGGATGTCAAGATTGTTATGAAAGCACAAATTCACGCACATGTCATTTTCGCTGTGTGAATTTGTGGCTGATATTTATGACTTTTTTCTTTTTACATTCCAATTGCAGTTTCCCCTTCATGCTCTTCTCCCACCTTCTCCCTCCCCAGCCCACCTTCTCTCTTCCCCTCCATTCACTCTTCCTCCTCCTCCTCCGGTTCCTTTCAGCAAAGGCCAGGCCTCTCCACTCAACCAAGCATGGTGCATCAAGTTGCAGTAAGACTAGGCACCTTCCCTTGTATTGAGGTGGACAAGGCAACCCAGTATGAGGAAAAGGGTCCCAAAAGCAGTCAAAAGTGTGATTTTTAAAAAATACAGTAGTTTGAAGAGGCATTATTAGCCCTGATCTAATCTAAAGCTGTAGATTGAGTAGTCCCGGGTATGACAGCCCATCAGTATCGCCCAGGTGTCCTTGAGTTAAGAGGAATTCCTGTTAGTTTGCTACATACAACTTATCAAGAACACAGGTGACAATGTCCCTCATGCTGACTTGCTCCCACCCTGAGGAACACACCAAGGGGCTGCTCTTAGAAGGCATCACTGACACAGAAGCAGGGCAGCTCTCCTAGTGGAACTGTGATTTGCTGATGAGACTCATGGCTTGTGTTCTACTTTTAAAAAGTCTGACTTCAACCTGATTTACTAACTGCTTTATTCACCTCCAGGGGCCTTATCATTTCTCTTCATCAACTTTACATATTTGCTTTCTTGACCATAGTAGTTAAAATTACCTAGTGAAATATTTTTGTGAGTTGACTGCCAATCAAAAATGGGTTCCATGACATTTTCCCCATTAGTTCTCTAGAGATGGTGCTTAAATTCATGTGGGAGGAAATAACTTGTGTGAAAAATTCATCCATTTAACAAACTCAGAAATTAATAATAAATGTTCCTTGACTGGGTAGCCTTGGTTTTAAGGAAGGACCTCCCAATGTCATAATATCTTTCAAAGCATGGGGAAAGGATGCAGTACATAATTGGGTGCAACGTGGTCCTCATGCTTAGTCCACAGACTTAACTGATGACTGATTATTTCTCTTTTATACTTTAGTTCCATCTTCACTGAATGGAAAAGTAGAAATATGTGTCCTTCCTCACCCAGAATCTATGAGGAGTAATTAAATTGACCCTGCCACAGTAAGTAGGCTGTAATGACTATGAACAAATTCTCCATGGTAACAGCATTATTGGTAACTTTTATCTATTCTTGGAACTGATCCAAGCTATATTGCTAAATCCAATGAACTATAATTATCAAAAACCCAGATTGAAACAGGGTGTTTAAATGCATTATTTGGTATAGCAGAGGAAATTACATCCCAAGGAAAATGAGAAAGAATCTAACAGCTCATCATCCCCCATGAGGGATGCCCAGAGCTCCTTTGTACATGAGAACTTTGGCCAATGGGCCACATAAGCACAGTGCACATTCTACCACAGAATTCATGCCTTGTCTAATAAAGGAAAAAAGACCACTGGTGACAAGATCATAGATGTGGTAAAGTGGGATCTCACTTATTCACAGTAATGGCCATGTAAACACAGAACCAAAAGTCAAGACAATCACTCTGGGAGCTTATACACCCTCAACTTGATGTCATCCTGATTTCTTCTTAGCAAATTCAATAATATACCAAAAGAGTATTTCATGATGATAAACAAATAAGATTATTTCAGCAAATGCATTGAACTAATGCACATGCTATCTATTTAGGTGCACTAACATAAGCACACTGTTTAGGAAAGCAATCATAAAGTAAAGTTAAGGATTCATGTAATGTATAATTTCTGGTCTTTTTTTAACTAACAATGAGACAAAGAAAGAGAGAAAAATAATAAAAACTAAGAGGTTGGAAAGTTTAATGCGAGATATATGCAAACCGGCACATAACCTTAACAGGCTGAGACATCTCAGGAAAAAAAAATCATTCTAAGTGTTGACTAGTCTTTGATGCTGAAATAGGACACCAGTGTCCACAAGCCAACAATTTCCAAATGGTAGAGAAGGATTAGGAAAAGTTACTTTTCCTTAGAATTTGTCTATCAAAGTCAAGGATGCCTTGGGGGTAACTCCATTAATTTCAGTCCAGTAATCCAAACCAAGGAAAAGGCAATGGAAAAATACAAAATATTTATTCTACCTAACCCAGCTACTCTCACTGAACATGTATACTATGTGTTTCTAAATTGCAGCCCTTTGTGATGGCAAACATACTACAGAATATCCAAACACTGCATGCTGCATTTAGTTTCTTCTCCTTAGCACAAGAAAAATCTATTCTCCAGCAGAGATGAGGGCTGGACCAAAGGCGGCCTGGTAGCAGCAAGATGGTGAGATACTATTCTTTCTCTTTCTTTCTTTCTTTCTTTCTTTCTTTCTTTCTTTCTTTCTTTCTTTCTTTCCTTCCTTCCTTCCTTCCTTCCTTCCTTCCTTCTTTCTTTCTTTCTTTCTTTTCTTTCTCTCTCTCTCTTTCTTTCTTTCTTCTTTCCTTTTTTCTTTCTTTCTTCTTTTTGCCTCCAGATAAAAAACAAAACAATAATCTCGTTGAATATTTCAATTAAATCCATCCAATTCAGAATTCGTCTTCAGAGCTATCAGCTAACAGCATCACTCTGTCTTGCATACTGTTGAATTCTCTCTGCTGGGGAAAGAAAACGGGAACGCATTAAAATCTTTCTCTGCAAAGCTGAGCAGCAGACCCACTCTAAAGAACAGGGAGCAGCTAATACCCAGCACCTTGAACAGAAGCCTTTCCGGCACCACTAAGCCCCCTGGTATTTTATCAAGCAAATCAGGCAACAGCTAAAGATTCTCTGCAATAAATTAGATTTGCTCTTGCTCTTCCATACCTTCCTTTTATGCCTTTTGAAGCCATTTCTTCTTCTGCGATTCATGACCTTAATGCTGTAGAGCGCTCCTAAGATGAACAAGGCTCCAGCTATCCCTACTCCAACAGGCACCAGCATTCCTGACATGTAGCCAGCCTGAACAGAGGAGACAGACATGGATCAGGATGTTACATAGACCACTAGGTTCTTGGTTCCTTTGCTCCGCTACATAGTAACAGGTTTTTTTTTTTTAGATGCTTTGAATTCTTCTGTCTGCTCTACTATAACTTAAAACGGAAGCTAGAAAAAAGGTACTGCTTTGGGGGAAGACAACAGAGAAATTAATGAACTTTTTTATTTTATTTTATTTTTTGTTATTTCTAATCCCTTAGAAGTATGTTCTGAAAGAAATCAACCAGACCTAGTGGTCCCTCCAGCCACTTGATTATGCACATTTTTCAACATCAATTTTTGATGGCAGAAATATAATTTGTACTGAAGATGGACGGAGTGGGCTTCTGAGAATGCCAGGGCTATTAAAATGCAATAAATTGGAAACAGCCCAAGTTGCATGCCAAAGAGTTGAATTGTCCTCTGGAAAACTGTGTTCCTTGGAGGGTAAAGGGGGGTTTCTCACTCTCGGCCCTCCCTTCTTCTCCTCAGCTCTCCCTTTCTCAGCTGCATTACATTAACAAAGGAAGGATACAACTGCCCTAAGTTGAAGGTGAGAGTGCCACAAACAGCAAGGAAAGGGGCAGGCCAGGAACGAAGGGGTGAGCTCACTGTTGGAAGACAAAGGACAGGATATGTGTGAATATGAACTGGATCTCTGAGAGGCAACATGCCAAGTGAACTTGACCAAAATAGAGACTGTCCTCAGTCCCAGGGAAGCAGTTGCCAAAAATGGCACAAAGATCACTGCTAGAAACATGGCTGCTTCCAAGGAGCCTCAGGTATTTCCAGAATACTCAAGGTTACTATGGATACTTCAGTCCTGAGAACAGCATGATTCCAACACATCTAAGTGCTTCAGTGCAGAGCCCGGGTCCTACCCACTCTTGGAGCAAGGCCCTGGTCCTGAGGTGGATCTTTGCAGTAAAGCTCCTGTGGGCCACATGGACATACACTAACATAGAACCTTTTTATGGGAGACCATAAAACTTCTACCCCACTGGAAAAAAAATACAGTTATAAAATTTAAAACCTAGAAAAGACAGGTGTTTTTCAGAGAAAGCATGAGTCTACTATTTCTCCTTTTTAAAATATTTGTTTATTTAGTTTATGCATGTGTGATGTGCATATGTGTGCGTGAGTGCATGTGTGCCACCAAATGCAACCAGTGCATGAGGGGACCACAAGAAGACATCGGATTGCCTAACACTAGAGTTACAGATCATCAGACACCTTATGGGTGGTGGGAACAGAACCTGCTCCTCAGCAAGAGCATCAAGTACTTTTAAATCACTGAGCCATCTGAGCCATCTCCCTAGCTCGTAACTGTTTAACCCTTATCGAGTAAAAAGTATTTCTGTGCCTCTTAGAATAAGCCAAAATAAGACAGACAAACAGGACAGACAGTACAGATAAACACGCATACACCCGCACACTCACAAGTGCACACACACACACACACACACACACACACACACACACACACACACATACACACACACACACACACGCGCACACACACAGAAAGAGCAAGGAGAGAGAGAGGAGAGACAGACAGAGAGAGAGAGAGAGAGAGAGAGAGAGAGAGAGAGAGAGAGGAGAAAGAGAGAGCAGAGAGAGGGAGAGGGTGTTTTCAGAAATTGTTCAGGTCTCCAGGTCCTGACTCTTTCTCTAACCCTGCACATGGAGCCATTGGGATGTCATCATAGAACAAGCCCTCAGTATCCCCCTAACTGTTCTTACATTCCAGAGCTTTAAAACATGGAAAATTTCCCATCAACATAACAGTGAGATTCTTTTACATCAGTGTAGTGTTTTCAGTGGAGAAACAAAGACCAGTCATTCTTCAACAAATTCATACACTCTGTAGAAAATCAAAGTTTTTCTAAAATTCTTGCAGATTCACTTGAGTCTTAATAAAAACTCTATAATCTCCTATACAGGGAAATAATGGATAATACAAAACTTTTGGTGCTATCATCAAAAACACAAACTTAAGAAAAATCAGTATTTTTTTAATAATTTATTTTTTATTTCTTCAAGTTACATCTCAATCACAATCCCCTCCCTACTCCCCCCTCCAGTCCCACCCTTCCACCCTCCTCCCCCTCAACCCCCCCATCCTCTTCCCTTCTTTTTTTTTTTTTAGTTTAAGGTATTTCTTTTTCCCCCAACAGCTCTCTCTTTCAGTCCAAAAAATGGTTCTTTTTCTTATAACTATAAATACAATACAAAACAACAGAAATAAATAGGCCACAATTATAAGAGTTATATGATTTAGCATATATTCCCAATGTCCAGTCCATATGTATTTGGCACCTGACTTTAACATTCTACTATCTAACCATCTCCATGAGTTTAAAGTTCTATATCTAACTCCGCTTTCATACTAACTTGCCTCATAATTTTAAAAATATCTTCTTAGATCCAGAACACCCTCTTGATTCCTAAACAACTCAAAATTTAACTATGAGACTCTAACTATCTATTCTTCAACCACCTCAGAGACCTGAGAGGGATAAATATATCTGATTATATAGGAAGTGCAGGGCCTGCAGCTTCCAAAACTAAGAAATGACATATCAGTGGCTGCCTGGACAGTTCCCATTTTCTCTCCATACATTACAGCATCAATCTTCAGTCATTTGGCCCGTTTCTCTGACAGACATTGATTGTAGAGCAGGAATTATGAAGGACTTACCTACCCTGTCTTGGCAGAGCTAGGCTGTCAACTTATCTGCTTCCAAGTTTTGTCCTTTTTGGACAGAAGTCTGTCTACAGTTGAAGCAAGGGGTTTTTCTTGCCAAGAGAAAGGCTTACCCCCAATTCAATCATCTCCCACTGGAGATTCTTCGATGCTCATCTTTACTTGGAGTAGAATAGGGGTGCTGTCAGGAGCTGACATGTCTCAATATCAAAAAATCTTAATTTAAGAAAACATCTTTGAATGCCATATTCTGCAGATCTCTTGAGGTTTTTGAAGATGCCCTATCTATCTCTTATATTTAGATTATTGAATATGGCCTTATACCGTTGTATACTGATACAAAATTAATATTATATTTGGCTAAATTGGTATTGATAATTGTATATTAATGCAAAATTAAGATTTTATAGGGCTACATCGGTATTGATCTTTATATGTTGATACAAAATTAAGATTATATTTGGCTACAATGGTATTGACCCTTGTATATTGATGTAAAATTAAGATTGTATTGGGCTACATCGGTGTTGATCTTTGTATATTGATACAAAATTAAGGGTAACGCTTCTTAAAGGTATTGTTTGTAGTAATACTTAAAAATGAAATGTCAAGTTTTGACCTCTTGCTACCAACCGACATAAACTGTTTAGGATAATTAAGAAATGGAAACTAATAGTCATGAAAACGTGTCATTTTGTTAGTTACTATGACAGTCTATCACAGTTATTTTCTAAGCTACTCAGAAATCAAGTTGCTAAGAGACAAGCAATATTTGCTTATCTAAATATAAAAATCAGTATTTTTAGTGCATAGAAATGCACATACATATTTAATATGAAGAATGATCAACTTTGAGCTCCATTAATGAACCTTTTCTGGTTGTACATTCAGAGGACAATATTCGCTCTTTGGAATATCAACTTGACAACCCTTTCCTGAGTCTCCTGCACCTCTGTAGCTTAACTCCATACCAACATATGGTGTTCCAAAATGTATCCCTCTTGTCATATTTCACATACAAAAAATAAGTTATATCTTTCACTTTCTAAATGGCATTTGCTTAAATCATAAATAACTTATAGGAATGGGTGATGCCATCAGCTCACCTTCCAATGCAGCAATCACTTTTCCTTCCAAAGATGACTAAGGCAAAACAAGGTTTTTCTTAGAGCTATCATTTAATTTTTCAGAAATAATATAAGATGGTATACACTTATTTTTAAGTCATCAATTGTGCCTAGAAGCTTTTCTTTGTTTAAAAATTATGAGTTGTGCACACTCATCCAGAAATGGCATCCCAAGGATATTATTTACCAAGACTATACAAACTGACTGTAATCATGAAAAAAGAGTTGACAAGCCTAAAATGATGGATATCCCATTTTTTATAAAAATAAGCTATATTCTTCAAAAATGTGTATTGTGAAAAATGAAAGACAGCTATAAAATGAAAGAAAATGGATGAAATACAATGAAGGAATATGTTACATAATTATTGATGGGATCTTATACTAGAAGACAAATGACACTTTCATGAAAGTCATTTCAGGTTTATTGAAAGTTGTGCTACGAAGCAGAAAACACAAATGTACTATAGTTAAATGTGCTGAAGTTAAAAACTGCAGTAAGATTTGAAAACAAATGTGCTTGTTCTTAGGAAATATACATTGAAAAATAGAGACAAATAAGGTATAGTCTCTGCAATTTATCATCAGATGGTTCAGGTAAAAATAAGGAAGAGAATGTGTCCACAAATAAAAAAATCAAAGGCAGTTAAATGTTAGAAGTTGGTACATACAGGTTAAAAGTAGAAGGGGCACTCTTGGTGCTATTACTTGTATATCTTGCCTGTGAATTGTAAATTATTTTCCATCTAAAGTTTAAGCATTTAAAATATACTGTAAACCAAAATCTGTATTTATATGTTCACCTTTGAGACTTAAGAAAAATACATTTGTTCAAAAACATTTGTTTTCAAGAAAAGTATAAGAGAAGCCTATGAAAGGCACTGAAGATGTAGTTCAGTTGGTAGAGAACTTGCCTAGCATGTACAAAGCCTTGGGTTCAGTCCCCAGCACCACATTAATCCAAGCATAGTGACAAAGACCTGTAATCACAGGCTTTGAGAGGAGGAGGCAGGAAGACCAGAAATTCAAAGCCAACCTCAACTACACAGTAAGTTAGAGGTCAGCCTGGGCTACATGAGACTCTGTCTCAACAAACAAACAAAAACAACCAGACAAGTGCATATGACACCACATTGCCTCAGATCTGCTGTGCTGAGACTAGGCCTTGGACTCTCTATGAAGCAGTATCTTTCCAACAGGAGCACATATCAGACTAACAGACCGGACTTGGTAACACAGAGTACTGGATGGACCACATCCTCAGTTTCTGACTCAGAGGTCTAGGGTAAGATCAGAGAATCTACATTTCTGACAAGCTCCCAGGGCTTCTGAAGATCCTGCTTCAGACTGTATTTTGAGAGTCACTGCTACGAAATACCATCTGGGTTTTACTTTGCTGGATGTGTTCTTAAAGATAGAAGACACAGAATGGCTTTGGTGACCTAACCCCAGCAGTAGTCTTTATTATACATTCTAGTCAAGCAAATTCATTTCTGAGAAGCAATTTTGATGTTGAAAAGACATCATCAATAGGTAACTAGGATAAGCTTGGCCTAACAAACACCATCAACTTGTACATTTAATCAGAAAAGGTAAGGTTATGGGGACTAATTGTCAATAACTATCGACCTTTCTCATTAGGTAAACAATTTCTAATCTGGGATGGAGGGCAGAATTAATATTACTTTTCCATCCTTGAAGCTCAGCATGATTGAGGAATTAATTTCAACAAGGAGATGATATATCTATGTATTCTGGTTAGATTTATGTCACCTTGACACAAAATATAGTCATTTGAGAGGAGAGGACCTTGATTTGGAAAATGTCTCTATAACATCATGCTGCAGGAACGCCTGTAGGGCTTTTTCTTAATTAGTGATTCAGGAGAAGGGGACCAAATCATTGTGGATGGGGTTGCCCATAGGCTGCTGGTCCTAAATTCTATAAGAAAACATGTAATTAGAATTCTAGAATTTTCATTTCTAAAACAAAAACAAAAACAACAAAAAAAAAACAAAAACAAACACACACACACAAAGATTGTAAGAATATATTTTCATTTTAATCCCAGGCGTGGGGATATGGGGCTGCTTTGCAGCAGCTGACTATGATTTTCCTAGTGCTCTGGCAAGGGCATGATTTAGCCAGCTGCAGATAGTTTCTGCTATTGTGTGACATTTGTAATTCTGGGGACTTTTCAGAGGATATATAAATGCTAGGACCCTGAGAGAGGGGGGTGGGTTGTTGGTGGGTTGTTTTAGTGGGTTGTTAGTTGCTGTTGGTTGCGGTTTGGTATATAGTTGTGTGCAAAGAAGTAGCTATATATCCTGATGGGGAAGATCAAACTTGCCCCAAGGAACTTGACACCCTAATCAGCAGGAAGCAGTCTAATGATAACATTGTCCCCTTTCCGACCCCTGATTTATTCAGGGATCTCTTTCCTTTCCTCTCTATCCTTGTTTCTCATCTATCTAGGGTTAGGGGGTGAAACCAGAGAGGATTAAGGGAGGGAAAAAGAAGAACCCACAAAGTAGCAAAGACCAACTACAAAAGCAGGTTGAGCAAGCCAGCAGGCAGCACTCTTCCATGGCCTCTGCATCAGCTCCTGCCTCCAGGTTCCTGCCCTTTGGAGTTCCTGTCCTGACTCCCTTTAAAGGTGAACTGTGATACAAGTGTAGGTCAAGTAAACCCTTTCCTCCCCAAGTTGATTTTGGTCATGGTGTTTCATTACAACAATAGTAACCCTGACTAAGATACCAAGGCATGTAAGGATTCAAGAACACACTCCTTAAAGGGAGAGAAGAGCCTTTAATATCTCCCTTGAGAAAGACAGAATGCCTTATTTTTTAAATGGTGGATTGTCCTCAGCATAACCCCCCTCCCCTCCTTATTTTCCACTAGAACATGGAGATAGCTAAGTTGGACATGCCATCCAGAATCATGAATTACCCATGGGAATGAAGTTCATTAATGGTATATCATCAAACTGAAGCAGTTTGGGACCTGTTTCTGCATTGCCACCCATGAGCCGTTGACTTCAGCTGTGATGGTTGGGAGCTTTCTGTTTTATTAACCTTAATATTGACATCGAGAAACTGAAAGAAAAACAACAAAAGAAGTGAGCCAGAACTTTTGAAAACATCCCCTTTTTAGAGCTTCTATAACTAACAGGGACCCAGCGTTGGGACTATTCATCAAACTCAATTGAGAGCATATCCTGGTTTGATTTACGAGCTCAGTTGAATATGTGTTTAGTTTTCAGTCTAAGGCTTTGAGTGACTTTCCTCAGAGGAAGTAGCTATGCTTCCCAAATTGCTTCTGAAGACAAGGAGCAAGAGTTGTCATTTATGTGCAGGTTATAGAGTTTGCAATATCCAACCTCAATGCAGCTTTATGCTAAATTTTCAGTCTATTTTAGTCATTTTGTAATATATTTTAGAAATATATCTTAATATAAAATATTTTAGAAATATCTTTCTCAGGATAGTCTTCTAAATCTTTCTCTTTTGACATAACTAGACACACAACAAATATCAAAAAAATGGTACCCAATGACCTCAATAGCTTGAAAATTTCCTTATCACTTTATATATATATATATGTATATATATATATATATATATATATATATGAAAACAAATCAAACTTGTCTTCAAAAGCTAAATATATGTGAATTTTCACTGAGAATCAAAAAGGTAATGAGAACTACTGTACTTGCATAATTTTATTGCAATTGGGTGGCTATTCTTTAACATTAAGTTGTAGCAAAATAAAAACTAGTAATTCCAATATAGGGAAATTGGCTCAACTAATAAAACAAACTATATGGAAAACAATAAGCAGAGATGTTTTAAGGCTGGGGAACTGGGGGCAACTTGATGCCTGACTGCTAAAAAATTTTTCAAGCAGTTGAAGTCCCAATTAAACCTGAGCTGAAATGTGCTAATGGAGTTTGACATAGGCTACACCAGGGAATCGGGACTCCTTCAATATTTTGAGTACTTCCAATTAAAATTACAAAGTAACCAACTGTGAAAACATGGAGAGGATTGAAAGTGAAAATATGAACCTAGAAAGGAATTAACAATGCCAATCACTTTGACAAATCTGTACAAGAGAGGGAAGTCCTGACCATGCACATAGGATGCATGTGAGAAACAACATTGCAGTCAGCTACACGCCTACACCTAGAGCAGTTTCCTGTTACACCTAGAGCAGTTTCCTGTTACACCTAGAGCAGTTTCCTGTTTCACACACACAAACAAACAGCGTCAATATCCCCTAAAAGAAACTCTACCGGGTAGATCAAGGATATTATTCAGCTGAGCATACCACCCAAGGTAAATTTTTATACTTTTGTGACAGTAAGGGGCTGGCTCAGTGGTTAAGAGTGCTTGCTGTTGGGCTGGAGTGAAGGCTTGGTGACTGAGAGCAGAGGACCCAGGTTCCATTCCCAGCACCCACATGGTGGCTCACAGCCATCTGTAACCTCAGTTCAGATACATTCAGGCAGAATGCTCATACACATAAAATAAAATGAACAAACCTAAAAAAAAAAAATGTTTTGAGAATGCTTTCTGTACAACCACAGGATCTGAGCTCAGACCCACATTGCAATTGGACAGCAGCAGGTATCTCATGTGCCTGTAACCTCCGTTCTGTGAAAGGTGGAGATGGGAGAATTGCTGCGGCTTGCTGGCTAGCAGTGCATCTTAACACCACCAGCTCTAGGTTCACTGAGAGACCCCGCCTCAAAAAAACAAGGTAGAGAGTGACAGAGGAGGACACCTGAATCAGTCCTCTGGCCTCCACATGTATATAAGCTCACATACCTGCACCCACATAGGAACATGTACCACACACAAACACACACACACACACAGTGGGGGGGGGGGGGTTGCGGAGGAAGTGGGGTGGAGCGGTGAATGAGGCTCCAGAGAATAAGGTGTCTGTTTTCAGGGTTCCCAGTAAAGCAATCCCAAGGGAATGCCTCTCCTACTAGGAGGCCCAGAACAACAAACTGAAGCTTCATTTTATATATATTTATATTAGATCATGATTTAATTACAACATTTACCTCTTCCCTTTCCTCCACTCACACTCACCTACAGCCTTCCCAGCTCTCCTTCTAAGGTATGGTCTCTTATTACAGGGACATGTGTACATGTGTGTTTGCATATATACATATAAATTCCCAAATGGCAACTTGTGGGAGTTCCACTGTTTTGTATGTCTTTTGTTTGCCCTTTAGGATAAATCAAAAGGAAGAAGAGACTTTCCTTACCTTGTCTTTTAGTTTTTCCATCCAGCTTCTCACTAGGGAAAATAAGAGAATCAGATATAAATAGCCATCTCCTACTTACATTTCATAATATTGCATTGTTAACTAGATACACTGAAAGTGTTTAATTTTTGCATGAAACATAATTTTAAAACATCACAATATTAACAAAATGACAGTCATGGATTTTTTTTTCTTTGACACTGGGCCTTTCTACATATCTCTGGGTGTTCTGGAACTCACTATGTAGACCAGGCAGGCATTGAACTCACAGAGATTTGTCCATGTCTGCCTCTGGATGCTGGGATTAAAGGTATGTACCCCCAAGGCATTTATTTAGAAATACAACAGAAATCAATCCCCCCCAAACCCACCATGTCATTATTAGATGAACAGAGAATATTGTGTTTGCTAACTGAGTTCTATGTACTATTCCATTCATTAGAAGAAAGCCTGGGAAGAGGGACAGGGAGTCACTTTCAAGGTATGTGAATTTTTTCCTCTGACAGTTTTTCTCTAACCTGGGGCTTGTTTGTCTCAGTTCTTAGGATCAATGAGAATGCCTCACTTGACCCATGTCATAGCAGAGAACAGGGAAGGGTAGGGCATGGAGCACCAAGGAAGCCCAGCTCTGGCTCCAAACAGAAGCAATGCAACCATATTTGAAGGAAAAGGAACAGGGTCAACTGCAAGAACTCAGCGCCTTTCCATCTGCACCATTCTGCAACACTGCGCACGCTCTAGTTGGCTAGACCAACTAAAGGATTTCCTGCAGACCCTGGTAATGATCATTTGGAGTTTCAATGGGAAAAGGGAAAGGTAAAATTCAGAGTGTGGAGGGTGTCTTGAAATTGGGGATGGGCCTTTCACACTTTGCTGACTTTTAATGTATAATACTGGTGCTTCAGTCCGCATGCTTCCCCTAAGCATAAAAAATGAGGGGGAGACAGCGCATCTTCATTTTATCTTTATTATCAAGGAAAAGAAATCAGTAAACAAATTAAAGATAAAAAATGAGGTTTCTTTCCATTTACTTTCCTGACTAGGAACCTTACCAAGGAGAAAGGGAGGACAGTGAGTTGCCACTCTTACTTACAGAGTCAGAGAGTAATAGTATGAGCTCACTGTGGCTACAGTCTTTCATGGCTATGCGCTTTTGCTGCCACAGTGCAAAAACAGCCGTGGATGGTCTACAAGCAAATGTGCTCAGCTACATTCTAATGAACTATATTTATAGACACAGAGATTTCGATTTTATGTATTATTTATATGTCATAGTTGCTTTCTTTTAAAAATCATATTAAGATGTAAATAAAATTGTTTTGCCTACAAGTTACATAAAAAGAGGAGGGCAGCCAGAGTTGGTCATGAGCCATAATTTGAGGCACCTCCATTTACAACCTTACTTCCATAGTAAGGTCTGTGATCAGGTGGACAGTGCCACAACGGCTATGACTACTTCTCACAAACCACAGCACATGCATTTTAGCTTGTGACCCACAAGGTGACAGGCATGAGAGTCAGATAAGCCTATGCTCACAAGCCAGCTGTGGTGGGTTCCTGTCTATAATCTCGGCATTTAGGAGTCTGAACCATGAGGATTGCTTCAAAGTTCAGATCAGCCTGAGCAACAGTGTGATACTTTGTCTCAGAGTGAAACTATGTGTATACTCGGGAAGCCGAGGTTCAGAGAAGCTAAGAGACACCTGCAGTCAGCCGTAAGTAGCCACAGGAATGCCAGCCTGATTTCCAGGAGTGAGGCTTCTCTGCTACCCCTCTCAAGCGTGGTTGCAAATCTGAAGATAACCTTTGGCTTTTCCAACTCCTTCAGTTGGCTTCAGGGTATCATGCAAAGACCTTATCAGACCTTTCAGGGTTGTTCTTGCCTCATAGCTCTGTCCCAACTGGGTTCAGACAGAGATGAGGCTACTGATCAGAATAGGATCAGGGTCTTAGGAACGTCAAGATAAAGGTATCAAGAAAACCTCAGAAGGAGGCCATGAGTTAGTGCTTCAAGGAGTGAGCCTACCAAGAAAGGAGGTCAGCCACTGATTTTAGAGGCAACAATGAACCCCAAGCTTCCCCTATGCAAAGCAGCGATAACAGATGCTTTAAGAGATCATTGTGAAGGTTAGAAATACCACATGCAAAACTTCAGTATAGTAGCTGATATAGAATCCAAATAGGAAGAAGACAGACAAGTGAAATGTGGGTGTAGTGTTGCTATATCTCAAATCCAAAACAGACTTCAATGCAAGCAAGGGAATATTCAAGATCCACTCGTTCATTCCACAAATACTTGCTGTGTACACGGTATTAGATCAAGCATGATTGCCTCTCTATAACAAGTCACCGGAGACTATAGGACCTAGTTCCAGTGAGAGAAGAGTTCAACTAGCAAGTTTCTAAGATGTAGATAACAAGAAGTAGTACAGGATGTTGGTAAGTGAGGGACAGAGTTCAGACTCAGGAAATAGGCTGGGTATTATAGGGAGAACAGGACAAAGGTGGTGGGACCAGGATGACTACTCTCAGACTGAAGGATAAGGGTTGCTCAGAGCAGAGGGACTGGACGCTAAGATCAAGACTTGATTTGAGGGATCTATACTCTTCAACTATAAGAGACTCACTGCCAAGCGGAGCATTTTCAATGTGGACCTCATGGAAGCTACACATATCTGAGGTTCGTGGAGTAAATTGTATGGAGTCTGTGAAGGTTAGGTGTCAGGATTTGTTTGGTGGGTTTTTTTTCAAAGTGTGTGTGCATGTGTGGGCATGCATGTGTGTGTGTGTGTGTGTGTGTGTGTGTGTGTGTGTGTGTGTGTGTG
>CAJQZJ010032031.1:7275445-7293773 GCA_907164525.1 Lophiomys imhausi | reverse complement strand
GTGTGTGTGTGTGTGTGTGTGTGTGTGTGTGTGTGTGTGTGTGTGTGATGTACCTTATGTGTGTTCCTGCAGTATTGCATGTGTGAAAGTCAGAGAACAACTATAACTTGGAGAGTCATTTATCTCCTTCTACCATGTGGGTCCTAGGGATCAATTTCAAGTCACCAGGCTTGGTGGCAAGTGCTTTTACCCACTGAGCCATCTCGAAGGCCCACGGTGGTTAGTTTTAGTTGTCAATTTGACACAATCAAGAGTCACCTGGAAAGTGAGTCTCAATGAGGCATTGTCTACATTAGGTTGGCCTGTGGGCACATGTGCAGGGGATTATCGTTATCATTAGTTTAATTGAAGTAGGAAGATCTTCTCACTCTGTGTAGTAGTTTTCTCTGAGCAGGAGATCCTGGGTTATAAAAGAGTGAAGAAGCTGATCTGAACAGTAACATGCATGTGTTAATTCGATGTTCTCTACTCTTGACTGTGGATATAATGTGACTAGATGCTTAAAGTTCCTGTAGCCTTGACTTCCCACAATGATGGATTGTAACTGGAATTGTGAGCCAAATAAACCCCTTATCCACTAAGTTGTATTTTAATCATAGTAATAGGAGACAAAACTAAGAAAAAGTCCTACACCAGATAATATTCCTTCTAAGTAATGCTTCAAAGGGAACAAAAAGGCATATCAGGTCAGGATGTTTGAATGTGTGCAGGTAATTTGAAAGAGTGTACAGTCCACATATCACAATAAGAAAATAAATCACGGTTAAACTCAGGAGAGATGTAGAAATAGGCGTTTTGGTAGATATAAGTCAAAAACAGTTTAGACATAGGTCTAAAAATAGTTTAAAGACTTGGTGTGGGGAGCTTCAGGCAATGTCTACAGAGTGGGATAGCATTTAATATATGTATATGTATATATATTTATATGTGTGTGTATATTTTAATTTTATATGTGTGGGTGTTTTGCCTGCAAGTATATCTGTATGTTACATATGTCCCACATGGAGCCCAGAAGAGAGTCTCTGATCCCCTGGAACTGGAGTTACGGAGGGTTGTAAGCTGCCATATAGGTGCTGAGAATCGAACCTAAATCTTCTGGAAGAGCAGCAGAGCACTTACCCATGGAGATATCTCTCCAGCCCCTCAAAATAAAATCATTTAAATAAAAACCATTCTGAGTCCAACTCTGTGTGCCTGTGAGCATACATTAGGGGTAGCTCTCCCCAACACCAGGCTGAAAATACTGTGTAACTGGAGCAACGCACATTAAACAGTAACCAAATGAAGTAACAAGAGGCAGAATTAAGGACAGTATTTCTTTTTATTCTTTGTAGTTTTTAGGGTTTGCCGAATTATATAAAACTTTGTACTACTTCTTAATTAGTGGGAAAACCCATTTTTAAAGCCCCTACAAGACTCTTTGGACCCCTACAACTTGCAGTTGGTGCTAAATTGCTGATTAAGGGGAGCACAGAGGCTGAGGCCTTTCCACTTGGCTAGTTCCCTAGATGACAGCTACAGACTCTAGTCCCATTGCTGCTAGTTTGTATCTCAAAAATGTGTTTAATGACAATTCAAAAGCACAACAATATAACAAGATTCTGGTCTCCTCCAAGAGGGATAGAAGTATCCATACAAAATGTAGGCCTAAATAAAGGCCACATATAGGACTCCTCAACTGACCTACTCCCTGGTGAAAAGTCGAAGGGTTTTGTCACAAGGATGCCTAATTGTGTCACTTCTGTTTTATACAGTAGGTGAGGTCTGAGCTAGTACAGTGAGATAACAGAAAGAAAAGGCTATCTACTTCAAAGTAAATTAAAGAGGAAGATGTAAATTAAAATTCATAATCTTATAAAGAGCCAACTCTAACAGTATGCCATTAACCTCCACACACAGAGAAACACAAATGCACAGGTGTGTACACACAAACACACACAGAAACACATACATACAAAGACATACTAACATATGTACATACACATGCATGTATGCATTCACATACACACATGCATGCATATAAAATCTGGAAGAACTTAAAAGTGGAATGAGAGAAGTTACTAGATACAAAATCAACATGTAAAAACTGTATTATTGCTATATAACAGGAAACTATCTAAAAAAGAGAGGAAAAGCAATCCCATTTATAATAGAAATAAAACAAGTAACTTAAATTAATTGTCTTAAATTTAAAATTGTTGAATTTTTTAAGGTAGGTAAAAGTACTGCAGGATAAAAGTAGTCAGAAAAATGGAAAGATGCTCTGTCTTCATGGATTGGGAGAATTTTAATATTATTTAAAAGTCCATAGAACCCCAAACAATCTGTTGATTCAATGAGCTATTTATCAAAATTTTCACAGAAATCAAAGACACAGCCTAAAATCCATATGAAGCAAAGGAAAACATTTGAAAATCACTTGATCTGGTAAAGAGTAAATATTCAAACTGTATGATAACCAAATGGCTCAAGAGAAAGAATGGCTCAGAAGAAATATTGTAATTTAAAATAAGTAATGGTGGCACATACTTTAATCCCAGTTGTCAGAAGGCAGAGACAAGTGGATAAGTCCTAGGCCAAGCCTGATTATTTAGTAAATTTCAGGCTAGTTGGGGTTACATAGTAAGACCCTATCTCAAAACAACAAGTTGAAAACAAGTTGAAGAGATCAAAAGTGACAAGGGCAAAGGATCCAAATAGACATTTCTCCAGAGAATGGCCAATGGGTATATGAAAAATATTCACTATCACACTGACTATACCCATTTTTCTGTTACTATAACCAAAAGACCAGTGACTGGGTAGCTGATATAAAAAGGGGTTTATTTTAGCTCAGAGTGATGATACAAGGTCAAGGGCTGGTTGATCTTCTCTTGTCTGATGATGGTCCTATAGCTGTTAAAGAGGACACCATAAGAGGGGATCTGTGTATTAGAGCAACCACATCAGAATGAAAATAAAGGCTTTGATGAGTTTAAGAGAAAATAGCATACCCAAAATGGGGAGGGGGTGCTCACCTGACTCCTGGTTTATCTTTTCTCAGCTGCACTCTTTAACAAATGTTCCTCTTTTTCTGGCTTTCTGTGTGTTGCCTTCAGACTCTTCCTCTTACCCTCTGTATGTCTTGTGATTTGTGTCTATCTCTGCCCCTACTCTCTCTGAGGATGAGAAGTGAGATTGTGAGTATTGAGTGGGTGGGTTCATGTTTCCCATGTGTAGCTCTCATTCGGACAGAATAAACTAGAGTTTATAGTTTCATCTTAGCCTGTATATTTTCCAGGTCCTTTGAGGGTACCAGGGCTGCAAGACCTGAGTGCCCCTTCGGGCAACAACCACCTGAGAAGCAGAAATTCTGGACTGAAACTTAAAACTCAGAATGAATGGTGAGGGCATTTAGTCTGGAGACTAAAGCACATGATTCTGATGCTTAAGCACCAAATACAAAAGCCATAAGCCGGCTCCTGGGAGAAAGTTAGAACATTAATGAATGTGTTTGTTATGGCTGAAAGTATGGCGAATCAGTTCCTTTGCTCATCAGTAACAAAGTACCATACAGAACCAACTTAAGGAGAGTGAATTATTCTGGGTCATGGTTTGGGAGTGGACAGTCTGTCACAGTGGGCAATGCACAGTTTACTTCATGGGAGTGGGAATGAGGCTCCCCACATCTCCACAGGTCAGGAAACAGGGACCAGACAGAAAGGAGTGTTGGGATATATATCTCCCAAGGCCCACCCTCCATTAACCACTTTCCTTCAGCTAGGACCTACTTCCCCAAAGTTCCACAACCTCTCAAAACAACTGTACTACCTGGGAGCAAGTGTTCAAATACATGAGCCCATGGGGAACATTTTATATCCAAATCACAGCCTGTGGATATGCAGAAATCCTTACTCAAGACTAAAGTCTGCAAATCACCAAGCATGTTGGCAGAAAATGAATCATGAAAACAGGTAAGATCAAGCTAAAGTACAAATATATATATATGAGTTAAGGTTCTCCAGAGAAGTAAAAACAGAAGGGAAGGAAAAGGGCCAAGAGAGAAAGGAAGAAAAGAAGAGGGGGAGAGGGAGGGAGAAGAGGAAGGAGGCAGGGAGAGCGAGCGAGAATATGTGTATTTATAAGGAATTGGCTCACAAGATTATAGAGGCTGAGAACCAAGAGCAATGGTAGCTCAGTTACAAGTCCAACCCAAAGGCCTAGGTACCATGATAGTCACTTATACAGTTTCAGTCCAAAGGCCTGCAGACTTGAGACCCAAAACTATTAATGTGAGCACAAGGAAAAAGGAAAGAGGTGGGGGCATACAGGCTGAGCTCAAGGTACAGCCATCTTCTTTCACCTAAAGGAATTCTAACTGAAAGATTTCATAAAGTCTGGATCTGTAAAATATAATCTTCCTACACAGTCTTGTGTGAAATATACATCATAGCAGGGTCTACTTAACTCTCATTCCATCTTGAAAGGGTCTCAAATGCAGCCTCTTTAACAAAATGCTTATTGACAATTTTTCTGATAATAACGAGACTTAAGTTTTTTACCTAAATCAAGAAAAAGAGAAGTGTGTGTGGTAGGTTTAGTGTTAGCATATAATAGCATAGGGATGGCAAAAGCCTGGACTATAAAATAAAAGACTTACTTCCAAAGTGACATGTCCTTGGGAACTCGCCAAGGACCTCTTTGATCTTTGGGCTAGGAGCAGGCCATGCCCCCTGAGGTGCCCGCCCTCTGGAGGTCTGCTGTCCGTTTCACAGTCCTCTGCACAAAGCATCTGAATGGCACTGCCTAGAGAGGCATGACTTGGAAGTGCACAAAAGCTTTTGCCAACAGCTGAAGATATTTAAGGCATGGTTCACATGGACAGAGGACTCTCTCCTGTTCCTGACATACTCAGCAACATTTTCCTCGACAGGCAGAGAAACATGCATCACAATCTCATCGGAAAGTTTCACCTTCTGATGTTGACTTCATTCCTGTCTGTTTAGGGAAGGATTCTCCCTGAGATTCCAGAGCGATTAGACACTGAGCTCCCCAGGACTTTGGGCCTTTGCAGGCTATAAGCATCTGAATAGGTGAGCTGCCTGGGAAACTTGAATATGTTAACTGGTCTTAAGACCATGAAGGAGATTCCTGCTTGATAAATTGTCTTAGGATCTGATGAACGAAATTCAGAGACTTTAAGAGACTTTAAAACTGAAAAATTGTATGAACACCAGCCATCCATCAGGAACCACACTCAGAAAAAAATATCCTTTTGGGAAACCTTAGGTTAATGTTAAATGCTTGCATTATAGGTTCTAAGAAGTTTTAGGTGATAGGTTTCAGAGTTAGGGTTTGGGTTTAGGATTTAGGAATTTTAGAGGCAAATGCTAGGTAATTGTTAAGCATTAATAAATATATGTGTTCCACAGCCAAATGGATGGAACTAGAGAAGCTCATTCTGAGTGAGCTAACCCAGACTCAGAAGGATGCACATGGCATCTATTCACTTATAATCAGATTTTAGCCATATAGTACAGGAGAACTATACTACAACCAATGAACCAAGGGAAACAGGAACATAGCCTTTGTTTCCTATCAATGAGACACTTTGCCCTAGTGGTGCTGCCTTGTAGGCACCCAGTGTATAAGGAGGCTCTTGGCCCTCATATGACTGCTGAACTGGGGTGAGGGACTATTATGTAGGGACACTCCACTCCAGAGGAGTGGGATGGAAGGGATGGGGGGTATAGGGTGGGAGGGCAGGACTGGGAGGAGTGGAAAGAGGACACTGTGATGGAGATGTAACCTGAAGTAATAAATAAGTATTAAAAAATAAACAAATATATTGTGATAAATAAAAAGTTACTGTTACAAGTGTGTATTTCACAAAAATAAAAAATGAAGATCATACGCAGCTCTTTGTTTTATTAAAGTGTGTACACCTAAATTTCAGTGTTTCTACTCTGTCAAAAAATGAAAACTAGCTCTTCCTCTCCTTTTGTTACTTAGTCATAAGCATTGTTCTGACTTGAGTGACATAGATCTTTTCCAGCTTACACACAACACTAAACAATAAAAAACTTACCACATTTTAAGTATTAAATGTATATTTAAAGAAGAAAAATATCATTGAGTTTTCGTATCTGTGGATTAGTTTCTAGAGATCCTAAATTGACCTGCCTTAAGGTCACATAAAACCCCATCTATAATCATTCACTCTTCATATAATTATAGAACAGCAAGATTTCAATAAGCAGAATGACCTACTTCTTTGCACAGGGCTAAGTGAGCACTAACTGTGAGTTCAAAAAGCAATTAATTCTGAAGGCTCTGAAGTGATATTTACAGAGAAGGGCACAAAGAGGCCAGATAACCTACTGGCCTCTGTACTTTCAAGTAACATTAAAAATATCTTTATTTACTGAGCACATAGGCATGAGAAGATTTCAGAAGACTGGCTTAAAAATCAACTTACTATCTGTCAGGGTCATTTAATAATAACCATGCTGATATTGACAACTGACATATGATATTGTCACAACTTCTATGATGAGAAGGTGGTCATAAACCTCAACCATATGGAAATATATGGTACCCAAATTAAGGAGATGTCCCTCCCCTAAAAGAGAGTTGTAGGACATTACATCCTACCATTCACCAGAGAAGAAAAAAATTGCACAATTGATCAGTGTCCACCCTCCACAACTGAGTGAAATGAAGCATCACTGCTTTCTGACTGTGGTACCCTGAAAACACTCCTGAGCTGTGAGGTTTTAGATCTTTCTTTCAGCAACACTGAATCTACACTCAGGGCTCAGAACTTCATGCCTCCTCAGATTTTCTATTCACATTTTATTTACATGTTCTCTCTCCAGTCCAGTGGTTAAAAACAGAAAATATTTATTCTTCATAATTTTATTTCTTTACCTTAATGGACTTGCAATGATTGTATGCACCTGTGGGGTATAAAGTCAGGGTGACTGTTGTTTTTCCCTCAGATATGTAAGGTTTTGTGTTGGGCAGCTTATAACTCTTCTACACTTTTGCAAAAATATATAATAAATTTGCAGCAATAAATTTGTATATATATGTAATATGTACTTTAATGTGTAATACTTCCATCTTACTATGCTGGGGACACTAGACCTCATTCCTTCTGGGTAACTACAGCTTGCTGTCTTCCCTCTTCTCTCTCCTAGTGCCCTTCCTCTTATGCTTCCCAGACTCTGGTGAGTACCATTCTATGCTCTGTGCCTCTGAGACCATTTCTAGATTCCACAGTTGTCCTTCTGGGCCTGGGTTATCTCATCTAATACAAACATCTCTAGCTCCTTCCAAGTTGCCACGAGTTACAGAATTTCCTCCTTTTATAGCTCAGTAACCCTCTGCTCTGCACATATTCATGATCTTCATTTGGTGACATCAAGGGACACCTCAGTGACTCCATATCCTGGCCAGCATGAATAATGCCACAGTAAACACAGAATTGGGTATTCTTTGATATACTGACTTTGTTTCTTTTAGATATACAGTCAGTAAGTGGGGTGCTAGAACCCACTTCATTTTTAACAAAAAGTTTACTGTTTCCAAAAATCCATGGAGGCAAGTTTGTGTGAGCTGCTTAACAGGGCTCACCATCCCCGGACAGGCTGAGGTTAATAAGAGTCAAAAGCCCATCAGTCCTGAAAATAATTCTTCCTCATGCTCAATTGCTATGCCAAGTGGTAGTGCATGTTAGTTTTATGATAGAGCCACTAACACCCCTCCTCTTTATGTAAATTCTGGGCTTCACTAACAAACGTTATGGTTTGGACCCAGGGCCAAGGTGAACAGGACATTCCTGGAGACTTCATTTATCATTGGCTGTTGTCTAGAGTTTTGGACATGATTTTAATTAATCTCATGATACTCCCACTTTCCTGATGCTTTGACCTACCCAGCAGGAGAAATCAATTAGAAGCAGAGTGCTGAATGAATACTAATGTGGTTTTAAAGGTTGCTTCAGGGTTTGTTTTCCTAAAGTCCCACTTACCAGATCCTAAGGCTTCCATCTCCACAGAAATAAGCAATGTCAAGCTATACTCGCAAGAGAAATTAAGGCAGATATTTGCCAAAGAATATCATGCATTGATGGTATAATGGGAGAAACCTACAGTTCTGTAAGATAAACAAGTCTGGAGATATTCCATACAGTACAGTACCTAAAGCCAATATTATTATACCATATTAATAAGATTTGCTAGAAGGACAAATCTTTTGTTAAAGTTTACAACTTGATGTGTGAACAACATTTGTATACACTGTGAAATGATCATTATAATTTGACACATCAAGAGACATGGTTGCACATTGTGTTTGTATATGTTTTGAGAAGACTTACATTCCCTCCATTAAGAAAGTACATCTTTCTGCCTCTAGAGGCATTGCAGTGTGACTGCTATGTCACATGTGCATCAGTAGGTGGCAGAGAGGAGAGAGGCTATATCTACATTCAGTGTTCTGACCTATGAACATCTGAATGAATAGTAGCCTAGAAAACAAAAAAGCAAGCTGGATACCAACACCACTTTGGTGCCAGGGGGTAGCCTAAGATGACTACCAGACTAGTATCAGGCAAGCACCAGATGGGCTCCCAGGACAGAAAACAAGCCAGATACTAGAAGAAATCTGTCTGGCCCTGGATGTGGGGTTGTGGGTGAGCCAGCCCCGAACGAGTGAGTATGGGAGAGCTAACCCTGCCTTCTGTCTGCTATGTGGTGGTGTTGGCTCGGGAGAGATGCTCTCCCCTCACTTTTGCCCTCACTGCCATTGACTAACAGGAGATCTGGCCCAGATAGGGTCACAAGAGCAGGAGAGCTGTCCCTGCCCCTCACATGCTGCAGCACTGGGAAGACCAGGTCCTGCACCTTGCCTGGGTTGCACACTACAGCTGGTCCTGGATATGGGGGTTGTGGGTGACCCAGCCCTGAGAGAGTGAGTGTAGGAGAGCCAGCCCTGCCTTCTGTCTGCTATGTGGTGGTATAGGCTAGGGAGAGATGCTTTCCCCTCCCTTTGCCCTCACCACCATTGACGGATAGGAGATCTGACCCAGATGGAGTAACAAGAGCAGGAGAGCTATCCCTGCCCCTCACATGTTACAACACTTGGGAGAACAGGCCCTGTACATTTCTATAGTAGAACTGGCTATGCAAGTGGGGATTGCAGGTCCAGAACCAGGGCTTTGAGTTGGCCCACCCCAACATCTACCCTATGGATGAACTGCTAGAGTACAAGAAGAGGTTAGTTCCACAACTCAGGCATGCAGGATCCCCATTACACAGGACTTTTATGGCATATCTGAGAGGAGTTCTAGCGAGTTTCCAGTACTGATGGAGTAGCAGAAACCAAGGGCCTTGTATCAGACCAAGGAGTCATTACAACAAACATTTGCAAACAGAATGTGTGGAACAAAGGGGAATATTGTGGGATATACTGAGATACACTGCAGCTTCCATAATGAGCTGTTATTTTCTATGCTGGGACATATTGCAAGGGTGGAGGGTGGGTCTAAGGGGAGGTGGGAGATAGGAGGAAACAGGGTGCCTGAGTGAAATTCAAAAAATAAATTTTTTTCAATAAAAAAGGAAGTACATCTTTTTCCATTATCTGCTAGATAAAGCCTTACAGATGGCAGTTATGCTAGGTTCCTGTCCAGTGATGACTCAGAAATAAACCCAAACACCTATGGAAACTTGGTTTTTTAACAAAGAGACAAAACCATACAATGGCAAAAAGATACAGCATCTTCAACAAATGGTGCTGGTCTAAATGGATGAAAGCATGTAGAAGAATTCAAATAGGTACATATTTATCACCCTGCACAAAACTCAAATGCAAGTGGATCAAAGACCTCAACATAGAAACAGACACATTAAATCTAACCGAAAAAAAAAAAAGTGGGGAAAAGCCTTGAACTCATTGGCACAGGAGACAACTTCCTGAACAGAAGAATACCAATAGCTCAAGCACTAAGGTCAACAATTAATAAATGGGATCTCATGAAAAGCTCTGTGAGGCTAAGTACACTCTCAATAGAACAAAATGGCAGCCCACAGATTGGGAAAAGCTTTTCACTAACCCTACATCCAACAGAGGGCTCATATCCAAAATAAACAACTCAAGAAATTAAACACCAACAAACCAAATACTCCAATCAAAAAAATGGAGTACAAAGTTAAACTGAGTGTTCACTACAGAGGAATATCTAATGGCTGAGAAGCACTTAAAGAAATGCTTAATGTCCCTAGTCATAAGGAAAATGCAAATCAAAACAACTATGAGATTCCATGTTACACCCGTCACAATGGCTAAAATAAAAAAAACTCAAGTGACTGCATGTGCTGGCAAGGATGTAGAGAAAGGGGAACACTCCTCCTTTGCTGGTGGGAATGCAAACTTGTACAAACACTTTGGAAATCAATATAGCACTATCTGAGAAAATTGGGAATAGCCCTACCTCAAAACCCAGCCATATACCCAAAATATATTTCACCAAACCACAAGGACATTTCCTCAGCTATGTTCATAGCAGCTTTATTTGTAATAGACAGAAATTGGAAACAACCTAGAAGTCCCTCAACTGAGGAATGGATAAAGAAATTGTGGTACATTTACACAGTGGAATATACTACTCAGCTATTAGAAACAAGAACATCATGAAATTTGCAAGAAAATGGGTGGAACCAGAAAAGATCATCTGGAGTGAGGTAACACAGACCCAGAAACACACACATAGGATGTACTCACTCATAAGCGGGTATTAGCCATTAAGTACAGGATAACCATGCTACAGTCTACACACCCAAAGAAACTAAGTAACAAGGAGGACTCAAGGGGAAATCCTCCTTGATTTGAATCCCTCTAAGGAGGGGAAATAAAATAGACATCAGAAGCCTTACCCATCAGATAATGGGAACAGATGCACAGACCCACAGCCAAACATTAGGCAAAACTCATGTGGAAGAGTTAGGGGAAGGCTGGAGGAAGCTGGAGGAGTCAAGGACACCACAAGAAAACCTACATATATAGTCAATTTACTAGAATGGGGGGGGGGCTCATAGAGACTGAACCACCAACCAAAGAACTTGCATGGACTGGTCTTAGGCCCACTACACATATGAAGCTGATGGACTGCTTGGTCCTCAAGTGCAAGTCCTACCAACTGGAGCAGGGAATATCTCAGACTTGCTCTCTGTTGCCTCCTCTCACTGGATCCCATTTTCCTAGCAGAGCTGTTGCAGAGCTGCCTTGTCTGGCCTCAGTGAAAGAGGAGGCACTTAGTGTTGATGCAACTTGATGTGCCAGAGTGGGTTGGGACTGGGTGAGGGGGGGCATATGGGGGAAAGTAGGTGAGAGGGTGAGACTAGGAGGAGGGGAGGGAGAGGGGTTGCAACTGAAATGTAAAATAAACAAAAAGATAAATTATAAAAAGGAGAACACTTGATTTAGAAAAAAAAATTAACTACCTCTTCTGTTAAGGGCTCTTAACAGAAGCCCACAGTGATGATGAGGAAACTTTGGGAGGTGACAGCTTTGTTTATGGTTTTGGTGTCAGGGATGTGCGCTTATCTGCAAACTCATCAAGCTGTAGACATTAAATATGTGGAGCTTTTTCTGTGTTAAAACAAAAGCTCACTTGAGGATCACAATAAATGTACTCAAGGGTGAAACTTGACTACCACCGAAATTAATTACTTGAACTTTCCCTGGGCTCTTGCTCCGCAGGGGAACACCTAAAAATCTTGGTTTCCAACACCTATTACTACTATTTCCAACTATTTACCCAAATTTCTGTCTTTTCTTTTTTCAGTTTATTCTGCAAGGTTTCCCTAGGCTAATGGGAGCAGCTGATTGCTCACTGTGGGTGTGGGAGTGTTTCTCTTTTGCCCTTGCTTCTTAGTTACTTGGAGCTTGAGCATTCATACTGAAGGCTGGCTGTTTCCTAGGCTCACCCTCCTACTGGATCATTTATTTCCTTCATGAGTTAGTGTTTCTCCTGTGAATTTATCTCTTCAATGGAGGTTGGTTTTCCACAGGAGTCTTGAATTGAAGAAACAAATGAGTAGTTTCCTGTTTCCCTGTGCTGTGCACAGCAGGACCAGAACCCTCACCTTCCTGGGACAGGTGGTTCCAGACTGCTTTCCCAGCTGGACATCCTTGCATTATGATGCTAAGTGTGGAATTTCCAGTGTCTTTTCTTCCTCACTCCCAGTCCAAAACTCAGAAAGAGAGGTGTTCCTGTGATATTTCTCAGGCTTCTGTATGGGGGTGGGGTACATCACTGAACTCTGGGGGGGGGCAGCTTCCCCAAAACACTTTCTGTGCTGGGGAGCTCCACCCCTGCTCCCTGTCCTACACCAGTGCAAGGCCATATCTCTTGATCACGTGTTAATTTTAAACTCTTCCCTTCCTCCCAGTTGCTGTTTGGTCTATTGTCCCCCATTCACACAGTCCACCATGCAACATCTGGTAGTGAGACTGCTTGGGTCTCACATTGCCTCTTCTGACAACAAGAGATTTCCTGTTAAGATCATTTATGTGTGTCCAGATCAGCATGCTTTGAAAATGTTGTGACTTATCTAGTATTTCTCTGTATTCTAGCAGAAGGTGAGAATCCAGTTACTCATCCCACTCAACTGCAGAAACTGGAGATTCAGGGTTAACTTCAAGCAAGGTACTTTTTTACTAAGACAAAATTCTTTTAACAAAACATGAGAACTTTAAAGTGACAATTAAAAAGCATTCAACACATTTACAAAATTATGCAACCTCTACGTCTAATGAGTTCCAAAATACTTTTATCACATCATTCCATAAGAGCCACACTTCGCCCCATCCCCAGGATGCTTCCTGACTCTTACATGTTAAGAGGATGTGGCATATGAATAGACATATATGGTAGATAACACTATGTTTGTCTCCTCCTGCTTAGCATAATATTTTCAAGGTCCATCCCTCCACCTAGTAGAATTCATAGAAAACATCCAAAAAGCATATAAAAATATGCTGAGTGGGTCATTAGAATTGAAATTAACACCACAGTTAGGTTTTAAAAAATGAATTCCATCTCTCAATTTTTTTCTATAAGAGAAATGGAAATCAAAGAAAAAATGAGATGCTACTTCACAACCGGTTTCAGCGGGGGGGGGGGGGGTTAAAATGAGCAGAAAGGAACGAGTGTTGCTGAAGATAAGGAGAACAACCTATCTACTCTCCAAATGCTGATCATAAGATTACCACATAACTTACAGTTCACTGTTAGGTATACACCTAAAAGTGTTCAAAACAGGTCCTTAAACAAATGTTTCGTCAAAAACATTAACACCAGCACCATTCAAATATCCAAATGAATAAACAACTCATACATCTTTCACCTAACAGTGGCATATTATCCAGGCATAAAAATGAACTATTTTTCATGTTTCACTCCAGGTGAACCTAGAAATTATTGTTCTAAGGAAAGAAAGTGTGAAAGTGTTAAATGATAAAAGGTGGGGTAAAGAATGTCCAGTAGCATTCTGGGAGCCAAGGAGGGGAACCGTAGAACTCATATCGCATTCACACCTGCTCTTTGTATCACGCCTCAGTCCCCAGGTACTACCTGCCTGCTGTCCTCTTCTAGAGCAAATGAGGCCAGTTCAGTCTGTCTCTGAAGTGACAGAAGTCCTCTTACCAAAATGATCTCCTGTTTATATTGTTCCTCTGGAATTACTGTACCATCAAGAGTGAATTTTAGACAAAAGGTAGCTGAGCTAGAAGCAATGCTATAAGCTGACTCTTCTTTTCTAATTTTTAATCTCTTCTTACATATGTATAAGGTGTACATAATACCCACCATACTATCATAATCAAATATCTCCTCGAGACCCTGCTTTCAATTCATTGGGGATATTTATCCAGAAACTGAATTAGGTTTATAATTTGATATATTTCAATACAATTAGCAGAGTTGTACAATGTAGCCAATATTAACTGAGAATCTAATGAGCACCAGGTAGTGTGTTAGAAAATACAATAAAGCCTTGTACATCTATGAGTTGAAATTAACACTGCAGTTAGGTTTAAAAGAAATTGAATTTTCTTTCTCACTTTTTTAAGCAGGCATAATTAAATCCCAAAGCTCTGAGCATCGATTAGCCACTAGAAATAAAATCTGATTGTCCCTGAGATTCATTTCCACACATACTTATGAGTTGTCCAGCTGTGAATGGTCCCAAAGTCACCTGTCTGCCAAAATAGATGTGTTTACCTAGTAGCAAACCAATTCTGAATCCTTTTTAGATGGAGCAGCTAGAAACCTCTCACTTAATTGGCAATAAACTGTCTACATTATTAACAATAAGTTCATTTTCTTCATAATGTACAAGTCTAAAGGCCATTAACACTGTGGCAAGTTACAAATATGCTTAGCAAATAACAGCCCCTTCCCCTGTGACACAGCATTAAGGGGAAGTTTTCCAAGATTTGTGTGAGGTTTTATCTTTAATGCAGAGGCTTTTGGAGTAGACTTTAGCAAGAACTCCCACCCCTGGGAACATCCTGACTCTTAGAAAGATGCTCCTGAGTGATTATTATAATTATAATTATCATTGTTATTATTATTATTGAGGCACAATCTTTCTATGGAGTACCAATTGGCTCAGATCTCACCATGTAGACCAAGCTGGTCTTAAACTCAAAGAGATCTAACTTCCTCTGCCTTCAAAGGCTGGGATAAAAGGCTTGCACCACCACACTTGGCTACTCTCCAATTCTTAATGCAAACCATGGTAAACTAATACAATGAAATGTAAAACCTAGTTACTCACAGAAAGAAAACGACCCCTAACAAACATTGAAAAATGTATCCTGAACAGTCTTCCTTGGCATTGGTTTCTGCCACACTTGCTTCCTAGCCAGGCTACAGTCAGCTCTCCCCTTGTACCACAGATGTACCATTCCCTTCCAAGCCATCTTTCCCCAAGGCAATTTGATATAATTACTTTCTGCTTAAAATCTCATTAAAGCTTGTTGCACTTAAGCAAAGGTATACTCTATTTCTTGTCTCATACGACCCTATGTGATTTCAGCTCTTCTGTGAGCAAAGCCTGCCTCACTTCCAAACCTTCGCACGCGTTCTACCTTCTGTTTCCACTTTCACCTTTCCTATTTCCCCACCCAGCTTCTGGGACCATAACATCTGTGCAGCACTGTTGCCTCCGCTGCATGACTCCCAGATGATGACAGAATGGCATGTTCCAGCTCAAGCCCATTCCTGTACACAGAAGAGTCTCCCCATAAGCAATGGCTCAGGAACCCACAGTCAACCTTTTCACAACAGTCTCTGCACTGAGATGCCATCTGAGTCTTTCTCCACTTGGGAAGGAAGATGAACTTTGTCATAACCAAAATGGAGTCATCAATAAAAGGTTCTCCCAATAAAAATTGTCTGATGGTAACTATGCAAGCAACTTTACCAGAGCCACAGGTTTCCATGGAGGCAGCGGCCACCTCATTCAGAAAGTACTTCTACAAGGCCATCAGCCCAGAAACCGCCCATTTAACTTTGGACAGAGACTACTACTGTTATTAATCACCATGGCCACAGAGGACTGTTTCAAAAATACCTGATGGAAACC
Organism: Lophiomys imhausi; assembly: GCA_907164525.1. Classification (NCBI taxonomy): domain Eukaryota; kingdom Metazoa; phylum Chordata; class Mammalia; order Rodentia; family Muridae; genus Lophiomys; species Lophiomys imhausi. The sequence continues at coordinate 7,278,135 of CAJQZJ010032031.1, read as the reverse complement.
TTAATTTTGTCTATCAGCATTTCCCCTTGCCTCACCCTCTCTCAATGGGTTTACAGCTTATCCGTCATAATGCCCTACAGACCCCAAATGAATAGCATGGCTCACTGGGGAATCCTTAGCTGATTCTATAGTTTAGTCTGATACTCCACAGTTCTTTTCCTTTTGGCCTTTCTTTTGAAGAAGGTTAGATAGAGTTGGGGGGAAGGGAAGAGAAGGGAGAGAAGAATCCCCTTCCCCTTGAATATAGTTTGTCCTTCTTTCTGACTGAGAGTCAAGAAACTGCAATGCAACCGGTGAAGCCAAAATTGCCTACAGAGACAATTTGTGATTTTCCTAAAGACATCAAAAACGAAGATGTTAAAACAAGTGAACCATGCTAACTTATAGCTAGAATGCTAGTAGCATTCTAGCCTTGATTTGTACCATGTTAGTTCTCCTCTTGAGAGTGGAAAGCATAGGGGATAGTTTAGCCTACGGGGATTCTACCTGGTTTGGGATTTGTATACCTCTCTCTTCTAATAACACACCTGACAGACTTGAGACCTCTACCTGAATGAACCAGACACACACAAAACCTCTTTCTGAACAACGTACCTAGCAACCTGTTAGCAACTGAGGATAGCCCTCTGCATCAGGCTACATGTATACCCCTCCCTGAACAATAACGTAATTTTCTCCTCCTTCTAGAGACCAACAAATTTATATTTAATCACAACTCACTTATATCTGGATAAAAGGATAAGGGGGCTGTTCCAACCTGAACTGGTTTTTGGGTGAATATAAAATAAGGAACCTGTGCTTTTCAATGGAAATTTTAGGGGGAGTGCCCTACTAAGAATCTTATGCCTATGCATAATTAGGTATGCATATGTTTAAAATCAGGTGCATTATGGGAAAGGACATGCACAGTAGAGAAAAGGCAATGTAGCTTTAAACCTGTCAATTAACATAGAGAACCTTGCAATATATGTGCTTAATAGACAATTCCTCCTTCTCTCAGAACACATAAGAGGAAGCCTCAGGCCCTTACCCAGGGCTCCGGAGCACCTTTACTCATGTGGACAGCTGTCCTCCATGACAGTGTGCTTCTTTCTGCTCTGTACTATCACTGTGCTTTGGATAAAGTAATCTTGCTATTTTGCAATCTTTGAATCCCTTTATTTCATTCGTGAGTAACGTGCGAAGAGCCTGGAAACACCCACACCACCAGCAGCACTCTCATCCCTAAACTGTAACAGAATGGAGCTTCATAAATTCACCTTATCATTTCACTTACGAAAGAAAACTCTTTAAGAAAAAGAGGAAAACCAGGTTCTGTAATTTACTTAACTTGTAAACTACATTTAAAATTTAAGCCTTTTATCCCCTTTAAATCTACTAAATAATAGTTTTGGATCAGCATCACGTATAAAGCCACAGTACCATATATACAACCTTTGTAAAGACACCTAGCCCCACCTCCCTCAACCCCACTTGTCTCAGTGCTCTGTCTTGTCCCTATATGACTCTGTCTAAATACTTCATAAACCCACTAACTCTGCTTCATCCTGGCTTGTCCTAAATTCTTCTTCTTCTTCTTTTTTTTTTTTTGTAGTGTAGCACCAGCTTTACCTAAATGGGAAAGAAACTCCTTATGCTATAACCTGGGTTACAGGTGACACTTTCACAGAAGTGGGACCTCCATCCAGTAGGGGGCGCTCTTCCTTCCTTTCCACTTCTCTTTTCCAGGTGTTGCCTAACAAGAACCTTTTCGATAAGCAAGCACATCTCAGGTCTCCTCAGAGAACCTGTCTCAAGATCCAATTCTCTTTTAACTAAAATGAACAAAACAGTGAAAGCTTTACTTGCCTGGGATTATTCAGTTCTGACTATTTTGAAGATAGGTAGATATGTTGCATTTACAACAGTTTAGCAAAATGTAATGCCTGTTTTTGAAAAACAACTTTATAGAGAATTTTCTTTTTTTTTCCTTTTTAATAATAAAAGTGAGCCCAAATTTCAGGGTCTTCTCCTGTCAACCTCCCAAGTAGCTGGAACCTCAGACATGCACCACCACACCTGGCTTTGTAAAGAATTTTTAAAGTAAAAATCTTTCCCATTGCCTCTTTGTCATCTAAAAGAAAGTCCATAAAGTAGCCTCCTAAAACCAATACTCTGAGTCACCAAGAGCCTGGGACAAAAAGAAGAAGATTGAACCCAGTACTAAACAAAACTGATGAAAGAGGATCCAAAAGATCTCCAATATTCCACTCATTCCTAAGAGTCTGTCAGTGTCACTGCTACAGATCATGGGGGAATAAACACACCCAGACTTCTAAGGCATGCTGGAGAAATCAGTATCTTTCCTAGTGAGATATGACAGCATTGCACAGGTGCTGGAGAGAATTGGGACTGTGACAAGTATCTGTCAAGAGGGAAGCTGAATAAATCATCAGGGAGCACTTCCCTTCTCTACCCTCATCAGGGAGCACTTCCCTTCTCCATCCTCATCAGGGAGCACTTCCCTTCTCCTCCCTCCTCTCTTAACTGGTAATTTTAGGTGTTATAAGAAAAAAAAATAGCATAAGAACCAGTAGAATCCAAATGGTACACTGTGAGCTGCCATAGTTGTGGATCACCGTGGAACCCACCATCATTTCTAACTGTCTATTCCCTCTGCATTTCAACTCAGTTTTTAGAAAAATAACTCA
>CAJQZJ010032031.1:7258562-7275435 GCA_907164525.1 Lophiomys imhausi | reverse complement strand
TGAGAAAGAAACATGGTAGAATCGATTAAATTATATGCCTCAAAAATGACATCGGGAGTCAAGTGGCACACATCTCTGGTCACAGCACTTAGAGTATAGATAGAGGCAGAGGGGAAGGAGGATCAAGGTCATCTTCAGGAACATAGAAAGATCCAGGACAGCCTGGCTATAGTCATAGATTACCCTCACTGCCCCAATCCAGTGCCTGAGTTACCTCTCATGCCTAAGGAGCAGTCCCTGTGCTGAGTTACTGTACTTCAATTCTGCACTTGACAATTACACTGAAATTGTACTTTTCCTCCAAGATCACTTATGTAAATTGCCTCATTAATTTTCATCATTCCTTTGGACAGTAAGAAATGGATAAGTACCATTATTTCAATTTTGAAGGTGAAGGCCAGAAAGAATGCAGAAGACAAGATTAACACCATTACCCGAGCAACTTGGCAAAAATGCAGATGCACAGGTTCTGGGCCTCAGCAGCTCTGGGTACAACCCATGGGGCTGCAGATTTAACAAACGGCCCAAGGTTGTTTTTCTCAATCTGTTCAGTCCAGTTTATGAGCTGGCAATTAGTTAACTCTTTCTTGAATTTGGAAAATATATAGACAAATTCTTTTTACAAGATAAAAATTCCTATGGCCTTCCAGTACTAACAAATTATTTTTATTATAATGCTATTTTAATAAATACAGAAGTCTAGACAAAACCCCACTAATCCTGACAGCTCTTCTACACAATAAAAATAGGCCAATTTTGTGGGTTAAGTAGAATTCAGATAAAGTTTAAAATCATCTCGGCCCCAGTCACTGTGGCAATCTCACTGACTGCTTGGAGTTGGTCTCTGGCAACATGGGAAGCTCAGACCACAAGGCTGTAGGGAACTCCTCTCCTCTTCATCCTTCTCTCACACCTCAAGACCCAAATTTCACTGTATCATAAGAATTTGATCATGGAGCACAATTAGAAGTCAGGTTTTCTCATGACAAACCTGCTCAGATACCACCAATGGGTCAGTCGAATAATACTTTTTTTTTAATGCTGATTTTGATGTGTTTACATGTTCATGTAAAGGTGAACACAAGATTAACATTTCTCATGGCGAGTGTCCCTTTAGATAAGCATGAATCAAATCTACCTTTTTTTTTCCTCCGGCAGACTCAGAATGTGGGTTTTAATATATTAGTAACAGTTAGCACTGTTACTAGTATTATTACTAACTGTTAACTGATGCTTCGTATGGCACTTTGTACCAAACATACTGATCTAAGGTCTTTACCTCGGTGGACTTAATTATTCTTTATATAACATAGGTAGGCTCAACTATTATATCCATCTGATAACATGAGCACTGGGACAAGAGTGGTTAACCAATTTGCCCAATATTGCACACCTTGCCTATTGCAGAGCTGGCCTGACTCAGAGCCTGTGCTCTTCACCCTTAACTACACAGCCTTCCCACATGAGGTGACTGCATTCTAAGATTAATGCACAATCTTACTTAGCTCAGCTCCTAAGTTAGACTCTGAGGCAGAAGAACTAAGGTGGCAAAAGATGCAGTAACTGGGACCTTGGGTAGATTGTGAAAAAGACTTTAGGAATTCAAGGAGACAAGTCAAAAGCCAGGTACGTTGCTCACTTAGGAAACCACACCCCAGAGAAGCTAGAAGCTAGGTGAAGCAGAAGGAAGGATGTGCATAGATGTCAGGAGAACAGAAGCCAAGGGCTGAGCATGGTGGCACAAATTTATAACCCCAGCACTCACGAAGCTGGAGAAGGAGGAAAACAATGAGTTTAAGGGCTAAGCTAGGCTACAGTGTAGGACTCAAGTCTTAAAATAAAACAAAAAGAAGAGAGAGAAGCAAGGACAGCAGGGATGGGAGGGCATAGGGGTGGATGGATGGGAAGGAAGCAGAGTAAGGCAGACCCTGGAAACAGTCCCTATGCAGAAGAGGAAAACAACAGAGCTCTGAGTGTGGTGAGGGGAAAGACAGTCAAGTTACCAACTTAGCGGCCACAGAATGCTACAGAAGACAGCTGGTATTAGTTTTCCCAGAGGACCCCTCGCAAGACATGTGGTGCTGGCATTAGATTCTCTCAAGAGTTATAACAAAAAGAGCTCAACCTTCCTCTCTCAAAGACAATCTTTGATGCCATAATGTGCTAAGCATCGATGTGAACTTCCCTAACTTACACTTCTTCCTTTCTGAGAGCATAAAGCCGCATCAAGGCGAGGTGGTGGGCTCAATTGCAGATGGAGTAACATCAAATGATTGTGTTCTTTGATGAGTAACATGGTTTTCCAAAGAGGTTGTTGGAACAGTTGCCAGGCAGATGTCTAAAGGGAAGCCAGGTTTTCTGCGGTGATGATGGACACCCGTGTTATACTAACATGGCTGTTTTCTGTCCTTCACGAGACTCAGGGTTCACCTTGAAAGTTGGCACTTTATGCCTGTCTGCTTCTGGAGAGAATTTGTCACTTTTTCTAATAGCAGGGCACAGTTTTGATTGAAGGGGATAACTACTCGAAGAATAGCATAGGAAAATGCTGGAAATGACAAAAGTGAAAAAGAGAGAAGAGCATGCAGGCAGAGCATGCGAGAAAATGTGCAAGAGGCAAAGCTTGTGTGGCATGTGACATGTAAGATAGAGAAGGGAAAGCAGGAAAAATCACAAAAAAGGACAACATTGAACAAGAAGACAGAACTCATTGGAATGCAGCTTGAAAATGCTTTATTAAGGGTTTTTCAATTAAGGGTAATTTAGCCTTTGATTGTATAAATAAGAACATCAACCCCCTAGACTTCTTAATCACAGGAGCAGAAAACATCAGCAGGTAGAGTTAAAAACAATAAACAAACAAAAAAGAAAATATAAACAAAAAAAGACAAATGATTACGAAGATTAGACAAGCCCCATTGCTATAAGAAATACTAGATTCTGAACTATGGACAATGCCATAATCATAGATACTGAATTCCACACTGTTTTACAAAAAGCCTGTCTTGTCTATCTAATCATATTATACAAAAGGGTTCATATTCTAGATTACAGAGTGAAACCAAGGAGGTAGACTTAGAAGAATGAGCTGTTTGAACTCAATAGCTATCTGTGGTGATGTGATTCAATTTAACAATCGGTGGAGCTTCTTTGGTGGTCAGTCACTTGCTGGAAAATGGACAGAGAGATGGATACAGGCCATGCCTTCAAGGGAAAGCCCTGGCATTGATAAATCATAGGTAGTTATATGCCCAGGATGACAAAAGTGAAAAATTAATGAAAAATTAGTTGAGGAGGACTTTTATCACTGCCAAAACTCAAGCAAAGAACTCAAGTCATTCCCAGGCTTTCAAAGCAATGACCTAGTGACTCAATGGTGCCGCACCTATCTCATTAGCCATTCCTTTTAAGGTTGCAGGCACCCCCCTCCACAGCTCAGAAATAAAGCACATGCTTCTTATATTGAGTCTCTACCACTGTATGTGGACCCCGGATGCTATTTCATTCCTTGTGATTCAATGTTCCCGTGGAATATGACATGAATGATCTCTCCAGAAGTGTCTTTGTTGATGGCTTTGTCTCCAATCTTTGTTCTCACATAGAGAGAATCAAAGCAGTGACGTCAAAATGGAATCTACCAGACACTTCTCTTCAGTTCCCAGGTCAGCTTCATGGCCTGCCAATCACCTTCTCACTGCAGGCTTCTAGTGGAGTGTTTTCCAGATGGGTATCATCTGTGCACTGATCTCTCAGCTAGTAAGGCAAACACTGTTAGTACTAAATCCTATGTAGTCCTGCATGCACCCTGTCCTAGGAATGAAGGACCAATGAACAGAACCTTTCCTGGGGTTTTTGATGGCTCTAATAAAACTTTTGGGTTCATAGCCCTCATCTTTCAGTCTTAGTAAGTCCTAGAAGGACCATATTCTCAAAGCCTTGTCCCTGTCCTGTCTTTACTCAAACTCTTACCTTCCTTTCTCTTTTCTCATCAGTATGATCATGGCCAGTAGCAAACAAATGAGAGAGAGAGGGAGAGAGAGAGAGATTGAGAGCGCATTCTTCCAGGGAAGCAACTATCAAGGAAGAAACAGGGATTGGTACACATGTACAAACATATAATGGACTATAAACATAAGCCAGGGTAGAAAGGACAGGCTGTTCAGCTGTATAATCAATGATAGAAGAGTTAAGCTGCTGATACAGTCCTGCTTTGCAATGGAATCAACCTCATTCTTGATTATTTTGTTGTCTTTCCTACTGTTCAGTTTGTGGAGGCTGGAGAGAGAGCACAGCAGTTAATGTTTTCTGCTCTTGCAGAGGACTCAGAGTTGGTTCCCAGTAGCCCAGATTGGTTTTGAAGCCATACTAAAGATGGGTACTCACAAGCTCATACTGATATGGCTTCCTGATTACATATATCTATGCTATATAATATCCACACACAGAGCTTGGTCCACATGTCAGTAGCACTGAGGAGTTCAGTGTAATATAAATCTCAATAGCCATTTTAGTCAAATTCCCAGATGCCAGGCCTTGGAGAAGCATGGCTACATGTTTTCTGGTGCTCAGTCACTACTCACGTGTGGTACACATTTTCTGGTGCTCAGTCACTATCCACATGTGGCTACATGTTTTCTGGTGCTCAGTTACTACCCACATGAGGCTGCACATTTTCTGGGGCTCAGTCACTACCCACGTGTGGGTACACGTTTTCTGATACTCAATTACTGCCCACCAATGGAAATCTTGATGGGAGTTGACTCAAAACAGAGGCTCAGATTATTAGGGAATAAATGCTGAACATAGTGCTTTTGAAGTGAGTCTCTGAGGGATGTGATGTAGGATTTAATGTTGAAAATAAGATTCCAATGCTCAGCGAATTTCATGGCCCTGCATTTTAATACCATTTAAGTACTCAGCCCCTTTACTTGAACTGCTAGAGGGTTTTAAAATATAGCTCTATTCACAGAGATGGGGATGTCTTCTCTTAAATTTGAGTACATATCAAGTCGACATTGTAGGAGTCACTGGAGGGTATGGAAACTTTTACTCCAAATTTAACTTGGTGACAGAACTTGTAGAAGACATGCCACCAGAGTCAATCAACTATGATGGGATTCCTCCCAAGTGAAGAGGGGCTGAGTCACAGGATTGCGAAGTGTGAGAACAGAAAATTCCATGGGTATTATTTTCTCAGCTCTGAACCATCCATAAAGAAAGACACTTTGAAGTGCCCATGAAGCATCTGGATCCAATTAATTCCAATTTATTTGTATTTACCAACCAACTAACCAGCCAATCCATAAATACTGTTTGGCCTTTTGCTATCTGTAGACTGTTATAACATGCTTGTTAATTCACAAGGCTCATTGTTTAATGCAGTGAAATAACAGCTCACAGCAAATAAAGCCCTTTTTGGTATGTCCCATGAGAAGTACCACAAGGAAGTACTGAGAAAGAGGAACAAGTTGAGATGTATGCAGTTCTGTATCTTGGAAAATATTATATTATCAAATATCTGGTTGAACTAGAGTCAGAACTCCCACTCCTGATCCATCCACAAAGAAAGATGCCTTTTTGTGTTACTTTTGAAGCATGCCATACACCTTGCTGATCCATGTAGGGCTCTCCAGGATGGATTCCAAGGAAAGGGCGACATGTCGTCTATTCTAGCCTATTCTTCCCTTGCTCTAGAGCAACAGATCACATGTCTTATTACATAATGCCCACCTGCACTCGTATATTTGTCATTTGCACTTAGACGTGGCCCAGTGACAAAGTTATTGCCAATGAAATGTAATTGCAGGACCCACTCCTTAAGGAAGTAGGTATGCTTCCTTCCCACTCTCCCTTTCTCATAGACTACCCTACACCTCAGGTGAAGTGCCAAAAGTGCCCCAGTAAATAGCAAAACAAAACATAAAAGGAACCTGGATACTGAATGACCAGTGAATCAGAACCTTCTAGCTATCAGGCCCTACCAAGGGCCTTGATACTACAAGGGTCCCAAATCAATATAGTATAGATTCAACATAGTACAAGCCAAGTGGGGTTAAGTAGAGTAAGAAGCTGATGCTGTTCACCTTTAATAAGAAGGCTCGCTTGACGTTAACTCTTTGACCAACCTCAGTGTTTCCTACATGAGGGGAAGTAGAAGCAAATATTTCACCGGGCACGTCAGGTACAGACAATTTGTTCAGAAATTTACATACACATTAGATTACTGAACCCTCACCACTCTAGATGGTTATCTTTCGTTCACTGGAAAGACAGATAAGGTTTAGAGGGGTGAACTAATCAAGTCATATAATTAATTTTGTGTGAAATCGTACCTAGATCTGATGACTCTAGTGCAAGCACGCTTTACTAAATAGACAGAGACTCTGTGTGTGTATATGTGTGCGCGCGTGTGTGCATGTGTGCGTGTGTGTGCGCGCGCGTGTATGCATGTGTGTGTGCGCGTGCGTGCGTGTGCGCGTGCATGTGCACATGTGTGCGTGCGTGCGTGCGTGTGTGCGTGTGTGTGTGTGTGTGTGTGTGTGTGTGTGTGTGTGTATTGAGAGAGCAAACTAATGAAAGAAATTTTGTAGCCTGGATATTGTGACTAGACCACTGGCCAATGTGACAAAAGACCTGGAAGTCTCACAGGTTATAACACTTACAGGTACTAAGCTTCTTAGAGCCTACATAGACTCCAGAGCTGGAGTCATAACAACCATGAACTAGAGAGAGGGCTCAGTGGGTAAAAAACATTTGCTTTGCAACCATAAGGATCAGAGGCAGTGCACTCCTATAACTCCAGCCTGGTGGGTAGAGGGGCAGAAACAGAAGGATCACTACGGTTTGCTAGTCCAGACCCAGAGAAAGATTCTGTCTCAAAGAAATAAAGCAAAGAGTGATACAACAGAATAGTCACATGTATACACCACACATATACAAAACACAGTTCTAATAGCCTGCAGGACACGTGCAAAGAACCAGCTGCCACTTACACAGTGGACCTGCACAAGGGCTTTTACTCTCAAATCAATCACACAGGAGACAGTGTTAGGGAAATGAGGGTTGCTTTGCATGCAAGGAACAATTTAATGCAAATCGTCAAAGTTGCCAGCTAAAACAACTACAGCATATCCAAACTCAAACGCAGGGAGCCCCGGTGTGTCATAAGCTAATTACCCTCGATTCTGCTCAAATCTGGTTCTTTATTTTCCTTCAGCAAAGGATGGTAGAATGAACAGGTAGGAAAGTCCATTCCTTTCCACCACTGGGTGCCATGGCTTGCTGTTAAACCAGTAGGTAAACAAGTGCTCCATCCAGAGACTACAGGAAGAGAAAGGAGGAATGTCTTAGGACAGCTCGTAAGATCACAAGAAAAGCATTCTGAGAAACAGAGGACCTCTTTAAACACTGAGCAGTGTTCTGAACAAAGGGCAGGAAATGCATAGTTTGAAGTCGAACACAGAATCCATCTAACAGACACCAAAAGAAGGAGCAGAGTGGTGTTCGTGACAATCAGAGGGGACCCATGCCAGCATAAATCAGGATTGAGCAGCTCAGGGACAGAAGAAGGCTGCATAGGATATTTAAAGGGCTTTTCTGATGTTCTGTGTATCCCAAGGTACTTATAAATCCAGGAGGTCATGCTCTCAAAGGGCCTTCTGAGTACTGAGTACTGAGTGCTGGGTCACTTTGATAAATATGTTGTCTAGTCCAAAGCAGAAATGTCACCTGTAGAAAGGAACCCTGGTGAGGATGCTAAATCTCCTCTCAGAGTGAGCTCTGATTTTGAAGTCACCATTTATGGCCAGCCTTTTACAATAAGCATGCAGACCCGTGCTCGTGGGAATGGAGGGTTGAAATGTCTCTTCTGTTGCAGCCTCTCTATACTATTGGATATAGCTCAACCAAAGCATGACATCAGTCATCTCAAAAGGACCCTAAAAAGACAGTTCTTACTGCATCACTCAGCAAAAGTATGCCACTGAAAACCCTCTGAAGCAGTAACTCTCTCTGCACAAGGCATTTATGGAGCATTAATGATCAGCCAGAGTCTATGGACTTTGAACAGAACTAGAGATTATTAATGCATGGTAAAGTTTTTATACTCTGGCTTCTTCTTTTTTATTCCAAGGGTAGTGATCTTTTGATGTGCACAGAATACAAAGCTCCCTGGTTTGCCTAGCCGACTTTCCCATGGCTGCAACTCCAGCTTTAAAGCCATTGGAAAGTAAGTAATAGGATCTGTCAGAAGGATGTTTAAGTTTTAGGCCACACTGTGAGCCTACAGTAAATAACACGAGACTCAGGGACTAGAACATAAAGCCACCTACACCCTGGGAAAGGGTGAGATGACCTCACTGTTTTCATAAGGAGTAGACTAGAGCACAGTCTATTTGATCAGTATTGGATGTGTTTCTGAATCTTACTAGCATGATTTAATCTTTATATCCACTTTAGCTGAGCTGTAGTGAACTCAGTTTTTCATTTGTCTGCCTACATGAAAAAAAGCACTAACTCATCTCCAGAATAAACAGGGCAGTAAAGTCTGCATCAGTGACTCAGCCTTGCTGCTGCCGCCTCATGACCCTGTCACAATGGCGAATAGTTTATTCTTGGCTTAGAATAACCCCTTACACAATTTAGGTCTTTATTCTAACCTTGTAAAACTTGTGGAACACAATCTGCTCCTGACTGTAACAAATAAGTCTACCAAAGCTAGTTAAAACTGGTAGGGATAAAAAGATCTTGAAAATACCTTTAATTCTTCCCAATAGATGGTGATCTTCAGAAACCGGTTGGATCACTGGATGCTACAGTATCAGTCTTAAATCCATTTATCACTGATAAGAAATGACTGGGCACCATGACACTAATCTTGCAGATTGTCCCTATGCAGCTATGTCCCCTGAATGTTTATGAAGGAATATAAATGCAAAAGAGTCACAAGGCAAGCTTCTCAGTCTGAATACTCTTTAAAAACACCTTTGGTTAAAAAGAGCCACTTCCTCACAAATAAGGAAGGCCCGGTGAAAGAGATCTTTGGAGTCTCTATGTTAGCATGGGGTTTTCCTTGGAATACACTCAGTGACTGTTAGGGAAGACGTTCTCAGAACTCCCAGGTTCCCCAGCTGCCCATGTATCTATAATAATTGGGAACAACAAAGAACTAGGTATCCACACACTTTATTCCCTTCCCCCTAATCTCAAAGGTCTCCCCAGATGAGACCATTGTGCAGCCTTGACCAACCTCAGTACCTAGTTTAATATTGACAGAGGCAACCTGCACCAACAGCCCCCACCCAAGTTCCCTGGATCCCTTTGGTAAAGTTCAAAAGTCCCATCACATATTTCTTATCATGTACCCAGCCCATGATGGTCCTTCTGACATTGCCTGATTGGAGCATGCTTACTTATCATTTGCAAATCTTCTCCATCACCTAGTTTAGGAGTAGAGGCTTTTACTGAGGCTAAATTCAATGGCTAGGTCTTGAAATCCTACCTGGTTTTGTGACACCATTCTTCAGAGTGTACACCAGATACACTGGATTCCAAATCCCACAGCTCTAGCCCACCTCCCTCTCCTGACAACTGTCACTGAATTAAGACACAAGGGAAACTTTTATATCTCCACTTCTCAGTTTATGTTACCAGCCACATCAGGACCAATCATTTTGGGGTATTATTGCTTCTGTTTGTGTGGTGGTGCTGGGAATCAAAACCATGACATAGAACGTCCTAGGCAAATGCTCATCTGTTAAGTTAAACCCAGGAACCAATCATTTCTGAAACCAAGTGTTCTGTGGGTGCCTGGTATCATTCCTATATCTAGTTACCCTGCCCTCTTTTCCAGTGGCAGAATCTGGTCAGTTGCTGCCCTTAAGGGAGGGTGTACCTGACAGCTGTGACAGCTGCAAAGCAGTGGAGACTGGTCATCTCTGAACAGAGGCTGGAGAGATGTAAGTATCACCCATGAATAAACTTAATCTGATTAGGCTTTTTCAGCTCCTTAGGAACTGGCCCTGGCCTCAAAAGCTGCTGTGGGAAGCTGAGCTTCTGCATCATAGGGCACTTCAGGTATCTGACTCCCTGTGTCATTGTGAAAGACACCAACCGCACAGACTAAATGGCAGCCTTTGCCTGGGGACATACTATGTCCCAGAGACCATGATTCAAATCCAAGTTCATGTGGGCCCTTTGCTTAATTGATCCCACTTACCTCTTCCTCAGTCAGGCTGTTCCTATTTAATGAAGCAATTTTTAAAAGCAATCTCAGATGCATAAAGGTTAATTTATTCAAAGTTACTCATTTAATAAAACTAAGAACTGTTAATGTTCTATACTTGGGCTCCACCCACTAGCCAGAGAGCCTTCCAAGAGGGTTTTACTAAAAGAACAGCCAGGGGCAGGGAGGATAACCAGACTGCAGCAGAACATGGGGAACAAAGTGGCCATCATAGTCCAGGACTGCAGCCAGGAGATGAACTATGAAGGGACAACATGTGACAATAGCATAATGAAAATGAGCAGAGGTAAGCCATCTATTAGGCACTGTATTGAGTATCTTAGCCTTGCCAACTTCTAATACTTACAGCAGCCTCTAAAGATGGACTCACGTTATTAATAAACACACACACTAAAGCACAGAAATTTTAAATAATTCACCTTTCACCTAGGTGGGGCTTGAACCCAGCAAAAACAACCTGGAGTCTGCACCTTCAACCCTTCCTCAGAGGTCCTGAAGACCCCAGGAAGGGCACTTTTAGTGGAGTGATGCAGTCTAGCCAATTTGCAGTTTGTCTAGGAGGAAGGGATAGACAGCAGAGGCTTGAAGTGGGTGCACTGCTCCCTCAGGGTGTCAGAGCAAACACTCCAAGCTGTGCTACTGGAAACCATGCAAATTTATTCTTGCAAATCTGTAGAAACCCATTTCCAAATCAAGGTGTTGTCAGTGCCACTAGCCAATGAAAGCCTGTAGAGAAGAATCCTTGTGGTCTCTTCTAGGTTCTGGAAACCCCAGGAAATGCTTGATTTATGGCAACAAACATCCAGGCAGCCTCATTCTTCACCTGGCCTCTTTTCTTTGTCCAACTGTCCCTCCTGTTGTACAGACACTAGCCACATGAGATGAAGACCTTTTCTATGATTCATCTTAACTGACAAAAATCTACAAAGACTCCATTTCAAATAAATTCAAACAACCAACAGAATTGAGATTTGGGATTTCCAACTTTCTGGGGGAGGGAGCATAATTCAAGCCATCACTGGCACAGTGCATTCTGGGGGGACAGAATTTTAAAGATGAAGATGGGATAGACAATTTACCTCTCTCTTAAAGTGACATTGTATTCTGGCTCAAAAGGCAGGTCACTGTTTTTTGTAAATAAGCAGAAATTTTGATTTTCACCATCCCGAGCAAGGCTTGCCAGGCTAAGCACATAATTTTTAGTATTCTGTTTTAATTCAATGAATCTCAGAAGGACACAGCCTCCTAGCTTTGGCCAAGAACATTGTGGTACTATCATCTATCACCACTTCCCCACTCACGTCTGCTCTAGTCAATCAAGAGGCAAAAATCAATGCCCATGTCAAGCTGCACAGTTACCTCTCAGTCATACAGACTGACTGAGGCAAGCGGCTGTGCAAACACTAAAGGTGACCAAGAGAAATTTTCTGCAAGCTACAATAGATCTGGGTTTTGACCAATGGATAATATTCTTGAGCAGATTAAATAATTGCTCAGATAACAAGCAGACACAATACTGGGAGCAAGTATCCCAGAAGAAGCCATCCTGGCAAAAGTAAACCAAAGAATTGCCCATGGTCAAGCATCCAAAATATTGTCATTAAAACTTTGTCTTAAATAATTCAATAACTATTGTCTATTAGATAAAGAAATTGTCTTATATCTATGCATTCATTTGTTTTTCATAAAATGCTTGTTTGTTACCCAGTCCTCACTGAACAGGTTCTAAATAGAAACACATACAGGCAGTAGTAAGCTATTAATGTGTTTCTGATGTGCTAAGACACACATAAGTGTCACCAGTGTTACAAAGACGGTAGTCACTGTAAGATTAAACACAGAATAATTATTAGTTGAAGAAGACAGAATTATCAAGAACCAACAACCAAGGGTCTCCTTAAAATAAACACAACTCTTTCTATAAATGAAATATTCTATTTTAATAAACAAGTTTACAGCTGTCATTTATGCCAAGTATATTGATATTATGAAAAATATTTTTGAAAACTGCCTTCTGTAAAATTCCCACCAGACTATGTAAAACATTCTTTTGAGAATTTGTGAGAACTCAAGAATTTATCCAGCATTTTAACTCCATTTCATGTTATGAGATATTGTTCTGTGCTGGGGATCAATTTTTTTTGTAAGATTTAAGAGTAATTCAGAACAAAACAAAATAAACCAACTATTTATCAAGTAAAGGAGCACTATTTCAAATTTAATAAAGAGGGAAATGCTCAAGATACCTTGTTTTTTTAGCCAGAGTACTATTTGCTGTTGCACTGAATGCAAATCCTTGCTGGTTTCAGAATTTCTTCTGAGAAAGTCATTGGACTCTTTAGAAAGTGTTCCTAGACAGCAGGGCAATCAAACAGTGATGGGTCTTCTTGCACATGCTGTCTCATTGCATTACTGGAGCCTCTGTATACCCTTGAGCCTCCAAATTCAGAACATACCTCAGTCACAATGCAGGCTGTGCATATACATATCATACATCATCATTCACTACTGTGCCCACCCAGAGATTACAGTAGTTTTCTTCCAATTTCCCTCAAAGAGCTAAAAAGTGATGGTGAATTTCTTTGTAGTATCCTCTCCACTGAACTGCCCTCATTCCCAATAGATCCACATTGTCCTTTTGAAGCACAATTTTTTCTGACCTGACATACTGTTTTGTTTCTTTTGTTTTATTTCATCTTAAATTGTCATACCTAGTTATGGGGGATAATGGTTCAATACACAGATATATCATCACTTTATACCCACAAATAGGCTTTGGAAGGCAGCTATGCTCACCACTATACCACCAATGCAGATCACAAATAGAGTTTGATGAAGCAGCTTTTGTTGTGAGTAACCCTATATAGTGAAGCCCATGTGACAGGAAATTGAGGACAGCCCCCAGCCAAAAGGGCCTGAAGCCCTCCCTCTTGCAGAAATCACAAGTTCAAATTCTGCCAACAATCATATAGTCTACTCTAGTCAAGCCCTGGGATGAGCCTCAACCATTCCCTCCATACTGAGCTCATGAAGCAGGAGACCCTGGTCAGCTGTGTCTGGCTCTTCACAGTATTTCATCTCCAGAACATGCTGCCATGTTAGTGGTCTCACTGTATGTTTACTTTATGTCAAATGTCATGGATTTTTAGATACTCCTGGGGGAAATTCTACAACTACCAACTGTGATTGACCATGGTATTTAGAGAGCTTTCTCCATGGGAGGAATAAACAACTCCTCCACATCCTTCTACAGTTCCAATGACAAACCAAAGATCAAGTCCACCAAAGTGTACCCTGGGGAACCAATGAGTTATTAGGCTCACTTACAGAGCTATGGGTGAGGCAGAAGCATGGGTAATCTTAAAAAAAATACACTGGGAGGTTGAACCTAACATGAATGATAACTCCCCCATGACTGCATAGATAGATCCCCTCTACCCTAGTCTTCACCAGCCTATATACTCACTCTAGCTTCCCTCTGAAACCTCAAGGCTGCCTGAAATTACAGTAGAATGCCATATAACTGGTTTGGAGGAGTGGCTGGATATTCAGGTGAGGACCCAATGAGGGAATGTCAACAGTGAATGACTGCAGCTATGCCAATCTTCTGCAGGCAGGCACAGTTGAACCCTGGTGATGGCAGCTGTTTCGCTCAGAGAATAACACAGCAAGGGATTAGTCCTAGTGAAGGCAGCTCCCACAAAAACACATGTTATAACATGTTATTGCCCTGCCTCTGCATGCCATTTGAGAAATCAATTATTTTCTAAATATTTACTGTTAGGAGCAAACAGAACTGGGAAGAGGGAAATCCACAGAGCAGAGAGCATTTCTAGTTGCCATAGCTGAGAAGAAAAAAAAATGGTGATTAAAGTACTTGCCTAATTAATGTGTGGTTCCCATTTGGGATAATGAAGTCCCTTGGAACTAGATAGAGGTGACAGTAGCAAAACACCATGTATAATAAATGCCATGGAATTCTACACTTTAAAATGGTTAATGGATAGTTTTATGTGAATTTTATTTGTGTGAATTTAATGTAATTTTTCCTCAATTAACAAAAGGTAATATAAGCAAGAAAAATATTCTATCTAGGCATGGCAGTAAATACCTACAACCCCAGCACTTGAGAAGTTGAAGCAAGACTATCAGGAGTTCAATGCCTTGTCTACACAGTGAGTTCAAGGATTGCCTGGGCTATAGGAGACTCAGTTTCAAATAGCAATGGCAAGGATAAGTAGGAAGCTTCAGTGAATTCAGCAAGAATTTTTAAATCATAAAGGAATCTTAGAAGAGGGTCACTGTAGTCACTTGTCCATAAGGAAAATTAAAAGCAACTTACTACATCCTAAATCCAAATCATACATTTTATATAAGTTGCTGATAATAAAATTTACCATTGACATTAAAATTTCATATACACTACAGGATACATGTATAATTTTAGAGACATCTAAATGTAAAATCATTTGTATTCAAGTCAAAGGCCAGCAAGATAACGCCGAGAATAAAGATGCTTGCTGCCAAGACGAAATCTTAGTTGGATCCCTATAACCCATGTGGTAGAAAGAGAGAACAGACTCCTGCAGGTTGTTCTGGAAGTTGTTCTCTGACTTTCACACATGAGCAGAAGGACTCATGAGTGCGCGCGCGTGCACACACACACACACCCCACCACCACCACACACATGAAAATAAAGAATCAAAGGAAAACACCACCACAAAGAATCTCAGACACTTCTGAACTGAGGCAGGATGAGGTCTCTTCTTGGACTCAGAGCTTCCCTTGATAAGATAAAGGTTTGCAAGCCTCAGCCATCAGCATTATGCTATGACAGGTAAACACAATGCAAGAGAGAGGCTTGATTGTCTAGGTGGGCTCTTCTCTGAAAGCTTCACCCATTCCTTCAACAAAACAGATGCTCTGTGTTCCTCTGACAGGCCTTATTTTGGACCCCCAATAGCTAATTGTGGCTAAGCGTGCTCTAAACTTCTGGGATCTTCAATCTAGTGGGAAACTAAGAAACCAGACCAAATCTGTGAAGAAAGGCAAAATAGAATTTCACAGCTGTGCCAAAGAACAACAGGGTGAAGTCAGAGCCCCTGGAGCCCTGGGCAGAAAGTGGTGAAAAGAGGGAGATTATAATACACATAACTCCATGTGATGCAGACATAAATAGTTTTAGTAAATCTTTGTCATCTGGACTGACAGCACCCCCTTCAATAGCCAAAGAGCATCTAATCCAGTGGTTCTTAGCCTTCCTAATGCTGTGATCCTAGAGTTCCTCATATATAGTGATATATATAGTGATCCCCAGCTATACAATTATTTTTGTTGCTACTGCATTATTATAGTTTTGCTACTGTTATGAATTGTAATGTAAATGTATGTTTTTCCATTTGTCTTAGGTGACCCCTGTGAAAGGGTCATTTGACCCCCAAAGGGGCCATGACCTACAGGTTGCCAACCAGTGGTCTAACTAAAGCCCCAATATCAGACATGAGAAGCACTCTTTTGAGATGTAAGTCAGGACTATCCAAGAAACTATCAAAACATACAGCCTATTGCTATTGACCTTGGTTGCCCACCAGAGGCTGAAGGTAAATCCATCTTGCTTAAGACACCCTGTACTTAAGAAACAAGTCCCAGAAACCTCTGAGCTGGAAATGAGTTGAATGTCCCCTTCCAGAGAACTAGCTTTCAAGGTACCAGAGAGTGACATGCAAGCTTCCAAAGAGGGAAGCAATCAACAGTTCTACTGAGCTATGAACCACATCAATTACCAGCATGGCACAATAGCCATACGAGTGTGGTAATGGCACAAATACCTTGGCAGTAACCAACAGTTCTCTAATCGGACTTAAGACCCATTCAATGAGAGACCATGTTTGGTACTGGAAACCGAACTAAATACTCAGTGCTTCTGATGCCATTGCTATTGGAGGAGAATGTACAACCACCAATTTACTAAACAAGTATATTGCCTAACATGCTGTAGAAGCATGGAAAAACACTGCCCATTCCAGCTGAGAGGTTTCTGAGTGCCATGTACAAAGTATACAGACAGTGACGAGGCAGCAAAAGGTGGCTCTTACAGATCGGGGGGGGGGGGGATTAAAGACCCCAAAGTGCGTTATTTTGCCCTGTAAGCAATTGGGGTGGCCAGCACAAGGTTTTCATATAAAACAGACCATACTGTCTGTGAGAGTTGCCCCTCAGAACTTGGCATCTGTGTTTCAGTGGAGTTGCTGCTGCTTAACAGATGTGATGAGATTGGGTTTCAAAACAGTATCTCTGAAACCATGTGGAGAATAGATTGGAAGTGTAAAAAACTGCAAGGGTCTTAGGTTCTGTACTCCTATCAGTTTGAAGAAGACAATGTTTACACTGCCTACATCACAGCAGGAAGGATCAGACCAAGTGTAGCAACATCAATCAAAAGGGAAGCTGGACCAGGTTCATTGTAGGTGACCTCACACCAGGCAAAAACCCTTTCTACAGATGAAAGCACTAAAGGCTCTGGGTGATTAAAGGGTTTACTCCAGACCACACCCCACTAACAGAAAGCAGAGCAGGAAGTCCTCCCTTCCCACTACATTGCTATGCAAGACCACACCCCACTAACAGAA
>CAJQZJ010032031.1:7221474-7250684 GCA_907164525.1 Lophiomys imhausi | reverse complement strand
AGAAGAAGAAGAAGAAGAAGAAGAAGAAGAAGAAGAAGAAGAAGAAGGAAAAAGAAATCTAAAGTGTTAGATCATGTTTCAGATAATCTAACCTCAAAATGTTCTCCAGAAAATAAATAGTAAGTGTATGGAAAAAGCTGAAAAACAAAGTGTAATAACACTTAGTTACAAAATATAATAATGATACCTGTTACTTTGTTTTCTAAATTATAAAATTAATAAAAAGGAAAGGTAAAGAAAAAAGAACCAATGTTAAAAGTAAGCTGTGGAGGGAGAATCTAGGGACATACATCAGTCAATCAAGTTCCCAAAAAGCAAGAAAAATACATGAGTTTGACCCACAACATCCATATTAACACTGGGCACAGGGTGGTATGTCTGTAAGTCTAGTGTGGCAGAGGCACAGCCAGTGGATATTTGGAGCCTATGGGCCAGCCAGCATAACCTAGTTAATGAACTCCAGGTTCAGTGAGAGATGCTGCCTCAGAATATAAGGTGGGGAGCAACTGACGAAGACATCTCACGTTCACCTCTGCCTTTCACACCTCCACAACTGTGCTCACATACATCCATGTGCATCACACATGCAAATATCCATATGACATCACACAAGGCCCTTAATGAGTGTTAGCACAACTTACCTAGTCTGAATCCCTCCACTCTACTACAGAGTTGCTTCACGCAATGACAGTTTGTGCTAAAACTATCCTGTCCACAGATTGAAGAGGCTGTGTTCTTAATACAAATTTGGAGGTCAGGAGCCATTGAAAAACTTTTAAGTTACCTATGGTAGTGAGAGCCCACATTGTGAATCATATCCAGTCTAAGATCTCATCTTTAAAAATATGCCATAGTAAAATCAGATAACAAGGCAGTGGGATCAGTGGTCTCGAAAGCTTATACTGTGGTGACATAATTAGTTATTATTAGAGATTTTGGAGTTTTTAAAACTACTTTGGATGAGTACTATATAGAAAATCAAAGACAGACAGTCCAAATCAGGTGAGTTTCTACTACTCTGTGATATCTAAACTTGGTATCTATTGTGAACATAACAGATTTTGAGTTGTTTAGGAATCAAGAGGGTGTTCTGGATCTAAGAAGATATTTTTAAAATTATGAGGCAAGTTAGTATGAAAGCTGAGTTAGATATAGAACTTTAAACTCATGGAGATGGTTAGATAGTAGAATGTTAAAGTCAGGTGCCAAATACATATGGACTGGACATTGGGAATGTATGCTAAGCCATATAACTCTTATAATTGTGGCCTATTTATTTCTGTTGTTTTGTATTGTATTTATAGTTATAAGAAAAAGAACCATTTTTTGAACTGAAAGGGAGAGCTGTTGGGGGGAAAAAAGAAATACCTCAAACTAAAAAAAAAAAAAAGGAAGGGAAGAGGATGGGGGGTTGAGGGGGAGGAGGGTGGAAGGGTGGTACTGGAGGGAGGAGTAGGGAGGGGATTGTGATTGAGATGTAACTTGAAGAAATAAAAAATAAATTATTTAAAAATAAATAAATAAATAAACAAACAAACAAATAAATAATCAATAAATAAATTTATTGATTTGTTGCTTCAAAAAAAAAAAAAAAAACAGAGTATCTGATGAGTTATCATCTTTTTCCCAGACGCAAGCTAATGTCATTTAAATCCCCACCATGACTACTATAGCTATCAGAGACAGTGTCCCATCCCTTCTCCCAGTTGGGCTGAAATCTTCAGACCCAGAGTGGCAGCTAGCTCAAAGTCAGCCTTCCCCCATCTTATCAATAGAAGTCAGTGGTGGATGCTAGGGTCTATGAACTTCACAAAGGCGTTCAGGTGAGCTGGGTTCCCAAGATCAAGATCCGAGTATGGACAGATGAAAGGGAGGAAGATAATTCCCAGAAAGAAGAGTATGGGAGAAAACTACCTCCTCAGCAATGTTCCATGCATTTCCCAGTGATTCTGACTATGGCTGGACCATGGTCAAGGCCTCTATGGAGCAACTGAAGGAAGCATGGCAGGAGGTTAGGACACGAAAATCTTGCACACATCAGTAGCGCAGAAAGAAGACAAATGCATCTTGTGAGATGTTCTGACGCTTGATCTGCTGAACCTCATGTTACCTGATCTTATTTGAACTTCTAATCTCCGCTTTGGCTTTCCCTGTGTTGTATTTTGACTTTGTATCATCTTTCCTTTGAATTCCAAACACAGCTTTAGCATCCCCAGGCAGCTTAACAGTTCCTTCAGAGGATCACACAGATCTTACCACTATAGGGCAGACACGGTGAGTCCTCAGAATTGGGACATAATTGACCTAAAGATTTCTCTTTGAACTGAAATGTTTAACTTCCTGGCAAGGGAATACCTGGGAGAATTGCTAAAGCACTCAGGTACACAATTGTGAGCACGTGTAGCCCTGACTGCCATACCACCTTAGTAACACTCAATGCAGCACTATGGATTTCACTCATTAACATTTGAAATGTAGGGCTGAGGGAGCTCAATGGAGAGAGAGAGAGCATTTGCTAGCATGTAGAATGTATGAAGTCATGGGTTTGATCCCCAGGACTGCATGTTGACTGCCTGTGATTTCAGCATTAAGATGTTGAGGCAGGATCATGACATCATAGGCCACATAGGTAGTTTGAGGCCAGTCTGCAATACATGAGTGTGTATCTTAGACTTGACATTATACTAGTTTTTTCTTAAACTAAGACTTAGAAAGAGAAGGGTATTTATGGAGTTCTGGGGCTGTGGTGGGCAAGGTGAATGGTGCTTTGCTAATGACACAGTTCTCTCTTTTCCTCTTGAAATTAATGAGTTGCATCACTTGTCTCTGCCTGAAATCCTGGGTGAGGGGTGCCTCAGATGGTTATTATACATGTCAATCTAAGAAAACCACATATTTGGCATAGCACAACCCACAAGACTACACTTGATATCAATTCTTCTTGGAGATAAATGATCAGACACGGTCTCACTCTATAGTCCACACTAGTTAGAAACTCACTATATAGCCCAGATTTGCTTCAAACTTATGGCAATTCTCCTGCTTCAGTGCTGGCATTACAAGTGTGAAGCACCAAGTTGAGCTCATCTATCAGCTGCAAGCCTCCCTCATCCTATCAATTTCCCCTCCCAGACAACTTCCCAACCCCAGGTGAAGAGAAAACAGTAACTTATAAAAAAGCAGCATCCACTAGGGCAAAGTGATATGTAGGGACACTCCACTCCAGAGGAGTGGGAGGGGTGGAAAGACAGTACTATGATGGAGATGTAATCTGAAGTAATAAATAAACATTAAAAAAAAAAGCTGCATCCAGAGCTGCTCTTCAGAAGTCTCATGAAACGGAAAGCGAAAGGAAACCCAGAGTCCATACAATTCCATCCAGGTAATGCCCCATTTTCTTCAGGCTGCTCAGGACTCCTCCTGACTGCTGGAGCTAATGACTTCTGGGTTTGCAGCCTTCTGGACATCTGGGAGCACAGTGGGGACCAGCTGCAGGAAGCCATCACATCAGTGCATTTGCCCTATTTGTAGCCTACCTCCTGCTACAGAGAGGACCAAGAGCACCTCACAAAACAGTAACAAGACGAGATAAAAATAAACAAATAGAAAATTCACACAGTAGGAGTGTTTAAAACTGTACTGGTTGAGCATTTGGACACAGGCAAATGCCTGGAGAATCTCAACAGAAATCAACTACTAGTAATCTGCAAGTAAACCACATCAAATAGAAAGATCCATGAAGAAATAATACCTTGGATTCAAAGGCAATGTACCGTATGTGACTGTACTCTGGAGGCAGGGAGATATGGACTCTTTATCTCAACTTTAAATGCAGGCACACAGTGTGTCTGTCCTGATATAGAAGAGCAAGGTGTGCATCCAAGTCACCAGTTTGACCTGTCTAGGAAAATCAGTTCAGTTCTCCAAAGAAAAGGGAGTGGCTATAAACTCCAGTCCAGAAACCTATTTGGGCACCATTTCTGTGACAGAAGGAACCCATAAGCACCAGCAGATACCTGACCAATCCCAAATCCAGAGGTCTAGAGCCACACCTCTATAGTTTACATTTTGAAACTTGTAATGGGACCCTGAGGTTTCTAAGGAAATTAAAGTTTGAACACTGAATTTAAGTCTGTTCTCCATGTGGCTTGTAAAATTTCTGGAAGATTTCTTTTTACATACACTCATAGTCCCTGGGGAGGGGTGGAGCACATGGCCGTATGCTTGACTATCACATATGATACCCCAAGTTTGATACTTAGCCCTGCAAAGAACTGGACATGGTGGTGCAGCTGATAATGCTGGCACCCTGAAGGTAGAAACAGGGACAGAAGTGAAAGTTTATTTTTCTTGACTACACAACAAGGTTGAGACTTTGACACCAGTCTGACTGAGCTCAGAAGATCCCATTATTGGGAAAATAGTAAAAAAAAATATTAATACATTAAATATCAGTAGAAGCAATGTGAGTTTTTACCATTGAAGATTTAATTCATAGTAGAGAGGAGGACTCTCAAGTCTTCTTGTTCATACCTTTATATGTACGGGAGCTGCCTGGGCATTTCAGGACAATCAGTAGGCTCCATCTAGGACAGTTCTTCAGGAGGTGTAGCACCCAGGTATCTTTTATAGCTAAGTGAGCACCATAGGCAGCAAAGATCGAGGACCTGCCCTGGGAGACCTGGCCAATCTGCTGTCTCTATTTGTGCTTTTTACATTGGACTAATGCCTTTTTCTTTTCCTTCCACACACATATTTAGTTGCAATAGTCCCAGCAGCCTCCTGAAGGTTTTAAACCATAGCTTACTATGGCCTTTATTAGAATGAATTGCCATGTAATGCTCACACTTCCCACTGTCTTTTAGAAAGCACCTCCTCCTTGCTGCCATAGTGTATGTTTAATTGTTTGGGATTAGCTGTGTGTTACTTTAAATAAACTGACAGAGGAGGACAAGAAGAGAGTGCCATCATGTTTAAGGGCAGAGTCTTCCTCACAGCCAAGCAGTCTGTTTCTCTAAGGGCTACCCACCATGCTACTGCAATGCATTCTGCTTTGCTAACATCCTAAAACGCATTCATATCTATTTTTCTCCCTTTTATCTTGAAAACTTCCAGCTAAGAAAGCTAATAAGTAATTCCTTGTGGAGTATAATGCATGAGAAATGTTGAATGAGTTGTCTTACCCACATAGCACTTCTACAATTTTCTAGGGCCTTCTGAAGGCACACTATCCCAGTCTAAAGAAGGCTCTACTAGAAAGGGGGACGTTAGACTAGTGGATGGCAATACACCCTTCTAACACCACACCTCACAGATGGATGTCAAGTACATGCAAAGTAAGACAATGGTAATTATTCTGTTCCCTGTTTTGGAATTGCTCAGCCACTAACCTCACATCTGTGAGACTGTTTTCTGCTCCAAGATAATTTATGACATGGTAACATATCAGTCTCTCACATATAGCACATATTCAGTGGGGTCTCAGTGAATGTCCCATAGAAAGAAGACAGATGAGTGCTGTCCCTGTATCTGTGGCCAGCATTCATCCTTAGAGCACTAGTTGAATAAATATGACTTTTAAAGGGACTCCAAAAAATTCTATATTTTCTTAATCAAGTGCCCACTGCAATGTGATATGCAGGTTTTTTGGAATAAAAATGAAGGCAGTTATAATAATTTGGCACTGAGCTAACTGATAGCTTTTCCAAACTTTATTCTTCCTGCTAGAGCATCAATCAAATGTTAACATGGCCAAGAGTGAACCCACCATGCGGGAAGGCATGAATTAATACAGAATACACCAGACATCACTGATGGGTGTGACTGATACCCACCCTACCCACTGCACCAATCATATTTCCTCTGCCTGGGTGGTCACATGGCTTAATCCTAACCACTTCCTGGAAAGGTGAATTCTGCTGGAGGCAGAGCTCTCTGTACACAAAGCAACATACACATGGCCTTGGAGGAGACAAATTTTCAGAAAACTGGGGTCTGTGAATCTACTGCTTTGTGCTAGAAAGTTATCTATATTAACTGTTTTTGTTGCTTCCCATGAAGTAACAATTCTTCACATTATAAGAAGTTACAGGTAACAAGAGCAAGTTACTTCAAGGGTCTTAGTACATTTGCACCTTTGCTGATTTATTGTGAGAAAAAAAATGGACCTAAGATTACAATGTCTACATGCTGTCTCCAGGTGACATATATTATACTTTCAAAATGGCGGAGCTTATTAAATAGTTACTGAAACTTGTATTTGTTTCTTCTTGCTGCTATGACAAAAGCAATATTAATACAAAATCAGGAGGCATCACAAACTTATAAATTCATAGGTCAAAAGTCCAGAATGGGCATGACTGGGCTCAAACAAAAAAAGTTCATTCCTTCTATGAGCTACAGCCTAATGTAGTTTATTGGCTTTTCCATCTTCTAGGGGTTTTCAGCATTCCTTCTGTCAGGGCCACATACATCACTCTAATATTTATCTCCATCACCGCATATTCTTTCCTGACTCTGACACATTGAGTTTCTTTCTGTTTGTTGATCTGTGCAGGAATGGGAATTGTCTTTGCTGTTTTTGTTGTTGTTTGGACAGGGTTTCATGTATCCCTGGCTGGCCTAAAACTCCCTATGCAGCCTAGGATGACCTTGGACTTCTGATCCTCCTGCCTTTACCTCCACAGTGCTGGGATGGCAGGCATGCATCAACGTGCCCAGTCTATGCAGAGCTGGAATCACACCTTCCTTTCATGCTAATAAGCATTCTACCAGCTGAGTTATGCCTCAACATGAATACACTGGAACTATTCCTACCAAGAGTAATGTCCCTTTTCCCATCTCAAGACACTTTCCTTTTCCACATAAAGTAAAATATCTAAAACCTTTGGAGATTAGGCACGGGCTTCTTTGGGAAGCCATTATTCTACCTACCACAAAATATACTAGGAATAAGGACCTGATATGAAAGTATTTAGGACAGTGAATTAACAGTTATGCACAGTTAATTTAAAGTTGTAAAGAGACATGTCAAAAAAAAGTTAGGCTAATGGAATTCTAGACTCAGACACTACCCAATCACAATCTTTCCCCATGGGAAGAAAGACCAGTTTTAAAGCATAATTTTTTGTTTGGGTTTCCACAAAATCTGCAATCCTAACAACAGTTTGATGAAATTGACTTACTGGAAAAACTATGATGATAAAACACAAGAGAACCAGAGGATTAGGATAGGGGGAGAAGGGGTAAAGGGTGGGAGAGTGGGACCGGGAGGAAATCACTTAAAAGCTACCAAATCAGGCTGTCAAGGTGATTCAGTAGGTAAAGTCTCTAGGTTCCAAGGCTGGTGACCTAAGTCTGATCCCCAGAACCCACATGGTAGAAAGTAAAGAACCACTCTCACAAGTTGTATTCTGACCATAACACATGGGCTGTGATGGTACACACACACACACAACCAAGGTATTAAAAAATTATCTAGTCAGTGAGTGGGCATCGCTGATTTATGAAACTTTTAAATTCTACTTAGATAATGGAATCAGAAAACAGGACAGGAGGACATAAAAGCTATTTGTCCTAAGCCTTATATAACTTAAAACTTCAGTTGTTATTAGACAAAAGTTGGGAACAACTTGATTGGTCGTGAATGGTGACTGGTAAATGAAGTGTGGCACAGCCACACAACAGATTACTTACTACTCCACCACACCAAGGAAAAAATATTGATGCACATGACAGAGTGGGATCTCAAGATTGTTGCACTAACTAAAAGAAGCCAGAAATAAAATAATATGTAACTGTAATGGAACACTGTCTTCTAGTTATAGCACAGTCATCGTCACTGTGGTTATTCGAAGATAATCCCTAACACGATCCAACCTGCAGTGGGTCTGTCCTAGAAAGAGTGAGAGAACCATCATTAACCCCTCACCTGAGGTCACAGCCACTCAGTCCAACCTGCACCTCCCTCCCAGCTGCATACAGTCTCAGGAGGAGATATAGGGAGGTGGCAAATTAACTAGTGGGGGAATTTCATCTATACAGCTTTTCTGAGGTTGTTGTCCTCACTGGGCCAGAACTTCTCTTTGATGTGGCTGTTTGGAGATCATTTGTACTCCTGTAAGTAACTCCTCCCCTACACTGCTGTAAGTGAGCCAATAAAAATCATCAATTCGCCAAGCTGAACTTCAACAGAACCAATCCATTAGTCAGTCTGTTGTTGGTCCTAGAGGGAGTAGATGTTTGTTCCCATCTAGGCTGGAAAAGTTAATGAAGCCATACCAGGACCCGTTCACATACAACTCTTAAAAATGTAAACGTCACTATACAAAAAAAAAAGTAGATTGGTGTGGGTCAGAGAGATGGGTCAGAAGGTAAAGCTTCTTCATGAAAGGAGAAAACAAAAGCCACAACATTGTCCAGGACCTCCACACATACATCATACATCATGACACAGGCACATGCACTTTCCCACATACATCATACATGTGATGCTAAAAACAAAATAAAATATATTTAAAGGGGATTCAGACATAGCTCAACATTAAGAGCACTTTCGTGGTGTTTCAGAGGACCAGCATTCAGTTCCCAGCACCCACATGGGATGGCTCATGTCTGCCTGTGTCTTCAGCTCCACAGGATCCAATGAATTCTAGTTTCTGTGGTGGGCACATGCATATAAATGGCATGCACACACACACTTAAACACAAATAGAAGTAACATTTAAAGTAAATTAATGAGTTAAAAGTAAATCAGTAGTTACATGGGACAAAGGGCACTGGTTAGGTGATGGAAATGCTCCACATATTGACTTCAGAGGAAAAGCATGGGTGACAACTTGAAACCCATTGAAGGCTGGGTGCAGTGGCACACACCTGGCCTCAGCACTTAGGAAGCTGAGGCAGAAGAGCCATGAGGCTGAGTCAGCCTGAGGTACCTAAAAGAGACCTTGTAAAAAGTTATTTAAAAAATAACTTTTTAACTATGATTCACTTCATTGAATCATACATTTAAGTGGATACAGTTTGCTTTTGCAATATGTAAATCAATAAAATGGTTTCTTAAAAATTTGACTCCTAAAATAAATTTGTATTTATGGACATGATTAGAACACAACCCAAATCACCATTGCAGCCTCCAACTGAAGCCTCTCCACCTTCTCCTAAGCTCCAGAGTTCTTCCAGATGCTTACACTTACTTGTACACAGCAAACACATATAAGTGAGGAGAGTTCATCTCCCTGACCACAACCCAGGACTAGAGGGCCACCTTGTATTGCTTGTCTGTTCATTTCTTTTATGTGGGTTATGGTTTGGGATATAAGTTCTAGCCTTGGAGTGCAGGCTGATCTCAAGCCAGCTACCTAGCCCTAGCCCAGGCTTGTCTTAAACTTGTAACCTTCCTCCCTCAGCCTTCTGAGTGTTGAGATTACAGGTGCATACCACCATTCGTGAACAGTCTACTTACCTCTATAGGAAGGTAATCTTTCTCTTATCTCTCTAGCAAAGCAACAAGGTCTCAAATATTCATTCTTATCACACTGAATAGTTACACTACAAAGACTTGTGCTAGTTGCTTTTCTTGTTGCTGTGACCAAGTATGTGACAGAAACAAGGGAGGCAGGTGGTATGGTTTATCATGGCAGAAAAAACATGGCTGAGCACCTGACATCAAGGCAGACAGGAAGCAGACAAAAGGAAGGAACTGAGAGCCACATCAACCCATGAAGCACACCACAACCCAGATATCAAGGGTTCACTCATTGGCCTGGGGGACACATTTCATATTAAAGCCATTACAACTACTTAACTGTATATGATACTATCATATGACAATTGCACTATGTGGCTAATCACATCATGTATAGATTGTTGTATTTGTCTTTAGCATATTTTGTAACAAATTCTCTTCATATTTTAGCATTTTATTTCATTAATATTAAACCTGTTTGTCAGAAGCATTTCAAAATACTATTTGTTCACTAATCAATGTTTATATTAGTTTTGTTTATTTTATAATTTGGCAGTATATTTTATACCTTTTTAAACCCTTATAACACACACACACACACACACACACACACACACACACACACACACATATGGAGTAGGAAGAGAGAGAGAGAACCTTGCTGTATAAAGCTATATAGCCCTAGTTGTCCTGAGCTTCACTGTATAGATAGAATCATCTGACTATACTTCTTGAGTATTGGAATTAAAGCTATGTGTCACCACGCCTGTTCCTTACATAATGCATCTTAAGTAGCTATTGCCCAGTACCTGATGCATTTGTTCAGTAAATACATGAATCTCACTGTATGCACAGTCACACAATCTGTCTATGCTCTGCAGGACCATTCTCCATTGTGACCTCTCCTAAGTGTGTACATATTACATAGGAAATCTCATCTATACATTCTCTACAATTCTTATGACAGATCTACATGGTGATAAGTCCAGAATTGCATCCAAAGCAATGTCCCAAACCAACACTCATGTTTTGAAAGAAATACCTGCAAGCCACATTGATGGCTCTTATGCCTAATGTCTGCCCCAGCTGTTAAAGACTGAGAGTATTTTAAAGAGCGATTTCCGTGGTGAGAAGGTCACTCACCACATATCAAGAAAGTGAGAGAGACTCTTACTTAGAGCTCAATAGCATCTACCTGCAATTAAAGGAAAGGAATAGTTTAGAAGCTTCCCTAGCCTAGAAAGAAAGTGTAGAGATGGGATCTAGCCCACATTTTCAGTGTCTATCTTAGTGACCTGAATCACTCACAGAGAAAGAGGCACGTTACTGGACACATGACTGCTGAGTGAGATTTCATTTAAAGTGAAGAGAAAAGTTCCCAATTCCCAAATGGCTTATCCAGTGTCAGGGAAGAAACTTCTAGGGAACAAATTATGACAGGAAATAGGGTGACAAAATCAGTTCACTTCCTGACTCCAGTGCATGTGTGCTACTTGTTTAGGGCCCTGGTCATATATCTCTCCTTCCCATTTGGAAGGCTTCCTTGTGATAAGGAAAAATGGAGACCCTTCCAAAACATCAAGTAACCAGACCAGTAATGGGCAGTGGGGGACTAGAGTGAGCTATGTAAGAGCACAGATCCAGAATTCCTAAGGAAATAAATGATACTTTACCCACAAATAAACACACATAACCATGGTCAGATTGTGTTTCTCTACGACAGATGCCAGTGAAAGAAAATGAAGCCTCAGGGAAGGGAGAAAGAAAAGGGGACTCAAGGGACTCTTACCCAGACCTCGATTCTGCTGCTCCCACTCAATGGTCTCTGGTACCTGGTAGGTGGCTACCTCTAGAAGGTCCATGCCTCCTGGCTCTACATCAGGTTCCTGGGATGTGATGCCAGGGAGCGTAAACCCTGGCAGCTCAGTGTCACCATTGAAGTCCTTATACAAGGAGTCGGCCTCTTTATCTTCCTCTTCTTCTTCCTCATCTTCCTCTTCTTCCTCTTCATCTTCTTCATCCTCTATATCCTCATCATCCTCTACCTCTGGAAAACAGAATTCAAAGGAAAACTTGAAGGCATGCAATGAGCATATACTCAAATGCATCAATCTTTTGATGTGACACAGACACTACAGAGTCATCATGTTTGCTTTTTAAAACCAATTGCTAAAGTCAACACTGGGCAGTCCAGGCTTTATGACATTATGTGCCTTCTATAAACCCTGGGTTTTAAACTTTCAACACCACAGTTACATGAGATAACTCCCATGTTTATCAGCAATTAAAGATTAGGAATTGTGGTTGTTACTTTTTGTCAACATGACACAAGCTCAAATCATCAGGGAAGAACGAACCCCAGTTGAGAAGATGCTTCCATCAGATTGGCCTATAGGCAGGTCTGTGGGAGAATTTCTTGATTCATGTTTGGTGTGGGATTATCATTCCCACTATGTCCTGTGCGGTCCCTGCCCACGTGATCCTGAGTTGTACAAAAAGTAGGCTAAGAAAGCTATGAGAAGCACGCCAGTAAGTAGCACTCCTCCACGCCCTCTGCTCCGGGTTCTTGCCTCCATGTTCCTGTCTTAAGTTCCTGCTGCTTTGGCTCCTTTCATAGTGAGGTGTAAGCTAAAACCTGAAGTGGACTCAGTCTCCTCGAGTTCCTCTTGGTCAATAATAGAAGGTTAACTAAGAAAGGAACAATTAATTTTTGTAAACTAATTTATGTTTTCAAGGCTAGGAAACATTTCTGTTTTCTGAAGTCATAAAATGTTTATCTTCTGAAAATTCCTCTGACATATCAAAGAACATAAAAGAAATGATTTCCACCTTTTTAATAATAATGTAAAGAAGAGAACTCATTATTTTGATATATGTCTCTTTCCATCCTCTACATCAGTGACTATAATTGAGCGGTGTCATTCTTATGAGAGGTAGATGAACTTGGATTGCACTCTCCCTGTGGTAGAGTAACCCCAAAATCTGGAAATAATTGCACCAACATCCTCAATCCAGTGCTAAAGAGAGTTATGAAATGGGACATTTGTTAAGGATGTCCATCACCTGTGAGAAGACATTATTAATATTGTTAAGAGTTAATTTTTACAACTGATCCTCCTTTGTGCTTCATGAGGAGTGGCCTGAGGGACCTAAGATTCTGAATCTAATTGGTTTCACTGATTTTAATTTTCCAGGAGTATTCAGGTCTCCTTTTCAATATGGGTGAGCCCATAAAGCAGCTGACTGAAGGGAGAATGTACCTAAGGCATTCTTTGTGTCTCTCCTGAGATGTAAAGGCAACAGTCACTGTGGAAAGGAACTCTTCACAGTGGGAAGAGAAAACAAGATAACAGAAAACTAAAGCCAACCACAATCTTTCACTGTAACTCTTCCTGTTTTCAGACAACAATATATACATACTTCTTGTCTTTTGTCATTTAAAATTTTTCTAGTAAAACATATTTTTGTAAACCATGTTAATTCTTCACTGGTAAGCAGCTCAGCGAGAAAGCACATGCCTCATTGGTGCAAGGTCCTGAGTTCAGATTCTAGAATCACAAAAGAAAACTCGTCATCCTTTGGTTCTACATCAGCCTGAATTCTGTAAGCTTCAGTACATGTCACTGTTATGAAAATACAACAGAATGAACGTCTGATGTATGCTGTTGTAGGCACAAGAGATACAGCTTCTGATTCCAGGGAACTGATCTGCCCCTCAAGAAAGCACACAGCAAAATGGATACATCAAGTACAGACATTACACTCGGATGAACACTGTCAAGGAGATAGACAATACCAGATGCTGTTATTTCAGATGGTGAGACTGAGGAAAGCTTCTCTTATAAGGATTATGTACCAAAATCAGAAATTCTCTTGTGTGAATGAGATCAGTATTCACAGGGAGAACATCCTCCATCAGAGGGACTAGAAATACCAAGAGCCTTAGGGCAGGTGTACAAGGATGTGTTCAGAGACTAGCAAAAAAAAGTCACTGGCAATGGGGTGAGGAGGCTACACTAAGAACATAGGAAAAGATAGAGCCTATCAGACTTACAACTTTCCAAAATGCCTCGGGCCACAAGGTAGAGAATGACCTCAACTGAACAAGCAGAGGAGAATTACCCATGAAGAGGCGCTTAGAATTTAGGTGAGAGAATGAGTAACAGTCCCTGAAAATACGTATGATGCAGATCTGCTGAGAACTGGTGATACAGTTTGCAGGTGAACTTGCTGATTATTATCATGTGAGACACAAGAGAAAAGGATATCCACCATCACCAATGACATTGCAAAGATAATATCCAAAATTAGTGAATCTATTTGAGGCACAAAATGTGCATAATGATGGCAATGCCAATGACATCACAAGCAAAGGTTGAAAGTCCAGGGTAGGTAGAGATGTGGAAGTTGTGAACAGACAGCAAGAGAAACCAGCTCCCTGCTCCTTTCTGCTTGCTGTGACTGAGATGAACTGAAATAGTTGAAAGGGAAAACTGTCAGGTCTGGGGTGCACCTCAGTCGGCAGAGTGCTTGCCGAGCATGCATGAAGTCCTGGTTGTTCTCCAGGACAACATAAACCTAGTGTGGTAGCACATGCATATTATTATATGCATATCTCTCCAGCACTTGAGAGATAAAGGCAGGAGTTTCAAAAGTTCAAGGCCATCCTTAGCTACATAGGGAATTGGAAGCTACTATGGATTTGTAATAGAATATTTTTATTTATATCCACTTATATCTACTTTTACTTAAGAAACACCTATAAAATACCTAAATCCTATAACCTAAAACCTATAATCTATCTAAGAACATCCTAATACCTACTAAAAACACTTAACTAATACTATTTTAACTTTCTTAAATGGATATTAATATTCTAAGAGTAGGCCCATGCAGGGTGACTTGGTTTACAACAGTACCATCAGGTAGTCTTGTTCAAGCTTCAAGTCCATTGGGACTTACTTTGCAAGTTTGCAAGGCCAATTTATATCAACCACCAAATTGTGACGGGTTTATAAAGTCAATCTGTTCCAACTGCCAAACTGAGGCTGGCTTTCTCCACAGGCTTCATGGCCTACAGCTACTCTGAGTGGCTTCTAAACTCCACCTGCTTTGCTGCCAGCCTTAATAGGCTGAATTACAGCAAAGGGTCTTTCCCGGGCTAACTTGCAATGAAAAATCTTTATGCCTTGGACTCCACCTTTCAGTTTATGGCCATTAAGGCATACCTTGCTGTGCACTTCTGTGGCATGACTTCTTAGTGGGTGAGGGCAGGAGGAAGAGAGAGACTACATGGAGTTCTCTGGCTGATATATTACATTATCTCGAGATCCTTGGCAGTCTCAAGGGTCCACAAACCCTTCTTGTGATGTCCAGCAGTCCCATGGTTTTTTGCTGCAACCAATGTCATCTGCATGGTTTCTGCAGTTTCTTAGCAATGCCTCCTTCAACAGGTCATATCATATTTCTCACTTTCAAGGGATGCCTGGATCCTTCTTATGTGCTGCCAGATGCTAATCTGAACTGCCTACTAATTCAGTATATATCCCTAACTTCTACTACAGGGCTACAAGAAACCCTTTTAAAAGAGAGAGATGGGGTCAAGGAAGGAAGAAGGGAGGGGAGACAAGGAAGACAAGGGAGGAAGGAAGGAAGGAAGGAAGGAAGGAAGGAAGGAAGGAAGGAAGGAAGGAAGGAAGGAAGGAAGAGCACACTAAGAAAACATTAAGCAGCAGTGTCAGATAACCATGCCAGATGGCTGAACAATGCTTGGTGATATTAAGTGTTGTGTTCCAAGTTGAAATAAAGATATGTCTTGTTATACATGGCCAAGAAAGAGGGAAAAATGCACCTGACAGTACCATATCTAAGGCAATTTCATTCGTCTGGCCTCTCTCTGATAGAATGTCTTAACAGCAGCTTTGTAACCCAAAGGATCGTTTGTTCTTCTGAGGGGTTAAGTCTCTGAGGCACTCAAAAATCTTAATGGCATTATCCCACAAATTCACATTGTTAGCTGAAAGAATTTACAGGTTCTGTTTTACTTACAGGATACTCATTTAATAACAACTTTGGGTACTCAGATATTACCTGATCAGAGCTTAAAACGAGTTTATTCAAAGCCAGAATTGTTGTCCCTCTAGGTTAGGTGTTATTTTTCTTATTAACTGCTAATGTAGAAAATGTTTTCATGTCCAAAAGACCAACACATAGTGAGATCTCTGGGCTGTCATTAGTACTTCACAAACGTGAAGAACCCTGGCAGTTGTGTCATTCCAGCAAGAGGAAAAGGATCAGAACAGGAACTAGTGTCCCCAGCATGTCTTGCCTTCCTGCCTCCAGACAGCTCCTCACCTGTTCCTTCTCTCTTATTACAGCAGCCATTTTTAAAAATAAAATTCCTCACCTTGGGCCTATTTACTTAGTTTTATAAGGCAAAGTTCTCTTTTCCCTGGCTTTTACCTTCCAATTTCTAAGATTAAAACTGGATCTAAGACAAACAAACTAAAGTGAAAAAGTAGAAAGCTAAAATGAAGAAGGGAACTTCCCTGAGCTAAGTTGATTAGTCTTTGCCACAACCCTTTGGGGAAGGGGAAATGTTTACTGGTATCTGGGAACTTTATGCCAATAGGTATTTAAAATTCAAAAATAAGGGACCAACAAGATTGTTCAGTGGGTAAAAGCATTTGCCAAGAAGCCTGAAGATCTGGGTTCAATCCCTAAAACTCATGATAAAAGGAGAGAACTGGCTCCCATAAATTACTCTCTGACAGCCCCAACACAGATCCCCACACACCACGGCATGGATACACTTGAACTCATATGCATATGTATGCACACACTGAAGATGTTATTAATAAATTGAATTAAATTGTTTTAACTAACAGCAATATTTCCAACAAAAAATTCCACACATGAGAATAACTAAAGCCTGAGGAATGGTACTGATTTTATATCCAGATTGTTCTTAAGTTCAGCATGAAATTGAATGTGAGACTTAAAAGCGAGACAAGGAAAACTGGAATTCATTCTAAGGATATGAAACAATCCTCCAGCAGATGGCTCTCTAAGAGTAGAAGGTGCTGAGAAACTTCAGACATTCCTAACTATCACAAAATCCAGCACCTCAAGGCTCTAAGCTAATTGAGGACTTGATGAATCTCCTAACATTTTTAAACTCTTAAATATTCCCACACCCATATTTTTATCATACATGAGATATATACAAAGAATAATTGTACATATGTATATTATGAAGCTTAATATCACATTTCAATATGAATAGTAATATATACACATACCATAAAATGTGTTTCCAAGTTTCCTAATAATAACCCCAGAAAACTTACCATTGTACTAAAGAATGAGAATATGTTTAATAATCTTGCAAGAGGGCTGAAATGATGGCTGAGAGGTTAAGAGATCATACTGCTCTTGCAGAGAGGGACAAGTTCAATTCCTAGTAGCCACATCATGTAGCTCAGAAACACCTTTAACTTCAGATCCAGATGGATCCAGCCTCTGACATCACCTATGCTCACATGCACTTATCTATACACGATACACACATACACATACTAAAAATAAATCTTTATCATACACACACACACACATATATTCTTGCAACTATATGCACAATCTTTATTAGGCTAAACTCCTTAAACTGCTCTGTAACACTATTCAAAATTACTAAATGTCATATGTTAGTACTTTTAAATTATACATTCCACGACATTTCTAAGCCTATTCTTGAATTGATTCTGAAAACATTACTATTCATGTTTAACTAAACAAAAACTAAATTTCATCAGTGTCTTAACAGTCATTATAAAAGAGAGCTCAGCAGGTGAGAAAAATTCCCAGGTTTAAAAAGGAGATGCTGGATTCACTGAAAATCATCAGTAATCCGTGCACAACTACAGTGAAATGGGAGATAGAAATAACAGAATTAGCCAGAAGCTCCAGGGACAGGTAGCCTGGGATATGCAGGCCAGCAGCAGAAATACCAAGAGAGACCTGAATGAGGTAAGAGAGAGTGTCACTCAAAAATTGCCCTCTGACCTCCACATGCATGCTGTGGCACTGTTGTCCCTGTGCACACACAAACAAGCAAACAAATAGATGTTTTAAAAGAGCTTTAGAATGTGTTCATTCTTATGATGCCTTCCTGGTTATGTCTGTTGCTGTTCTGCTCTGTCCTCTCCTCCTGCTTCCTACAGTATTAATGATTCTCATTTCTGTATGTGTCATTGATTTCTCTGCTTCCTAGTTCTTCCTGAATCTCAGTCTTTCCTGCCAAGATTGTACTTCTTCCTCTTTTACTAGTTCATTTTATAAAGTCTGTTCTTAGGACTTTGCCTTTATAATTTAAATTCATGGGAACAGAACTCTCAATTATTCTCTTCTCTCAGCACTTTGATGATTACATTCCATCTTCTAGCTTACATTCCCAGTGTTCTGCTATGAACTCCGTTCTCAGTCTGTTGTTTCTTTGGAAGTGATCTATCTTTTTTTTTCTGAACTTGTTCTTTCTAAATTGGATTTTAAGAATCTTTCTTTCTCCTCCTAACACTCTCCCATGATGCCATCTGCTGGGTTATTTTTACAGCCCCTGGTCACTTGTTTGTGTTTGTGACTTTATTTCTCATTTCTCTGCATGTGATTATTTCACATTTTGTGTCTGACAGTGTAGTCTCTGCTGTCTCTCAGTTACAGTGGATTCTCTCCTTGTTAACTTGTTGAAGCTCATTACAAGTTGTAGGTTTGTTTGATTTTAAAGTATGAGAAGCCTATGAAATTTCATTAGGAATTCTTTTTTTCCCACATTTTTTGTCCTCTAATCTAAGCTACTATGCTTCTTAGAGGCCCTATGGCTGCTTATAAACTCATTTATCCCATACCTAGTCATCTTGCTATTATAAAACCAATCAAATTTTCTGTGAAAACCTGAAATCCAAATACAATACTTAAAAAAATTATTTATATTATCTTCCCTTGATGTATTCCCAACAAATTCAGTAAGAGGTTCTCATGCTATTCAAATTCCACTTTCAAATTCTTGAGTTTCAAATAGTTATATGAACATCTGTTATCTGAGGTAGCTTTTAAAATTAGGTAAAACCTAATGAGCTGGTGGGATGTCTCAGTGAGTAAAAATGGCTGCTGCCAACCAATCCTGATGACCTGAGTTGGGTCCCTTGGCATGAGAGAATGGAGTCCCAAAGTCATCTTCTGACCTTCACATGTGCATATCTCTTTCTTTCTATCTCTCTCTCTCTCTCTCTCTCTCTTTCTCTCTCATACACACACACACAACATGCACACACAATGCTAATTGAAAACGTAAAACTCAAGTGATATTACTTATTATATATTACCTCCTTCAAAAAAATTCTGTTCACTTCAGTTCACTCATCTGAATACCAATAAACATGATTTGAAGCTTCTCATATTAGTCTACACAATTTTATTAAAAATGTTAAATTTCAAACATCTTACTTAATATTTAACAGCACATATAAATAACCTTAATACTATTTTAAAATGGTGTTAATGAAAAAAGAAAAGGTCTGAGGGAAGACAATAAGTCTACTTCAAACAGTAGTTGAAAATGTTTATTTTACTTCATTTAACTTTCCTTTCTTTAAATCTGAATGTTTTGCTCTTGATCATACCCTCCCCATCTCTGGTTAACAGACTGAAGAGAGCATTCCACCCAACTTCACCTGCTGTTGCTTATTAATATGTAACGCCCTCTCAGACTTGAGCACAGATAGGTGCTCTGTCTGCTATTCTGATCTATAAATTCTACTCCACATTAAATTATCATAATATAGGGAGCCCTTATATTAATGGTGATAAATTCTAGACCATAGCTTCTGATCAGTAGATCAACTACTCTTGATTTAGATAATAGCCCCTTGTACTTGTCTCTTTGGAGATAGGAATAGAAGACTGAACATTCTGCTTCTCCAGACTTCTCTATGGAGAAACACAGAGGCAGCATTAACTTTGTATCTATAAATTTTGAGCTATCCAATATAAAATCTTTGATTTCAGCAACTTAGTAACTGAAAAGAATATTTGCTTTAAAAAATTGAATAAACCCTGTGTATAAAACTTCGCATCCGTAAAAGATAAACAACAGATTGGATAGGCTGATTATTGATTTTTATAAAAAAAACTGATTAAAGTAGATTTTCCCTTTGAACTCTAAAAGGAGTCAACTTATCCAAAATTAGGGGTATATACTATTTTGTGGAAATACGTTTTATTTATTACACCGTGAGCCTTCACTTCTTGAAAAGAGAGAATTTGCCATATTCTTTTTACCCCACTCTAAGGATTGAGCATTGTGCCTTGCTTGAAACCTCTCCTCAATATATGCACCCTTTATGGAACTTACATAAAGTTTCTTTTTATGTTATACTGTGTGTATGTGTCAAGAGAGTATGACATTAGCTTTTGAAGGAAAGTTCATCTACATCCCGTTGTCTCACTGGGATGTGTAGCATGGGGGAGATGACCCTTACATAAACTGACTCCCACTTATGCTAGAGATGGATCCCCCATGCCCTCCTTTCATGCCCTCCCTATTATGATTTAAAGAATTACTTAATATTACTGAGATTCTCTGACCTAATTGAGTGCAAGTAAGTGTCAGTGCAGATTCCTCTGAGGATGTGAAATAATGTGTAACTTCTCAATGGTATCCATGATACCTAGGAAATTTACAAAGAACGTGATTGATGCACACTGTTTTTAAGTGCTCCATTTTGGGTCAAAACAAACACTGGACTTGAGTAGACACACAAATAGCAAGAGAAGGTAAACAAAGTGATCATTATAAAGACATGATTCTACACAGCATCTGGCACTGACAGGCCATTGTGCTCATGACTAGGAAAGGCTGACCCTGCTCCGAAGCAAGATGTAAAGGTGTCAGTTGAGACATCATAAGCTGACTGTCGCTGTCTAGGAGAGCAGATTCATTTGGAATGTGCAAACGATAAAAATAAAATTGAGGCCAGGCCTGGTGTCACCTATAATGCAAGCACTCGGGAAGTTGGGGCAGAATGATCATGAGTGTTAGCCCAACCTGGGCTACATTGCAGGATTCTGACTCTAAATATAAAATAATCACTCAAAGCAGATAACCATCTAAATTGATTCCTAACATACACAATTCAGACGGTTCACAAGACAATAAAAAGATTGTGCTTTTCTTAGATATGGTACCACTAAGCTCAGATTTTCTTCCTGAGAAAATAAACCATCTGTCTGGATCAGAAGTGGTGTGCTCTCCCTGCAAGACATTACCTCTTCTTACTGTCTTCCTGTTTTTGATCATTGCTATTATCATATCACCTACCTGCCATCCAGACAAATCATGACACAGAGAGAGGTACTTTGTTATAATGATTAAGAGCTGGTAGCACATGATAAATGAGATATAATTTTAGGGAAATGAGGTCATCAATCATGAAACTAAGTCACATTATATATTCACTACATGTGTAAATGTACATTAAGAATGTTACATGCTGGGCTGGAGAGGTGGCTCAGAGGTTAAGAGCACTGGCTGTTCTTCCCAAGGTCCTGAGTTCAATTCCCAGCAACCACATGGTGGCTCACAGCCATCTACATTGAGATCTGCCTGGGCATATATGTAGAGCAAATACTGTATACATAATAAATAAATAAATGCTTAAAAAAAAGAATGTTACATGCAACATTATATTTATTCCTCACAAACCAAGAGAAAAATCACCAATGTCTTGTCTTTGTTTTACAGTTGGGAAAAACTGAGGTCTAAATATGGTAAACAATCTTTGGTTAAAACTCAATGCGGGACCCTTTTCACTGGTGGTACTGCCTTGCAGGCCCTCAGTGTATGAGGAGGCTTTGGCCCTCATATGACTTCTGAACTGGGGTGGGGGATTGTTATGTAGGGACACTCCACTCCAGAGAAGTGGGATGGAAGGGTTAGGGGGTAGAGGGTGGGAGGGAGGGGCTGGGAAGTGGGGGAAGAGGACAATATGATGGAGATGTAACCTGAAGCAACAAATAAATAAATTTAAAAAAAAAAGGACTGGGCTCATCCCACTAAGGCCATGTAGGATGGCCAAAGTCGACCTCACAATCAGTGTAAGCACTTTTCTTCCCTTTTATTTGAGTAGACCTTTGTCTTGTGGAGTACTAGGATGAGTAACGCTGTACCTAGAAGGTACTTATACTCTGGATTTTGGGAGCAAGGACCACTTCTCATCATCTATGATGCAAAGGGAGTGCTAGCTGGCCATGTGCTGCTTTGAGACTTTACTCTGTTCTTGTGCATTGGAGAAAAGGTCCTGTCCTGTTTCCTAACAGAAGCCTTGAGCAATGACATATTTCCAACATATGACTAATGTATGGCAGTACAGATTGACATCTATGGACCTTTCCTTGTACCAGGCACAAACACAAACAACTCACTCTCTCTCACACACACATACACACACACACACACACACACACAAACAAACAAACAAACAAACAAACAAAAAACTCAAAGCGGTTTCATGGTGGAGCCAGGTCTTATACTCGGGTGAGTTCATTTGTGACCAGAAGCAAGGGAGTTTTCCCAAGATACTCTTTCAGACATTGTTGGGAGCCTGGTGGTCTGAGAGGCTTCACAGAGGAGGGATTTGAGCAAAACTGATCCTGTCTCTTTTCCCCATCTTAATTTTTATTTCTTTGCTCTATGTTTGGAATAACGTAGCTCTGGTTGTTACTTGCCTACAATACAACAACCCTACTATTCTCCAGGTGAGAATAGTGCTAAAATGTCTAGAAATGAACCAATCTTTTTCTTAATTATCTCCGACAGTCAATTTGACATAGCCTAGAGTCCTCGGGGTGAAATTGCCTAGATCAGGATGATCCAAGGGCACATCTATAGGAAACTGTCTTGATTGTTAATTGATGCAGGAGCACCCAGACCATTATGGGCAGCATAATGTTTTGGGAAGATGATCCTGGGCTAAATAAGAAATCAATTTAACATGATCCTGCCAGAAAGCCATCAGGCAGCATTCCTCTATGGTTTCTGCCTCTTTTCCTTGTCTGTGAGTTTGCTGGTTAGAGGTAATGCTATGCAGACAGGAGGCAGGCTGCCTTCAGGTTCCTGCCTTAAGTTCCGGCCTTGATATCCCTCAGTTATACATCAAAACTTGAAGTTAAAATCAGCCCTTTCCTTCCCCTAATTGATTTTGGCCACAGTGCTTCATCACAGCAACAGAGATGAGACTAGAACAGGCTTCTAACGAGTATGGATTATCTCTGAAGGATAGAGTCCACACGAAGTTAATCATGAGGGCCATTGAACTGTCGCTTTCCCAGAGGTAAGTGTATGGTATATGTCCTTCAGCCTAGAAAGATGAGAGGCAGTGTGTATATGGGAGATAGAGGTCACTACTTGGCCTCAATTAGCTTACCATGGTGAGACTCTTCATAGTATTTTAGTAAATAATAAAATAGTAAAATAATAAAAATGGCTATTCTACCAAAAGCAATATATAGATGCATTGCAATTCCCATCAAAATACCAACACAATTCTTTATAGACCTGGAAAAAGCTATACTCATCTTCATATGGAACAACAAAAAGCCCAGAATAGCTAAATCAATCCTGTACAATAAAAAAACATCTGGAGGTATCACCATCTCAGATTTCAAGCTGTACTACAGAGCAATAATAAGAAAAACAGCATGGTACTGGTATAGAAACAGACCAGTGAGTGGATCAATGGAATCGAATTGAAGATCCAAACATGGACCCACACACCTATGGCCAACCAATCTTTGACAAAGAAGCCAAAACCACACAATGGAAGAAGGACAGCATCTTCAACAAATGGTGCTGGTCCAACTGGATGTCCACTTGCAAAAGAATGAAATTAGGCCCATACCTATCACCTTGTACAAAACTTAATTCCAAGTGGATCAAAGGCCTTAACATAAGGCCGGCCACACTAAAGATACTAGAAGAAAAAGTAGGAGAAACCCTCGAACTCATTGGCACAGGTGACAACTTCCTGAACAGAACACCAACAGCTCAGGACCTGAGATCAACAATCAATAAATGGGACCTCATGAAACTGAAAAGCTTCTGTAAGGCAAAAGACACAGTCATTAGAACAAAACGGCAACCAACAGACTGGGAGAAAATCTTCACCAACCCCACATCTGATAGAGGGCTATTATCTAAAATCTACAAAGAACTCAAGAAACTAAAAGCCAAGAAACCAAATAATCCAATCAAAAAATGGGAGACAGAGCTAAATAGAGAATTCACAAAGGAGGAATCCCTAATGGCCGGGAGTCACCTGAAGAAATGCTCAACATCCTTAATCATCAGAGAAATGCAACTCAAGACGACCCTGAGATTCCATCTCACACCTGTCAGAATGGCTAAGATAAAGAGCTCAAATGACAGCACATGCTGGCGAGGGTGTGGAGAAAGGGGAACCCTACTCCATTGCTGGTGGTAGTG
Organism: Lophiomys imhausi; assembly: GCA_907164525.1. Taxonomy (NCBI): domain Eukaryota; kingdom Metazoa; phylum Chordata; class Mammalia; order Rodentia; family Muridae; genus Lophiomys; species Lophiomys imhausi. Next base: position 7,226,682 of record CAJQZJ010032031.1, on the reverse strand, counting down.
CAGGCTTGTGCAACCACTATGGAGGTCTGTCTGGAGATATCTTAGAAACCTTGGAATAACTTTGCCTCAGGACCCAGCCATACCACTTCTGGGTATACACCCAAAGGACACCTCACGGAGACATAGGGAAGTCTCCTCATCTATGTTCATAGCAGCCTTATTTGTAATAGCTAGAAACTGGAAACAACCCAGATGTTCCTCAACTGAAGAATGGATTAAAAAACTGTGGTACATCTATACAATGGAATATTACTCAGCTATAAGAAACAATGAAATCTGCTGTAATGTATGGAGAGAAAATGGGAGCTGTCCAGGCAGCCACTGGTATGTCATTTCTTAGTTTGGGAAGCTGCAGCCCTGCACTTCCTATATAATCAGATATATTTGTCCCTCTCAGGTCTCTGAGGTGGTTGAAGAATAGATAGCTAGAGTCTCATAGTTAAATTTTGAGTTGTTTGGGAATCAAGAGGGTGTTCTAAGAAGATGCTTTTTAAATTGTGATGAAAGTTGAGTTGGATATAGAACTTTAAACTCATGGAGATAGATCGACAGTAGAATGTTGAAGTCAGGTGCCAAATACATATAGACTGGACATTGGGATTGTATGCCAAGCCATATAACTCTCATAATTTTGGCCTAATTACCTCTGTTGTTTTGTATTGTATTTATTATTATAAGAGTAAGAGCCATTTGTTGGACTGAAAGGGGGAGCTGTTGGGGGGAAAAGATATATTTTAAACTTAAAAAAAAAGGAAGGGGATGGGTGGGTTGAGGCGGCAGAGGGTGGGAGGGTGGGACTGGAGGCGGGGTAGGGAGGGGATTTCAATTGAGATGTAACTTGAAGAAATAAAAAATAAAGTAAAAAAAAAAAAGAAACAATGAAATCATGCAATTTGCAACCAAATGGATGGATCTAGAGAAGCTCATCCTGAGTGAGCTAACCCAGACTCAGAAGGATGCACATGGCATCTATTCACTTATAGTAGGATTTTAGCTATATCATACAGGATATCTGTACTACAACCAACACACCAAAAGGAACATGGACATAAACTTTTTTTTTTCATTTCTTTTTCTTTTTCCTTTTCCTTTTTTTTTCTTTTTCTTTTTCCTCTCTTTTGTTGTTGTTGTTCTTTGTTTTTGTGGGTTTGTGTGTCTGCTGATCTTTTTTTTTTAGTTTTCCCCCCGTAGCAAGGAGACACCTTTCACTGGCAGTACTGCCTCGTAGGCCCCCGGTGTATGAAGAGGCTCTTGGCCCTCATATGACTCCTGATCTGTGGTGAGAGACTGTTATGCAGGGACACTCCATCCCAGAGGATCAAGACGGAAGGGTCAGGGGTAGAGCATGGGAGGGTGGGGCTAGGAAGCGGGAAAAGAGGACAATATGATAAGGATGTAACCTGTAGCAATAAACAAACAAATTTATTAATTAAAAAAAAGCAGGTAACAACGTTAAAACACTGTAAATAAAATAAAGGATACAGCCGTTCAACCTGGTTTTATAAACCTCCAAGTGTCGAAAAAACGTAGAGCTAAGGTAAAATACAGGAGAAATGTGATGTTAACCCATGCCTTTAACTTCAGCAGAGACGGGAGGAGCACCATAGAGTTAGTGGACTTATAAATTCTAGAGTTACACAGAACAGGGTGGTGAGGGTACACACCCTTAATCCCATCATTCAAGAAGAGTACACCCTTAACCCCAACACACTAGAGACAGAAACAGGCAGATCTCAGAGCTCAAGATCAGCCTGATACAAAACAAACTCTAAATAGAGAAAAACTTTGATCCAGGAGTGGTGGAACACATCTTTAATCCCCTCAGATGGGAACCACAGGTCTCTGATCCCAATAATTAGAATGCAGAGACACACACATAGGATTTGGAAGGACCTAAGTTTAAAAGCTACTTACAAAAGGCCCACTCAATACAAACAAATTATCCTTCGAGATCTCAAAATATATACACTAAAGCTGGTTTAGCTCCAAAATAACAAAATAATTTCTTCTTTAAACCAGATTGAAAGATAACACTTTATATATTGTCAAAAAACCAAATTTGTTTCAGGAGAAATATTACCTACCCCCCCTCCCAAAAAAAAAGAGGGTGATTGTCCCTGAGTGAGGATTAGGGCAGGGCTCTGTTCTTATCTTTCCAGGAGAATCAAAGCATCCATTCAAGGAACCCAGGGACAACTGGACAACGGAAACCTCAGCAGAAAACAGAATCAGACACCAAAAGAAGACGAGTGACCCAGTTGATTCAGCCTGACAGACTCCCTCAATAGCTGTCTCCATCAAAAGCCTACAACCACAACAACTCAATACCGCTAAGACCGTTCAGCTCTACACAATGCCCCAGCCAGAACCTCAGTAAAGCCTGGAAGTTCAGCTTCTGCCTACAAACTCCTTAGGACATCTAAACAGCTGAGAACAGAAGGACTGAACATAAAAGGATTGTACTAACATTTTTAACCATTTTTCCATTTTGGTTCAGGCCCCCAAACAGGTTTACTACGACCCAAATCAGCAGGAAGTCATTTTAAGAGAGCGACCACCCAGAGGGTGGGGAGGGTGTTTCTCCGCCCCCCCCCCCTTTTTGGTTATTTGAAGGACAACTGAAAACTCTGTTATTTAGGGGAAGAGATTACAAGCTGTTAAATGGTCCTGTTTAATGGGTTTTGGAGGTTAGACCCAGGGTATTCCTTCTTTCCCTTTTCTGTATCCTTCTTTATCTCTTATGTAGGAATGCATGGAATTGAGAAAAATTGAGACATAGACATAGCACAGGAAGGACCAAGAAGAAGGGTCAGATTATTGAATATGCCCTTATACCTTTGTATATTGATACAAAATTAGTAGTATATTTGGCTAAAGTGGTATTGACCATTGTTTATTATGCAAAAATAAGATTGTATTGGACTACGTCAGTATTGATCTTTGTATATTGATACAAAATTAAGATTATAGTTGGCCACAATGGTATTGACCCTTGTATATGGACGCAATATTAAGATTGTATTGGGCCACATAGGCATTGATCTTTGTATATTGATACAAAATTAAGAGTATATTTAGCCACATTTGAATAGATCTTTGTATATTGATACAAAATTAAAGGTAACGCTTCCTAATGGTATCGTACCTAGAGATACTTAAAAATGAAATGTGAAGCTCTGGCCTCTGGATACCAACCGTCTTAAACTGTTTAGGATAGTTAAGAAAAACAAACTCCTAGTCATGCATGCATGTCACCTTGTTAGCTACTATGACAGACTATCACAGATATTCTCTAAGCTACTCAGTAATCAAGTTGTTAAAAGACAAGCAACATTTGCTTATCTAAATACAAGAGATAGATAGGGCATCTTCAAAAACCCCAAGAGATCTGCAGAATATGGCATTCAAAGATGTGGTCTTAAATTAAGATTTTTTTTTTGATATCATGACATATCAGCTCCTGACAGCACCCCCCTATTCTACTCCAAGTAGAAGATAAGCATCAAAGAATCTCCAGTGTGAGATGGTTGAATTAGTGGCAAGCCTATCTCTTGGCATGTAAAAACTCCTTGCTTCAACTGCAGACAGACTGCTGTCCAAAAAGGACAAAACTTGGTAGCAGGGAAGTCGACAGCCTAGCTCTGCCAAGACAGGGTAGGTAAGTCCTTCATAATCCCTGCTCTACAATAAATGTCTGTCAGAGAAACAGGACCAAAAGGCTGAAGACTGATGCTGGAATGTATGGAGAGAAAATGGGAACTGTCCAGGTAGTCACTGGTTTGTCATTTCTTAGTATTGGAAGCTGCAGGCCATGCACTTCCTATATAATCAGATATATTTATCCTTCTCAGCTCTCTGAGGTGGTGTAAGAATAGACAACTTGAGTCTCATAGCTAAATTTTGAGTTGTTTAGGAATCAAGAGGGCGTTCTAGATCTAAGAAGATGGTTATAATAGTGATGCAAGTTAGTATGAAAGCTAAGTCAGTTATAGAACTTTAAACTCATGGAATGGTTAGAAGGTAGAAGGTTAAAGTCAGGGGCCAAATATGCCAAATATGTATGAACTGGACATTGGGAAGGTATACTGGGCCATTTAACTCTCATAAATGTGGCATATTTAATTCTGCTGTTTTGTATAGAATTTACTGTTATAAGAGAAAGAACCATTTGTTGGACTGAAAGGGGAAACTTCTGGGGGGAAGAAGGTGGAAGGGCGGGACAGGAAGAGGGAATAGGGAAGGGTTTGTGACTGAGATGTAACTAGAAGAAAAAAAAATAAAGTGCTTATATAAAAAAAAAATCAGCCCTTTCCTTTCCCTAATTGATTTTGGCCACAGTGCTTCATCACAGCAACAGAGATGAGACTAGAACAGGCTTCTAACGAGTATGGATTATCTCTGAAGGATAGAGTCCACACGAAGTTAATCATGAGGGCCATTGAACTGTTGCTTTCCCAGAGGTAAGTGTATGGTATATGTCCTTCAGCCTAGAAAGATGAGAGGCAGTGTGTATATGGGAGAGAGATGTCACTACTTGGCCTCAATTAGCTTACCATGGTGAAGTCTTGGAGACTCTTCATAGTATTTTAGTAGGGACAGTTCCATGGGATACTTTAGTCTGTAATTATCATCATTATAGAAAGAGGCAGCTTGGCTCTGAAAGAGACACTAGTAAGTCTAGGCAGAACCTACCAAAATCAGAACAATATAATGTCTCCAAATGTGATGAGTTTTAAAAATCTCATAAGAGTATTTAAATAGATGCATCACATATTTTTTCTGATCTTTTCTTTGTGGGTCACGTATGATTTAAGCAAAAAAAAGGTAATATGATGTAAGCGTGGTAGCTCATGCCTATAATCTCAGAACCTGGCAGGCTGACACAGGAGGACTGCGACAAGTTCAATGCCAGCCTGGGTTATATAGTGTGTTCTAGGGCAGTCTGGGCCACAGAATGAAACCTTACCTTACAAAATAATTAAATTAAATTAAATAATAAAATAAATAAGCAGAGGCAGTATGATGGCTAAACATCATCAAAGTGATGAACAGCCACAGTGCTCGGGAGAGATGCTGCGCTTACCACCCATTTCTATGTTCCTCAGACTTGTAATAATTTGTATTCAGCACGATGAAATTGTCATGTTTACCTCAGTAAGAAACACACACACACACACACACACACACACACACACACACACACACACA
>CAJQZJ010032031.1:7201034-7221464 GCA_907164525.1 Lophiomys imhausi | reverse complement strand
CACACACACACACACACACACACACACACACACACACACACACACACTTCATACTGAAAACCATGCCTTTACAAAAGGCCAGTGAGATAGCTCTGTGGGTAATAGCACTTGTTGCCAAGCCTGATAAATAGTGGAAGGAGAGAAACTACTCCTAAAAGATGTCCTCCAACCTCCATGTACCCACAGACACACAAAACAAACATACACGATAATGTAAGTTTAAAATATTTTTTAAAAGAAAATAAAATGCCTTCTCTGCAAACTTCTAAAATACTTTTTGGTATCTATATGCAAGTACTATGATGAAGCCCATTACATAATTTAGGACTAATGCAAGCTAATAACATTTTTAAAATACCTTTGAAATCTCTGCATGCTTTTATATACTTCCAAGTTACCTGTTTGCTTCAACTGTAGAAAACTCACAATGCTTAGAAATCTCTGCTTGAACCACTCCCCACACAGACTCTCAGTTATAGTGTAAGAGCTCATATCAGTCATTCACAACAAAACCCACTGGGTACCTGAACATCCTTCTCAAGAGAAGTAGAGTACAATTTTGAATAAACAAAAGATTTATTGGCCTGAGACTGAGGACGTAGATGATTCTTCTTTATTGTCTATTCTGTCACTAAAAGATATATATATATATACATTTATAAGACAAGGTCTCATTTTGTAACTCTGGCTGGCATAGAACTCACTCTTGCCTCCCTTTGCCTTTCAAGTACTTAGATTAAAGGTGTATGTCAACACACCCTGCCTAAAAACTAATCTCAAAAAATAATTCATCTTACCACTATGTAAATTAGAAAATTTTGCTTAGTTCAATGTCCATAAGTTAATTTATCATTAGTGTGATACATACGGTATCTGCTCACAGCTCTTTAACATTTTCACATATTTGAGGATTTGTCACACTTCCTTTTCTGTTACCAACAACATAATGATAAATAAACATATATGTGCAAATCTAAATACACAGACATGGGGATATATGTGTCTATTTATATGACATACTTTTCTAACCTGGAGCTAATGTTTCCTCTGGACCTTGAGTGTTTGTTCATGTTTTCAACACTGTTATTTTTCACCTTACATTTTGTCATTTATACATCTATCATATATCTTCTACTAAACCTGTGCTCTGTTAAGACAAGCTCAATGCCTAATTCTTCTTGATATTCCATGAATTGCCAAATATTTTCTGATATCATTTATAATCAAATGAATAAATAACACTGCTAGACTGCTGAATATAAACAAAACAAAACCCTTTCTTTATCATAAGTTCTACAGACAGTGATTTTAGATGACTAAAGACAAGCATGCCAAGCAGTACTAGGCTGGTACTAGGAAAATTACACATGCACAAACATGCACATGCATGGATACAGAGTCCTGTGTGCGTGCACACATGCATACACACACACACACACACACACACACACACACACACACACACACACATAAAAGTCAATGGAGGGCATTAACTCTGCAACAACACTACTGAATTGTGTGGGTATAAATTATTCCTTATGGTAAGAAAACATATCAGAAAAGTAGAATGGATATCAGCTGTCTTTCTGTCATTGGAGAATTTGTGAATTTGTGGATATAACTTTATAGCAGTGTGTCATAATTTTAATTTAAAATATTTTGAAATACCACTGGTCAAATGAGTGTTACTAACAAGCATGTGATACCCTTTCTAAGTGCTGAAAGAGTGGCTTTTCTACCCTAGAGAGCTGACAGATGCTCAGGAGACAGGTGCCTGAGGAGGCATAATAACGTCAGGGCAAGACAACAAAAAGACCCTCCCTAAGAGGCAATCAATAACTGAAATGGCCAGCAATCTGTTCTTCAAAATCTGCCACATAAGACCTTAAATGATGCATAGAAAGCTAAAGAGTTGGCTCAGAGGTTAAGAGCATTTGCTGCAGACAACCTGGATCAATTCCCGACATCCATATGGCAGCTCACAATCAAACTCAGTTTCAGGGGGATCAAATGCCCTTTTCGCCTCTGTGGACACTAGGCATCCATGTAGTGCCCATACCTTCATGCAGGCACAACACCTATCCACATTAAAGAGTATTTAAAAACCAATGAGTCCTGAGGCATCTTTAGTGGAGCTTAAAAAAAAAAGTATCTTAAAAGCTGTTCTCTAATGCCTTTTAGGACACGTCCAAATTGCTTTCTAATTAGCCAATAAGAAATGGCAAGGCTTTTTTACTTTAATGCAAGAAAACTACCATATTGCCAAATGTATCATCTTAGTCACCCATATAATGGCATCCTTTCCAAACATAACTTTATGTCCCAACTCTTGGGAGGCAGAAGCTGGTTGATCTCTGTGCCAGCCCCTGGCCTACATAGAGAATTCCAGGCTAGCTATGGATACAAAGTGAAACCCTGTCTCAAACACACAAACAAAACAAAAAGTATTACTTTCTCCTGAAATTCTTATGCCGTCTATAAAGAGAAATTTATGCTTCTCCATGTTTTTATACTGTATGTGAACCAATTTATAATTATTAAACCAAATAAAATACACATAAAAAGTAATCCTCCAGAAATTCAACTAATGTTCCGTTATTCCTACATTTATTACAGAATACTTGCTCACTTTTTACATTTTTTAAAAACCTGTATGCAATGGAGCATTTGAAATAATGAGTAAATGGGAGTTGTTTGGGATAAGGCATTGTCTCAGGACTGTGCACACACATTTATTAAACTGGACCAATCCTAACAAGAATTCAAACTCATTTCTTTCAGCATCCCAGGAGAGCCTGATCTCATCATCTTTCTGTTTTTTGTTGGTATGCACTAGCTTTCCATCTGCAGACATTTAACAAAGGAGATAAGAGAATAAATGGAGGGTAATCACAAAACCTGAGATAGCTAAGCTTTTGATTATAAAACTCTGACATAAATATAATATCAGGCAAAAACAGAGCCATGGCAAATTCTTCTGAATATTGAATTTCTTTTCTTTTCTTTTTTGCAGTATATGGGATTGAATTCAGAGCACATGCTAGGCAAGCACCCTACCAATGAGCTATATCTTCAGTATCTAAATGTTGAGTTTTTCAAGCAATGTTCTACTTCTTAGAGAATTATTGTTGTAATTTTGCTGCACAGATTATTTTCCATCTCCTCTGAAGTAAGCAAAACACAACACAATTTTAAATTATGTAAAGCAAATACATATCCTCTACTGCAGTGGTTCTCAACTTAGCTAATGCTACAGCCCTTTAATACAGTTCTTCATGTTGTGGTGACCCCCAACCATAAAATTATTTTCATTGCTACTTCATAACTATAATTTTGCTACTGTTATGAATAGTAAATTAAAATACCTATGTTTTCCAATTGTCTTATGTGACCTTCGTGAAAGGGTCATATGAACCATCAAAAGGGGTCACAACCCAGAGGTTGAGAACTGCTTTTATGCTATAGAAGATTAAGTGTATAACCAAGTAAATACACATTTTTGTGTGTTTGACAAGGTCTAATGTGTCCGGGACTGGCCTCAGACTCATTTTATAGCTAGGTCCAGACCCAGTCTCTAAAATAAAAGAATGACAAAATTCTTGAAAGTCAGTTAAAGGAAATGGGAGACAACTAATACCTTATTTTTATAAGAATAAATTGTCTTCTGTTTGTAATTCTGTAGTAAAATTGAAATACTTCCCTAGTCAGTACCTCATGCTACATTTACATTCCTAGGTGAGGCAGAAAAACACACACTGAAAATGGAGGCCCCTATTATATCCAGGAGTCTGGTGGGCTCATCAGTTTAAATAAATATAGCCTTTTCGACTTTCCAAGAATTAAATGCCAACACAAAATTGTGATGTTTTTAATACATAGTAATTGAACATAAATTATGTACCTTGGTCTTTAGGAAAAGTTATGTGCTAATTAATCTAATTCTACATCTTATCTTAAGCCCAACAATGTAACAGAAAGAATAGTTTTAACCAAAATACCTTTAGAAACCTTGGCAATAATCATAATTCAGTTCAAAATATGACAAAATATATTCTCAAAAAAGAAGCTGAAATTGAGTTGTGTAGAAAAAAAAGATAACAAACTTCAGGATGTCTTTAGGCACATAAGAAAAATTCTAACATGTTTCAATACAGCTGTCATCATCTACTAAATTACTATAGTTTTATAAGTATAGACATTCACAATATATATTCATAAATATATTTTTCACTGACTTAAGGAGTTTTGCAAGTACAGCTGTCAAATATATCTCAGGTCAATTTAAGGAAACCTGATTTTTTTTTTACAGATGATATTCAAGGGAACTGGAAATATGAGGATTGAGCTCAAAGCTTTGTGGTATTTGTTCATGTGATATGAGAGGGATGATAACCTCTAGGACCACATTGGTCTGAGGACCACATTGGTCTGCTTCTTAACCCAGCATTCCTCTCATTCCTCTGTGAAATTCTCCAAGCTAGTCCTAAGATGTCATGTTTCTCAGTGAGCAGATTACAGATGTCATCCTTGAATATTATAAGATGGGCTGGAGAGACTGCTCAGTAGTTAGAGGTGTGCATTGTTCTGCAGAGGATCCGAGTTTGATCTCCAGCACCCAAGGTAACTCCCTATGACTCTAGTTCCAGAGGATCTGATGCCTCTGTCTTCTAAGTGCACCAACACACACACACACACACGGCATAAACACATACATATACATGCAACACACAAAAAATGGTTTTTAAATGATAAAATGAATCTCTGGTTGGAAAAAGCATTTCCTACACACCCAGCTGAACCTCTTCCATGTAGTGAGAAAACATAAAATCCCAGTACATCTGTCCTCTCTCACCTAGGACATGGGTGACTGCCTAAGAGCCCCTTTGTATTCTGGGTTAGCATCCCTGTAACTAGCCCTCAAAACATTTGCACCTCCAACCTGATACTCCTTACCTTTCAAGGTACTGACTCAAGTAATCACATGACTCTGGGCCCTATATTCATTTGATGATGTGAAGTTATGTCCTTATTACATTTCTCATGGCCAAAGCCAATGTCTTTTAGTACAGTTTGGCATAAGTTTCTTGGGATTAATTAATAAAAAAACAGTTTGTGTCTAGACAACTGTTTGTGTCAAGATGTTGCAAGACAATTTCCCACCGCTGGCAGAGTGGCATTATGAAAACACAGTACACAATTAAGCTTTCATCAAAAAAAACAAAAACAAAAACAAAAAACTTGCGTAGATAAAAAAAAAACACAGCTCCTCCATTTAAACCTACCATTCTCATCCAGCCTTCATAATGAAATCAACTAGGACACTCATTTTAAACATTAGTGCCATATCCTGCCTATGTAATTATAATTGGAACCACTGGAAGAGACCCCAGGCAGAGCATTTTAGTAAAAAGCTCTTATGAAGGAATCTGAGTTTAATGTTTATCTGCAGTTAATGATCACACACACATTTGCACCACTTGTTCTCATGTGTGTGTTCATTCATATGTAATATATTGGGATTCACTAAAAGCTCTCTGGGTTGAGTCTAATTAATGTTCATCTGCAGTAGATGATCCCATATATACATATATCTATACATCCATCCATCCTTCCACCCATCCATCCATCCATACATACATACATACATACATACATACATACTTACATACTTACATACCTATATTTGCATGCCATGGACAGTAAACTTGTTCTTTAAAGGATAATATGATAAATACTTTGGGCTTTTAGGGTTACATAGTATTTACCACAGCTTCTCAGTTTTGAGCTATGACCCCAAAGTGCTCATAATCAATATGTAACTGAGACATACAGGTGGACTGCTATACAGATTTACTTATGAACACTGAAACTTGAAGTTTATGTAACTTGTCCATATCACAAAATGTTGTTCTTGCATGTTTGTCCAGCCATTTAAATGTAAAAACCATTCTTAATCCACCGGCAATGAACAATCTGTGGCAGACCACATTTTACTAGGCTAATTTGCCCAGTGACTTTTTTTTTGTTTGTTTGTTTTTTGTTGTGTTTTGGTTTTGTTTGTTTGTTTTTTGAGACAGGGTTTCTCTGTGTAGCCCTGGTTGTCCTGGACTCACTTTGTAGACCAGGCTGGCCTTGAACTCACAGAGATCCACCTGTCTCTGCCTCCCAAGTGCTGGGATTAAGGTGTGTGCTACCACGCCTGGCAATTACAGACAGCAGTGAAGTGCCATGTGGATGCTGGGATTTGAACCCAGGTCCTTTGGAAGAACAGCCAGTGCTCTTAACTGCTGAGCCATCTCTCCAGCCCTACCCAGTGACATAAACTCATATCTACTTAGTTGTTTCTGAAATATGTGGTCAGAGACAACGATACCTTTAGATTCAAGTTGTTCCAGGCCATAGGAGGCAGCTGTATTTTGATGGCTGATGGATGGGTTAGTTCTCCCCTCAGAAGGAAGTGCTGGAAAAATTGTGGGAACCTCCACAGTCATTTCAGGGGGTGACATTGGAGAGCCCAAAACTGGTATGAATTCCTTATTTGGCCGAGTGATTGTGTCCATTAGGTCTGCCAAACAAGAGACAGTGCTTGATGTATAATACAATCAATACAAAAAAATGTTAACATAAACTTTGAAAGACAAGAAACTAGTACCTTATGCACAATAAATTCAGGACTTAGCTCAGCTATTCTTTTCACACCAACCCAGCTATACACAGAAAACATCTCACCATCCAGGGAAAGATACTGCATCAAATAGTAATTTTTCTTTTAAATTTTAATCCCCCATTTACTCTATTGACAGTATAAAGTCAATATCAGGTACCAAAGGCAGAAAATTTCCCCAAAAATGTATTAAATTAAATGCCAGGGACAACTTTGGAAAGAACAAGTATACTTCACAAAATCGAGTGGAAGAGCTTGAGCTTAGATCAGTGTCTAAAGTAAACTCCATCCAAATGAAGCCCGAGGTGTCCACATCTAAAGAAACTACAATAGTAACTTGAATCATCAGAATTTCCCCAGGCAAATTTCACACATTCCCAACTCTCTGAATCAGAATCTCTTTGCCCATGAAGCCATCTATCTCTAATCTCTATCTATCTATATGAATGCACATATGTATATGTGTGTGTAAATATATATATATATTTCTCATGATACAGATCCACAAAGCCCCATTATATTTCTAATAGAGTATAAACTGGTACAACAACCAGAAACTTTGACCCCTAATGTCAAACACTCATGCATCCTGTGGCCAGCAACTCACACCTATGAGAAAGTCCTTCACATGCCCAATGCTAAACATGTAGAAGAATGTTCATAACAGCAGTATTCACAAGAGCTGCATCTGGAAATGGCCCAAATGCAGACAGCAGGAGCACAGATGGAGACTCAATGAATAATAAGATATATTTCCATAATGGAGTATGATACTGGCCAGCATGAAAATCTACAGGATATTTGGCAGTCAGAACAATAAGTAAAAATGGTAAGTTCCAAAAAAAATTCATCTATAGTACAGTATTTTTTTATAAAGCTAAAAACAACAAAAAATTTTAAATGCATACTTGTAGTAGTAAGTATAGATATCAAGAAAGCTAGAGGTGATGTGGAATGAAGGAATTTATGAAAACAAAATTGATAATGCTGGTTGCCAGTCAAGAGGGAGACACTGAAGGCAAACATCATCAGATTTCATGAGGTTTTTGTCAAGATTCTAGAGTTGAGTTTTGTGTTGTGTTGCCTTGTGTTGTGCTGTTTTGCTTTAGAAGGAGGATTAGGGAGCAGGATTGGAAAGTTTTTATTACATTGTTAAAAGCATCTTAATGAATGCATAAAAGTCATCTTTACTTGAAAAATGGTGAAATAAAAAATGAATAAATATGTACATAGTTCTTCATCTGTTCATATATATAGTAAAATGAAGACATAACATGAATTATACACATAAAATAGAATCAGTCTATTAAGATATAAGCTATACAGAATAAGTCACACTAAAATCTTTCAGAAGTGTTTTGCATATTAATGTTTGCATTTGAATACATAAAGAAGAAAGTTGGCATTTTGAAATTTAAAAATTATATATATATATATTCTTGGGAATATATATATTCCCAAGAATATATAACATTCACCAAAGAGATTCTGATAACCAGCAACATATTAAAGCTTCATTGTCTTCAAAGAGCAGGGCATCTGAGGACCTATGATATAGGAAGCCCTTTTCACAGATTACTTCTTTACATTAACCTAGGTGGATGTTATTGAAAATGAACAGAGGCCTACAGAAATTTAGAAGCCTACCTAAAGCCAGTCTTAGAGAGAAACAAAGATAGCTTCAAACCCAGGTCCTTGCTATCTTTATGTTTCTCCACCCTGGCTCTCGGGAGGCTTAGACTTGGGGACAAGGAGAAGAGGTTTTAACACCTTCATCTTTTGAGGCTATAACACATTTCTAGAAGCAAAGAGAGCTGATCACCTTTATGGGTAGGGAACACATGTGTATGCTGGTGAAAGGCCCAGCTGCCTCTCTCATTCCAGTAGCTCACAGTGAAGAGCCACACTCCTCTCCCAAACACTGAACCCACACTCCCCTACTGACCTTCCATGGAGGAGGTAACTCTGAGAGACAAAGGGACAGCAGAGGTAGAGGCTGGAGTAGCCAGAGACTCCCATCTTCTGGAGAGCTCAGTGGCATCCAGGTGAGCAGACTCAGTAGAGGGGGATGGCATGTCTTCTTCAGGCTCCCCACTGCTTCTGGGAAACTCAATGGTGGATCTATGCTCTTGTGTCACCAAGGGTAATGTGGTATCTGGTTCTTGAGTGGCCATTGTCATCTCTTGAGTGATCTCTGAAAAGGAAGGAAACATTTTAAAGTAGACCAAATTCCTACACATTAAAGTCTCTATGAAGTTAATAAATTGAAAAGGGAAGCCAGCTCATGCAGAGACTAGAACAACAAAGAGAACTTGAGAATAAGAGGCCAGTAAACACTGCAGCTCTTGACACTTGGGCAGGTTGGGGAGCACTCTATGGCAGAAATAAAGAAGTTGATGCAAAACATATAGACAAACAAAACACATAGAATAAAATTGAAAAAATAGGAAGATGGGTAGCTGAGCTTCTCAGACATATTTGAATATTAATTGAATCAGTTTGTTAAGACATAAACTATACAGAACTAAATCACACTAAAATCTTTCAGAAGTGTTTTTGCATATAAAAGTATATATTTGCATACATAAAATGAGGAAAGAAAGTTAGCATTTTGAATTAAAAAAATAATTATAACAAGCAGTTTTCTGGGCTGGACAGTCAAGGGAGTAAGGGTGTGGCATGCACTCTTTTTTTTGTTTCCTTTTCTTTTCTTTTCCTTTTTAAATGTTTATTTATTACCCTCTTTCCACCCCTCCCAGTTCCATCCTCCCACCCTCTCCTCCCTCTCCCACCCATCCCATTCCTCCGATGTGGAGTGTCCCTACATATCAGCCCTTTTCAGTTCCACAGTCATATGAGGGCTAAGAGCTTCCCTACATGGTAGCACCCCTAGGGAAAATTGTCCCATTAATAGGTAACAAAGTCTATATAGTCTATATTCCTGATCTTTTTGGTGTGTTGGTTGTAGGATAGCTATTCTGTACTATGTGGCTAAAATCCAATTATAAGTGACTAGATGCCATGTGTATCTTTCTGAGTCTGGGTTAGCTCACTCAGGATGAGCTTTTCTAATTCCATCCATTTGGCTGCAAATTGCATGATTTCCTTGTTTCTGATAGCTGAGTAGTAATCCATTGTGTAGATGTATCACAGTTTTTTTTATCCATTCCTTGGTTGAGGGACATCTGGGTTGGTTCCAGTTTCTAGCTATTATAAATAAGGCTGCTATGAACATAGATGAGGATGTGTCCTTGTGGTTTGGTGAGGAATTGTTTGGGTGGATACCCAGAAGTGGTATGGCTGAGTCTTGAGGCAGGGCTATTCCAAGTTTTCTATCTCCAGACTGATTTCCATAGTGGTTGTACAAGCTTGCACTCCGACCAGCAATGGAGGAGTGTACCCCCTTCTCCACA
The DNA here is from genome assembly GCA_907164525.1 of Lophiomys imhausi. Lineage (NCBI taxonomy): Eukaryota > Metazoa > Chordata > Mammalia > Rodentia > Muridae > Lophiomys > Lophiomys imhausi. The sequence goes on along the minus strand of CAJQZJ010032031.1, from coordinate 7,211,387 downwards.
ACCTCACCAGCATGTGCTGTCATTTGAGTTTTTGATCTTAGCCATTCTGACAGGTGTGAAATGGAATCTCAGAGTAGTCTTGAGTTGCATTTCTCTGATGATTAAGGATTTTGAGCATTTCTTCAAATGTCTCACTGCCATTAGAGATTCCTCCTTTGTGAATTCTTGGTTTAGCTCTGTTTCTCAGTTTTTGATTGTATTATTTGGCTTCTCGGTGTTTAATTTCTTGAGTTCTTTATAAATTATGGATATTAGCCCTCTGTCAGAAGTGGGGTTGGTAAAGACCTTTTCCCAATCTGTAGACTGCCGTTTTGTTCTAATGGCCATGTCCTTTGCCTTACAGAAGCTTCTCAGTTTCATGAGGTCCCATTTATTGATTGTTGGTCTTAGGTACTGAGCTGTTGATGTTCTGTTCAGGAAGTTGTCTCCTTTGACAATGAGTTTGAGGCTTTTCTCCACTTTCTCTTCTATTAGATTTAGTGTGTCAGGCCTTATGTTAAGGTCTTTGATCCACGTGGTATGCACTCTTAATTTAGCCTCCACATGAGTTGAGGGAGAAGCACAGTAATACTGCCCATGGAAATCTATCCCACAGTGGGCAAGAATGCAAACTACAGAGCTAATTTATTTGGGTTTGAATTCAGATTTAGTGACTTACTTGCTTAGTGATCCTAAACTAATTACCGAACATCTTTGGGCCTTCAGCTTCTTTAGCTATTAAATGAGAGCAATGATATTTACCAATCTTTCTTTCCTTTCCTTTCTTTCTCTCTCTGTTTCTTTCTTTCTTTTTTTGGAATATGAAAACTCTTTGTATTCCAAACATAAAGGACAGTACCTACTCCCCCACAGTGGAGAAGAAGGATAGATAGGAGAGGGAGTAGAAGGAGCGAGGGTGAGACAGGGAGGGGAAGAGGGAGGAGGTTGAGACTGAGCTGGAACTTGACTTAATAAATAAATGTTATTTTAAAAAAACAGAGCCAAAAACAAAGTGGTAAACATTCATATTCTTACCGTTCTGGTGGTAGAAGCAGGATAGTCACAATTTTGAGGTCAACTGGACAACAAGGCAAACCAGGATAAATAGTGAGATCCTGTCTCAAAACCATACCAAACAAGCAAACCAATACATCCAGCCAGGCATGGTGACACACATCTGCACATTCCTCGCAGTTAGGGTCAGAGGCAAGGACACAGTGAATTCAAGAAAATCTTTTAAGAACCAATCTCAACAAATTTTAAATAAGAATAAATAAATCCAAATTGAAAGTTTCCAAATTTAGCAAAGTTTGGAGATGTTTTAATTTTTTCCTTTTCCTCTTACCTTTTAACACATTGTCTGCGGCCAGATGTGCCTCAGACTCATATGGAGAGGCAGAAACTGCAATCTCTGAGAAGGGCACGCTGCTGTCCTCCTGGGCAGAAGCTGTGAAGCCTCCTGCACTTGGGAACAGCTGCACAGTGGAAATGTCGGGGTCTTCTGTCAGCCCCATGTGAGTGAAGGAAATCTGATCGGTAAAGGCTGCTGACCTCTCATCCCCCAGTGTATCTGTCAGGGCTGTTCCCAAGGGCGCTTCTCCTCCAGCCAGTCCTGCAGCCACCTTTGTAACCTCTGTGGAAGTGGGGCTCCTATCAGTCCCCTCAAAGCTCTCATATGTTCTATATTGTGGCTCAGTTCTCACCTGAATCTCTGCATTGTCCCCTGGATCTGGGGGCCTCATATGACTTACACTCTCAAATTTGGTGTCATCCCATTCATCACTTGAGACAGAAGTTACTGGAGCAGCCATGCTGACCCTCACGGTGACCTTGGGGTCCCCCAGAAGATGGTCAGCTGTTGGCTCAATATTCAAGGTCTCTCCAGGGGTTACCACCAAGTACTTGCTGGTAGCGCTCCGGGCACCTTCAGCTGCCATATCTGAGGGTCTCTCCCCATCAGGCTCTGAGTCTCTTGTGGAATCAATACCAGGAAAGACAGTCATTCTCTTGGCTGCATCTGCTATAACTTTCTCTGTGCCTGGACTGGTGGTTAGCATTTCTTTGGTATTCATATAGGAAGAAGGTGAACTTCCCAAACTAACTGCTTCCTGACTTTCAGTTGAAAACAACTGGTTCTCCACAAGCTTCAGGAAACCATGTGTTACATCTGTGATCCCTTCTACAATTCGCTGGGTGCTAGAAGTGCTGTAGAGTCCTTTCTGGTCAGGATTCAGAAAAGTAGGTGAAGAGACAGCAACGGTTAATGTGGCCTTGGAAAGTCTGTGTTCAGGAGTCAAGCTTTCCAGCTGACTGGGGCCATGCTCTTCTTCACTGGCTGACACCGCTGGCTCAGTGGAAGAATGAAGATCAGGGCTGGTAGGATGCAGAAGCCCAGCTCCTGGAAGGTAACTTTCTTTGTGGACAGAGAATACTTCATCTAATGGTGTCACTGAAGGTCCTGTCTGTACCATTGGAGCTGCAGAAGACATCAGATGAGGCATGTCCTCTGGAGCAAAGGAGATGTTTTTCTGGTCATCTGTGCTCATCTTCTGGGACTGATCTTTCTCTGCATAAGCATGTGCTAACTCCCTCCTTTCCACTTTTGGGAAAGCTAGACATTCTGTGGCCAAGGTAAGCAGGAGAATGCTACAGAAAGCCATGGAGGTGTGCAACAGAGTTGGTCTGCTCATAGTGGAAGAGAAAGATAAGTTGAAGGAGTTGACAATTTCAGTAACTGAGTCCTGTGAAAAAGTAAAACATATCACACTGTCATATGGATATATTTTGTAAATAAGCTCCTCTAAGTTATACCAGAAAGACAATGATCTCCTTTACTTCCTCACGAATAAGGGAGGTAGGAGATGGTTGGTCTATTTCCTTGTACCCTTGAGACATGGATAACCCAGTTCACATTTCCCTGCTAAATTCTGCAGCTGATTTAAATTAAAACTGCCTAGAAAGGGATACCAAACATCACTGTAGAAATAGCACCATGTCTCAGAGATGGAAAGTACATATTACAAATTCATTTAAAGGACTTTCCTATTTCCATGGTCTGTGTGGTTGAGACCCTAAATTTTATATGAGATCTAATCATAAGGATGGTGTAGGCAGAGCCCTGATGAATGAGAGTAGGGTCCCCATGAAAGAGGCCTAGGACATCCTATTGCCCCTTCTGTCATGTGACGGTGCATGCATACTTGGCCTCTATGGACCAGCCCCAACCAGATACCTCTCCCGGTGCCACCCTTAGCTTAGACTTTATAGCATCTGGAAATATAACAGATATATTTGAACGGTTTTGTTGTATTTGAAACTGGGGTTACTTATGATTCTCCTAACCCATAACCCCCAAGTAATGGTATTCTGCTATGGCAGTCAAAAGTAAAATTATGTTTTGAAAACTTGATAAATACCAAAGTGTACTGAAAATCATTTATTTTCCTGAATTTAAAAATGCATATGAATGATTTTTCAGTCAAAATATTTCTCTAAAATGTTCGAATTGTTTACAACAAGAAAAATATACACAAAACCTTCATGTTTCAAAATTTAAGAATCAGAAAAGATATTTAGGCAATGTGAACATATGTTATTCTTAAAATGTTCAAATTTGCACTTCTTACTGGTTAGCCATTGTTTAAAATAATTATATTCATTATGTTCTTCAAACTACTCACATTCTTATTATTGTTAAAACTTCATTTGCATACTAAAACACTTTATCTTTCCCCCAATTTACAGCTTCACAAATTTTTCTAACCATTGATCTGGGTAGGATATTTGATTTTATATTATTGAAAAATTCCCAAATCTTAATTCCACAGCACAATAAGGAAACAATGTCTAAGACTCTGAATTTTTCTAAAAGATTAAATCCTGAAATAAAATCATTCCAATTCTCATGTATTTGAAAGGTGTATTTCTTCTTTCATTTATATCTGGTCAACTAAACCACCTAGGCTATGCCAATGTTGTGCAGTTGTGAAATACAGAAATACACATTTGCATGAGGTCTTCTCCCCTGGGTGATTGCAAAGCTTTCACAAGTTATATATTTATTCTTTTTTGTAGTTTTGTTTTGCTTTGTTTTTTGTTTTTGTTTTGTTTTGTTTTGTTTTGTTTTGTTTTGTTTTGTTTTGTTTTTGAGACAGGGCTTCTCTGTGTATCCCTGGCTGTCCTGGAACTCACTATGTAGACCAGACTAACCTTGATCTCACAGAGATCTGCCTGCTCCTGAGTACTGGGATTAAAGGCAGGCTCCACCATGCCCCAGTTCCTCCCATTTAGTCTTAAAGGTCCTTTTACGACCAAAAAAAAAAAAAAAAAAAAAAAAAGAACGAAAAAAGTCATGATTCAGATAACTAAAGAGAAGAAAAAGAGAACCTTTCTTTTCTTTTCTCTTTCTTTCTTTCTTTCTTTCTTTCTTTCTTTCTTTCTTTCTCTCGCTCTCTCTCTTTCTTTCTTTCTTTCCTACATATGTAGAAAGGAACTCACAGACTGGGGCTGAGGCCTCCTGTCAACACCAGTACTACCTAGTGAACCATCTTGCAAGATGATCTTCTAGTCCTCTAGTCCTTCCCAAGCTTTCCTGGGAAACCTTGAGCCAAAGCATTCAGATGAGCAACATACAAATTCCCCATACAGAAACGGATAAAGCAGTACGCACTCGCTGTGCTTTAAGCCAGTGGATTTAGTGTGCTACAGTAAATCTTGACTCTGCCCAGCTTCTGGGAAATACAGGAAGAGAAGCAGGCATGAGCTGTCACAATGCCACGGGCAGAAGAGGAACTGTGTCACCCAACATCATAGTTAGCAGTCAAAGAAAGCTGAACCCAGAGACGACTAAGAGAAACACCAGCCTGCCCATCGCTCCATATCATCCCACCCCCAAGACCCTTAAGGAGTGAACAGGATGCCATTTAGATGGCAAGGGTTGACATAATCTTAACTAAATATTAAATTGTCTATATATAGTATCATTTTAAAAAGAGAAAATATGGAGAAGACATTGAGAAAAAAGAAATAACACATGCTAGGGCATGTCAACATTTGAAATGTCATTCTACTTTAAATGTGCCAGAAAATACCTGATTCCATAGCCATGTGACTGTGCCTATAAAGGGTATGTCCTGATGCCCCACTTTTCCTTCCTTAAAAAAAAAAAAGACAAAGGAGAGCCATGAGTTAAAAGTGTCTATGGATAATGAGTCAACACCTCTGGATTTCTGTGTAGACAAACTGAATTAGGAAACTATTTCAATATTTTAAGCAACAAAAATACAGATAACAACTACAGAAGTTTCTGGTCTTTTCAGATCTGCTCAGGAAGCTGTCCATTCTGCCCTCATTGGGTGAAATCTTACTCCACACACTAGATGATGGACGGAGTGCCCTGGGGACTGGGACTGGGGCTCAGTGACAGAACGCCTGCTTAGCATGCACAAGGCTGTAAGTTAAAACAAATAACATATGGCAAGGCTTAGTCTACATGATTCTAGGCTTCTGATAAACACTGGAGAAGCACAAAGCATCAAGGGTGGTAACAGAGTGGAGTGCAGAGGGGCAAGACTAGCATTAGAACATGATTTCTGAATTTAATTTTCTGTTAAAAGCTGCCATGTAGTATTGAATAAATATCTTTGGCTCCCCCTTTGACAAAACGAGGAGTTAACAAGACAAACTTTGAGCCCCCCCCCACTTCTACAATTATATATTCATGTCTTGTTACTATGAAGTCAAAGAGAACTAAGGTTGTTCTTGAAGCTTCAGCATTTTTCCATGAGGGAATGGAGGTGCCCCACACATGAGAATGAGTCCTGCACAGTTTGATTTGTAGTCTTGTGGACTGAAAGGAGAATTGTATGAACAAATTATATTGAGGGGAAAGGAGCAAAAAGCAAAGGTTTAACTAGCCTCAAGCACCTTGCCGAGACAGAATTCTCCTTCAGGGTCTTATTTTCATCTAGAGTTCTAGAATGTCTGTGTGCGGTGAATTCTGCCTCTGCTCTAAAAGATGTTCCTTCTGTGATTAAGTGCTGGCCACCTGCTTTCTAAATCCCATTACAGCAGAGAAAGTGTGTGTGTGGGGAGGGGGGTGAGTCACAAACCCTTTGTATGGCTGTGTATTGAGGCCATGTGCTTCTTTCCTCCACTATTGGAAGCAACATGTGAACTATAAAAGAAAGTGAAATGACGGCCTGTAGGAATGGCAGCAGGCTGCCACTCAGAGGAATTAGTAGAAGAACTCCAAATCCCTTCATCTTTCAGGCTCAGAGCAGGTATCCATCATCGCTTCTCTTAGAAGTTTAGCATCAGACAATGGGAACTGCATGACATTAGAAAATATGAAACAGAGGACTGACCACACTCAAGTTGATGTTAATATTCATACCCCTAAATAAACTGAGTAGCCATATTTTGTAGTCTCTGGCCTTTTCTTTCTTTCTTCTACACTATACTCCCTATGTGACCAAGTGCCCAGAAGAGAGGAAATGCTAATCAAATACTGGCTGAAAGCCACAACTGTCTTTAGGATACCCTGATGGGAGAAGGGAAGGGGGAACATTCCACTGTTTGTGAGCATCTGTGTCTCCCATTAAATTATCTCAAGCATCAGAATACTTAAGGAACAAAAGGAAGGTATGCTTCTCTTACTTTTTGTTCATACTGCACCTGTGGGTGCTGTTCTTTCTGTCTCTCAATGCCGGTTAGTTCTGACAAACTCTAACCAAATTCCTAACAGAGAGCAGACATTAGCTCCACCTAGTTTAAAAAGCATTTCTTAGAGAGCTAATCAGTATCACTTTGTCTGTCGCTCCCTATCAGGGCTCCTAATGGCTTGGCCATCCTCTGAACAATTCGCTGCATTTCTGCCACCAGTGGGCAGATAAGCTGTTCTGTCAAGCATTAACTTCGACAATCTTAAATAGACACAGTGCAGATCTCCTTCTTTGTCAAGTCTGGGCATGTGCAAGCTTCAAAGATAATGAAAAGCAATGTTAAAAAACAAACAAAAACAAAAACCTCACAACTGCAGCCTTAGACATAAACATCAGGTTTTGTACACATTCATTGGTCAGTGTGTTTCCAGCTGATATGAAGGGCATTATTGTTCAGTGTGTCACTAAAATGATCGGGAAAATGCATGTTAAACATTTTTATTATGACCAAGCTCATACAGTAAATTGAATTTCAAATCTGCTACAAAAGGATGATGAGCATTGCCCTAAAACTACTGAAGAGACAGGTAAGCTGTGACAATTAAATGATATTAGCTGATATTTACAGAAATATTGTGAAAAACTGAGGAGAAAGGGAGAAGAAAGATTCCTGCTCTTAGATTTTTTTTTTTTTTTTTTTTTTTGTCTGCTGGAATAATGAGGTGGTGAATCAACGGCCTTGTATAGGTCTGCTTCCTTTTCTTTCTATCCACACGGATGCTTGAACTTTAAAAGCAAGGAGGACAGATCTTGTAATGGCTGACGAAAAAATTCATCTGCAACTCAAACTGACAGATAACCTTCAAGTTCTAGATGGGGAGCTTTCCTTGTCTTTCAAAGCCCAGCAGCTACTAGGCTGTACCTCAAACACAACTTTCTTTTTCACCTAACTTTCGGTCTCATCTTCAATTTTTTTCTCTTTTAAGTCCCAGAATCCCAACTTCTGTAACCCTGTCCTTCATTATACTTCTAGGAGTTGTTGCTCCCTAACTAGATCCTCATTATTTTAATTGCCCCTCTAATTGGTGATCTGTCTAGACTGTCTCCTTTGTAATTCATTATAGACCACCCAGATGGTTTGTTCTTGAGAATAAAATGATAGTGATCAATCAAGAGTGGCTACCAGGTAATGTTTTGTGCTAACTGCTGTCAAATGCCTAGTGGAAATTTACCTTGTTTCATCCCACCTAATGAGGTAGGTGCTACCATGATCCTGATTATATTTTAGATGAGAAAACTGAAAATTTACAGAGGATAATTAACTTGCTTCAGGGATATCATGTAGTTTCGTTTGCTAGCTTGGAGTCTTTCAGATTTCAAGATCCTAGCTTTTGCCATTTGGCTTCTCTGCCTTTCTAGGGCATGGAATGTAATGTCCCCAAATATACAACACCCCAACTACACATCTACTATCAAAATCTCACACCAGGAACAAGCAAATCCCCATCTTCAGGGTGATACAGCTCACTTTTAAATGCTTTACTAGTGAGCCTTCATGTCGAGATTCTGCTTCCACCACATTAGCCTGACTTTTGCTCTTCTCTGTACCCCATATCAAGCCCTGAACATGTTTCTGATGGATAATGTCTATCAAAAAAAAAAAAAAACAAAGATAACACACACACACACAAACAAACAAAACAAATAAACAAATAAACTGGCCCATTCTCTTCTGTAAGTCGTCTCACTTCAAACAAGATTGCGTTTCTTCCACATTCACACTGGTCTTTTAAGCTTCCTTTGTTTGCCTTGATGTTTTTAATGATAAGTGTGTAGAAGAGGTAGTCAATACATAGCTAGAGGCATGGAGTAAATATAGGTAATCATTTAAGGACAAGGAAGGGATTATTCAGTGTCTATTTTGTACCAGAAGATTTTTGATAGCTTTTAGTCTCTCCTTCATGACTGTATGTTTTGTTCACCACATGGTCACTTTGGGCTGATTATTCAATGTGACATTTCAATAGTAGCAATAAATTGTGTGTGTTGTTTACACTATTTTAGCTTTGAAAGCCTCTCTTTCTCTTTCACACACACACACACACACACACACACACACACACACACACACACGAGCAGGAGCTGTTACAAGTATCTAACTTCAGAGTATCGGGTCAGCTAGATTCCTAATTACCCTTTAACCTTTCAGAAATTCAGTTGGTGATTCTCTAATTGGTGAAGAAAAAACAAACAAAAACCAAGAAAAGTCCTTTCTTTTGTAGGTGTCTTAGTAATCTCTTCACTTTGTGCTTTTCTTGATCCTCATTGATCCATTTGTCATCATTTCATCTTGTCTTTTTCTAAGCATCAAAGGTCTCCTTGTCAATATTATTTCATTAGTCAACTCTGGCCCTATTAATCTAGCTACAGATCTTGGCATTAAGGGACCACATCACCGATTCAATGTGCTATCGGCAACTCTCATTTGTCTCTAAAATCTGGGCTGCAGCCATCCTTTAATGTAAATTAAAGAGATGGGATGACAAATGATCCTTTCAGCAGCCTGTTCCATCACAGTGGAATGAGGGAGAATAAAGTAGATACAGAGAGGTTCCCCGAGGAGTTCAGCAGCTCAAGCCAGTGCTGACTGAGAAAAGGGTGAGTGGGCATGTCAACTGCCAGAAAAGTGCCCTTTTCAAGCTTCAGACCACAGATGGGTTCTGCATATTGGACCCTTCTGTACCTATTTAATGATGCTGACAAACATAGATGTCCATGCTTCTCACCCTCAGAATATCATCCTATCCTTGGTAAGAGAATGTTCAAGTTCTAGCTGAACCTTAGGCAAATCAGCACCACAGAAGTACCAAATGGCAAAATAGAGATAAGGAGACTGAAACGTGTGCTAAACCGTCGCCACCACCACCAGTATCATCATCATAAGCTTTCTATTTTCTCCAAAGGGTGGAGGAAAGACAAAAAAACAACAAAAAACCCCAGCAGACATGAAAGCACTTTGACGAAACATAAATATCATGCACTATAAGACCTGTTAACACAGTTCTGTTACACAAGTCCCTCAGACTACAAAGGTGGAAGCAATCTAAAGTATAACATCATCCAATTGTGGACTATTTGTTTTTTCACCTAACTTCAATGTTAAAATTTTCAGTGCAGAATCCTGTCCTGGTCAATTTCCTACAGGAAGCAGTTGTTTCCATATCAGTCAGTTCTTTTCAACAACCTTATTCAACACTACATTTCTGTCCTTTGTGGTTCATGAACCTCATTTGCCTGGCAAGATCTCTGAGCACTAGTCTTCATTCATACAGAAGCTGAAAGAAGCTTCACAAACTTTTCTCATCATTGATAAGCAAATACAATATGAAAAAATAAGACTGACCTCACATATCTTAATGAGTTTTCATCTTTAGAGAATAAATTCAGACTACCTTTGAAGGGTCTCTTCACTACATTAGAATAAGTAAAATTTGGTTAACAACAGGAGTGCACCATGCATGGTGGGGCCACACACATCTTTAGTCACAGCACTTGAGAGCCAGAGGCAGGCATACATCTCTTATTTCCAGGACAGCCTCATCTACAAACCTAGTTCCAGGCTAGCTACATAGTGAGATCCTATCTCAAGGAGAGAAAGAAAGAAAGAAAGAAAGAAAGAAAGAAAGAAAGAAAGAAAGAAAGAAAGAAAGAA
>CAJQZJ010032031.1:7162928-7196451 GCA_907164525.1 Lophiomys imhausi | reverse complement strand
AAAAGCCTTTATTTAAGATGAATCCTGAATTCAAATACTATGTAGGCTCAAATCCTTTGACATAACCAGAGTAATGTTTTGTCTTATTTATTCTTCTTAAGTCCTGAAACAAAAATAGACATAAAGCATTCACTTTGCAGAATTAGATCAAAGCAGTTCTTTTCTAACTTGTTTGAAAAAAAATGTCTAAGAGTAAAAGGGAGACTTCCTTTCAAATCAGAATGATTGAAAGCATGTCTCATACTGAGGAAATTATTTCTTTTGGAATTGTCTAACACAGAGGACAAATGAATTTGTCCCTAGAGAAGTCCCAGTAAAAGTAAATGGGATGGCCATGTGACAGTCTTTCCCTTCTGTCCCCATTTGAGTTTAGAAGCTTTCTGTGAGTGAGATTCAAGCAGTGACAGCCTCTCTTTTCCTTCTCCTGTCCCTCTGACAGGGACAAGCACATTTCACACACATCAGGTCCTGTTCAGTTCACAGACAAACAAAACAACAGGGCAAACACAAATCTCAGTCCATACCAGACAAGACTTTCAATGGAGGGATTGGGACACCAACCCAGCCACAAAACCTTAGACTGGCATTTTTTCCTGCCTAGAAGATGTGCAGGGGTAAAAGATGGAGCAGAATTTGAGGGAATAATTCCTATATTTTCCAGGTGCCCCAAACTCCTAGGCTCAAATGATCCTCTTGCTGCAACCTCCCAAATATCTCGGGCTGCAGTATCAAAAATTTAAAACTTACCCGCCAAGTGGCTGAGGTCCCACATTTATCAAGTGCATTCCATTTGAAACTTGCTCCCATTTATTCAACACCTTTCACAGCATCGTGGGGAGAGCTGAAATATGTCTAGGTGGCCAAAGACAGGGAGTGCGATTTGTCAAATCATTCTTTGATCATTTCCTTATTTTAACCATATACAGCAAGCAGTGAAGAGATGGTTCAGTGGGTGATGCACTTGTGCAGACATGAAGACCCGAGTTCAGATATCTAGCACCCAATGGGGAGGGAAAAAAGCAGAGTATTTCAACACCTACCAGTAACCTCAGCATCAGAAGGAAGAGGAAACTGGATCTGGTTGCCTTACTAGCTGGCCAGTGTAGCCATTTGGTGAGCTCTAGGTTCGGTGGTAAACCTGCCTCAAGAAATGAAGAATGACAGAGGAAGATGCCCAACATTGACCGTGGGCCTACACAGATGTATACTCCTAGGACATGTACCCAGATGCACAGGCATATGCTAGACAGGCAGACAGACAGACAGACACACACACACACACACACACACACACACACACACACACACACACTGAATAAATGACTAAGTAAACAAAAACATGGGACAACTGAGAGATTCAACTCTAGGATTCTTTTCAGCTTTTGAGATCATTTCTTGTGGGAGGGGAGTGTAATGGCTTGGGTGGATTCAGTTTGGGTTTTTGTAACAGGGTTTTAGGTGGCTTAGGCTGACTTTAAAATTGTCATGCTGAGGACAGCCTTGAACTCCTGGTTGTCCTGCCTCAACCCTCCAGTGCTGTGGTTGCTGAAGTGGACCACTGTGCCTTGGCTTAGGTTCCTCTCGATGACGAGCCAAAAGCAGGTTTGACTGTGGAAAGCATAGGAATCGTTGTTGGCCAATGGCTACATACTTCACTCCATCCTCTCTAGTGTGTGAGGTGTTTTACTGTGGCTTCTTTTCATTGTTTGTTCTTGCTTGCATTCTGAGATAAGGTCTTATTAGATAGCCCTGGCTGGCCTGGAACTCACTATGCATACGAGGTTGGCCTTGAACCAACAGAGCTCCAATTGCCTTTGCCTCTCAAGTGCTGCTATTAAATGTACACTGGGCTTTTCTTTTTTAAAGTGTTGGTAATAATTTAGTTGCTATGAATATGCAACCTAAAATACCTAGTTTTACCCTTTTCCTCCACAGGAGGAATTGATAATAAATAAAAACATAAAATGAGTAGGTCTGGGTATAGTGGTGCATACCTGTAATCCCAACACTTGGGAGGCTGAGTCGGGAAATTTAAAATGCCTTTTAGACATTTAAGGAAAACTTGTACTATAAAATGAGATACTGATGAAAGAAAGAAAAAAGAGAAGGAGGGAGGCAGGATGGAAGAAGGAAGGGTAAGAAGGAAAGAGAGAGGGAGTGGGAGTAGAAGGGAGGAAGGAAAAAGGGGAGGAGGGGGGAGGGGAAGAAGGAAAAGAAAGAAAGAACGAAAAAAGAAAGGGAGAGAGGAAGAGAGAAAATGTACTTCATACAATGCAAATGCTAGTCCACACAAACCAGGAGACATAGCTGGTCCCCAGTACCTCAGACCGAATGGGGTGAGGACAGAGTAGAAAAGGAAAACTGAATTCAGTTTATCTGGACAGTGTAGACCTGGATGAGTAACAACAAAAATTTTGGAGCCAATTCAATATAAACCAGTTCTTTCCATCTACTGGCTGCATTTATCTCTGGCATTTTACCTTACTTCTCTGGGTTATTGTCATCCCCAAAACAAGAAAATAATCACCTCCACTGAGTGCCATCTGCAAAGCTCCACATCACCTCGGAGACTGAAGTTGTTGGTGCCTTTCCTTTTTTCTTGGGCAGCAAAATGCAGAGGTATTCTAGAATTCTTTCAGACATGTGGGCAGAGCCTAGGACCAGGGAATAAAAGAGGAGGTAGGTGGAAGAGTTCAAGCCTGGGCCAGTGCAGAGCTACCTGCACATTCCTGGAGGAATCTGTGAAGTAAAAAGTTCATGGGAAGGGAGACGCAATCAGGAGTGGGGTCTGCAAGGCAAACACCACACACTGAAGTCAAGTAGATGAGAAAAGGCATTATCTATTATGACAGAGCTGCAGACAAGACACTAAGCATGCAGTTCTAAGCTAGCCCTTTGTCCCAGGAAAGGGTATTTAACAGCAGATGCATGGATCTTGGGAAAAGGCCTGCTAACGGGAAAGACTGGGGAGTGAAATGAGGATTACAGTCCCTTGCAATCCAGTATTGTCAACCAGTCATTGAGTCAGGGCCAGAGAAACCTTCGTCCTAAGACCAAGATTTGAGGGCACACTCCCTAAGCAAGCTAACGAGGAGAGGACAGGAATTTGGTGACAAAAAAAAAAAAAAAAAAAAGACCCAATTACCAAAACTGGGATAGGTACAGGAGGAAGGTCTGCTCTGGAGGAACAGCTGCCTCATGGAGCTGAGTCACTGTGGCCTGGTGCTGAGTCAGCAGAGGGCAGTCCCTCTGATTGATCCCCAGGCCTGTGGCAGGGCTACAGCACAGATGCGGGCCATGGCACTTGCTGTGGGCCAGGAACACTGTAGCACAGGAATCTAAGTCTGTCCAGAGAAGGGAAAAGATTCTATGCCATCTCTCAGTCAATGGCAGACGTCAAATTCGTAACATTGTTTCAGAGTCAGTTTGTAATACTTCTTTGCTATTGTTTCTCACCCACCCAGAGAACTTACTTTAAACAATTTTCTATTGCACCTTAACCTAAAGAGTTAGAGTGTATGAGCGGAACAAATTAGTTGAACCAGACAGACATGAGACAAATTCACATTAGAAATCCAGAGTGGAGAAGTGTTCCTTCACTGACTTTGAGTATTGGGGGTCTGCCTTAACTGGCAGTCGCTGGTTCCCCTCACTTGTCCTAGGAATTAACTAGCTGCAGATAACCATGTCTTTGAGAGTATCAGTTAAGTTGGAGAGAGAAGAAGAGAGAGGGAGAGACAAAGGGACAAAGAGAATATATAAATATAATAACAAAATATACCATTTTAACCATTTTAGGTGTGAAATTGTATAGTGTTAACTGTTGTGCAACTAGACCCTCAATTTACAGCCACCCTGTGCCCACAAACAATGTATTTGTGAACTCAATCACATAACAGATAGGAAATTGAAACTGCCTATAACGAACGTGTACAGATTTTTTTATTTTCTCCAGCCCCTATCATCGCTGAGAAGCTGTTTTTTTTTTTAATTAGAAATTGAGGACTAAATAAATCTTACCACATTCTTCTCTCAGCTCAGATCTCCATTGCTAAAACAAATCAAGAAAACTAATCCTCCTTACCTTAATTATTGCCTACTCTTTGTCAGAGCTGAAGTTGGTTTTGTTGGGTGTGACTTCTGTGAACTGAAATTAAAAAAAAAAAGAAAAGAAAAAGGAAAAAGAAAGGAAAAAAGGAAAAAATCAAACCCTTTTGCAGTTTCCCTAGGACACCTGTCTGATAGAATGAAATTAGACACTCATTAAAATCATGCCCTTTACAGCAGGAGAAAGGGGGAGAAGAGAAGGGCTATGGATAATAATGTCTGTCAATGAAGTGGGGAAATGCAGCAATCACATAAATCAACCAAACTTAACATGTTTCCCCTGAACAACAAATAGAAGATCATCAACTCACGATCTCCACAGAGTTCACCTGGCCACAACCGGAAGTGACGTTAGTGGCCAGCCAATTACACTCTAGAATTAAAGATTCTGAAACTCAGGATTAGACCAACATACTCAATCATTCTTCTTTGAAACAAGAAACAATGTGGAAAAGATTTAATTAAATTTAAAAGCAGCAATGTTAAATCTAGGACGTCAGTAGAGCATGAGAAAAGGAAATCAGGGAAACAGAACGGAAGGGAAAATGGAGAGGAACAAGAGAAAGAAGTGGACTGAGATTTGTGTTTGCCTGTTGTTCTGTTTGTCTGTGAACTGAACCTGGCGTGAGTGAAACGTGCTTGTCCCTGTCAGAGGGACAGCTGGGAACAGTGTCAGAAACCCAGCAGAAGCTGCAATGGTAAGTGCCTTAAAGTGTCTTTCACAGGAGAAGGAAAAAGAGAGCCTGTCACTGCCTGAATCTCACTCACAGAAAGCTTCTGAAAGCAAAAGGGGGCAGAAGTGAATGAATGTCACATTAACACTCCATTTACCTTTACTGGGACTTCTCTAGGGACAAATTCATTTGTCCTTCTGTGTGGATGCCTCATATGTTAGACTAACGTAAATAATTTTCTCAATATGAGACATACTTTCAATCATTCTGATTTGAAAGGAAGTCTCCCCTTCACCCTTAGACATTTTTTTTTGGTAAACAAAATTAAAAAAATGCTTTGATCTGAATCTGTGAAGTGAATGTTTTATGTCTAGTTTATGTAGCAGGTCTCCAGAAAGAATAAATAAGACAAAACATTGTTCTGGTTATTTCAAGGAGTTGAGCCTGGGTAGTATTTGAATTCAGGATGCAGCTTAAAGCAAGGCTTTCTTTTCTTTTCCTTTCTTTTTTTCATCTCCCTTTGATTTTAAAGTCCTAGCTCTCAGCCCGTGGTTCATCCTCCTTTACAGGTTACATATCAGATATTCTTCATATTAGATATTTACATTACAATTCTCAACAGTAGTAAAATTATAGTTATAAAGTAACAAAATAATTTTATGGTTGGTGGTCACTATAACATGAGGGTTAGTACTAAAGGCTCATGTTATTAGGAAGGTTGAGAAGCAGAGTTTTAGTGTCTTACACGTGGAATATTTCTTGTTCATGCACAGTTATTCTTTGAATAAGCATGAACTTCACAAATAAAAGAAAATTACAGACTTGTGGTCAGAAGGGGAATTAAAGCAACAATTGGCTTGAGTCTCTGGTTTCAGATACAACACATCTGCATGGAATGACCTCTTTTCATCAGATATAAAGAATAAAATTAATTAAACCCCAGGTCTCAGAATCATTTATACCAGAATGAACCTCCTTTTGTAAGGAATTAATACGCTTTACTCTGAGGTTGGCCACACTTTCTGACATCTGTCAGTTGAATCCAGTTCAAATTTCAGTTGTAAAAAGTTGAACATTACAGCATTCCATATCTATTTTGGTATGAGCTACTGGACATAGTCAACAAACCCTTTTGGACAGCAGCTGCCAGGGTGCTGTTGTAGGTGTGAGAGATGTGAGCCTTCCTTCAAAGAGCTTGTAGTTCTTTTCTAGAAGGAAGGCAGTTCCATGCACTCAGACTGTAATAGAATATTAGCGTTCCACCCAGACTTCATCGGATGGTTGTTCTCAGGACTAGAATGAAGAGAGATGATGAAAAGAAATGTGACTTTGAGAATACTAATGAGGAGGATAGGAAACTTTATGCTATACAGTATTGGCAATGTTTGTTAGTAGATAAACTTTTCTTCTCAAATCAATCCAAGCTCCCCGGGCATATCCTTTCATTATACTACATAATTTCTATAAGTAAAAAAACTGTTGCTGATTGAGTGATCATGGAGCTAAATTCAGTGTTGAAAAGCATAGCTCGTGTGCCATGATGCCCTGCCTAGACCTAGATCTTAGGGAACAAAAACATACTTTAAGGTTATTTACCTACCCAATTTTCTAAAATTTATTGGGATAGAAATTGAAAGAGAATTTGGACCTACATGAGGAAAAAAAAAAAAAACAAAAAACCTTTCCTGGAACTAATTTTCTCCTTTCTTCCCCTCTCCCCATTCCCCTTCTTTCTTCTGTCTCCTCTCTCCTCCCCTCCCCTCCTCTACTCTCCTCTCCTTCTCCTCCCTTTACTAGGGCAGAATCTCTCCTTGTCACTCATGCTGACCTCCATGGTCCCTCTTTCTGGGTTCTCTAAGTGTGATTTCCATTCTGCATTGAAACCTTGGTGAACATATTTGCATTTTTGTGTTATTCTGCCTGAAAGCAGGACAGCATTAGGAGAATCTCTACAGACACTTTGCTTTCTCAGACTTTGCTTACACCATTGACCTGCTGCAGGTGGAATATACTCTTGGACTCATGGATGTCCTGAGCTTGGTCTTAATGTTTGACATCTATTCTTTGAAAGTAACATGAGCAATTGTATTAGCCAGGATTTCCTAGAGTAACAGAGCTCATAGAAAGAATTTCTTTCTCCCTTTCTCTGTCTCTGTCTCTGTCTCTCTCTCTCTGTATACATCTACATCTGCCTCCCATATATATTATTTATTGGAATAAGTTTGCTTATTAGATTTATTAGAATTGCTTAAAGGCTGTTGTGTAGTTAGTTCAGTGATGACGGCCTGTGAATTGCAAGGTCCAACAGTCCAGTAATTGTTATGTCCTTGTGGCTGGGTGTCTCAGCTGGTCTTCAGTATATGCTGGAATCTCAAAGAAGTCAGCTCTAATGCCAGTGAAGAAATGGGCTTGCTAGCAAGCGTGAGAGCAAGCGGACAAGGGGAGCCTTCCTTCTTCCATGGTCTTTTATAGGCTTCTGGAAGAAGGTATGGCCCTGTACACTTGGTCTTCCTACCTCACAAGATCTGGATTAAAATTGTGTCTTATCCCCTCAAAAGATACAGATTAAGAGTGTATAGTCTTACTTGAAATGACTTAAGTAAGTAAAATCCCTCCCAGGCATGGCAAACCAATTTTGGGTTTTAGTTAATTTGAGACTAATATAGTTGGCAACCAAAATAGCCATCACAACAATGTTTATTGGAAGGCAGATAATAAAATGCTTTCATTATATCTGTTGGGGGTCATTCCATGTCTGTAACTGACCTCATAACTCTCCTACTGAGTAAGTTAATGGTCCTTCCTCACAAGTCCACAACTCAGCAAGGCTGAAGCTCATGCTGCTTCAGAAATCCACAATAGTAGAGAATAACTAACCCTCGTGCTACTCTACTCCAGGGTCCCAGATATTCTTTGGTAAGAGCATCCTTTGAGTAGGGCCTAGTGGCCTACATCTGCAGTGCCAACACTGGGGAGTCTGAAGCAAGAGTACTGTGCGTTTGAGACAAGCAAATCTGGTCTACAAGGTCAGACTCCATCTAGAAACATGAGAAACACAGTAGTTCATTAGTTTTGAACTTTGCTTCTCTTGGTAAATATTTTTTCACTTCTACTTTTCATAAAGGTCTAAGAAAATGGCCTTCCTTGTCAAAGAAGCGGTGGGTATGCAGTTATTTCCATTATATATATTGCGTACCTATTGATTAAATTATTAACTCTGAGAATCATTGGTTTGTAATGAAAAAGAAATGACAGGAATGACATAACACTATTGTCCAATAGGTGGAAAACAACTCATGGACACTATTTTGAACATAGTTATTCCTGATGACCAATTCGTTTGAAATAAAAGGATCTATTCCATGAAAGACATGATTCCTTTGATGAGAAAGGCTTTTAAAAAGGATTTTTATAATCCATCCCACAAGGATACATTCATGGCTATAAAATAAAGAAGATTTATTTTAGGTAAGTGTTTCATCCTAAGACTTTATCTTTAAAAGAATGCATTGTGGCCTATTTATTTCTGTTGTTTTGTATTGTATTTATTGTTATAAGAGAAAGAACCATTTGATGGACTGAAAGGGGGAGCTGTTGGGGAGGGGGGAAGATATACCTTAAACTTTAAAAAAAAAAGGGAAGAGGATGGGGAGTTGAGGGGAAGAGGGTGGGAGGGTGGGACTGGAAGGGGGAGTAGGGAGGGGATTGTGATTGAGATGTAACTTGAAGAAATAAAAATAAATAAATAAAGAATGCTTTTAAAGGGCTGCACTGGTGTAGACATTCGTTGCACTCTGCATCCGACTTGGTCCTCTCCTCTTCTATCAAGCCTTTTCAAGGTAAATGACAAAATTCTATTTATTACAGTTCAAACAGGAATTTCAGAACTTAAAGACAGCAATGGTGAATAAGAGAGGAAACAGGTGTACTTTCTGAGAAGATGATGTAAGCCATGTAATATTTTGTTCCTTCACTTAGGGAAAGTAGTTTTTGGGGGGTTAAGGAGAGAAGTCAGAGGATTCATCTCCTTGATTTTGAATAACTATTAAATAATGTAGATACACAAATAGAGCAAAACCTAATGTTTTAAAGGTAAAAGTAACTGATGTATATAAAAATTTATTATTCCAAAGACATGTTTAAGGAAAACCATTTTATGACAGAATTTACTTCACCTACTTACCTTGTCAATAAACCACACATCAAAAAATATTTTTAAGTGTTTAGTTATTACTTCAAGTCACATCTCCATCACAGTTGCCTCCCTCCACCCCTCCCAGTCCCTCCCACTCTCTTCCCCTTCTCCCAGAACTCATAATTCTTTTTTTGAATAGTTAGGCCACAATTATTAAAACTATAAGGTATAACATACATTCCCAATGTCCAGTCCATATTAATATTCTATTATATATCTCCATGAGTTTAAAGTTTATACCTAACTCAATTTCCATCCTTTCTTGCATTACCAACTTAAAAACATATTCTTAGACCTAGAACATCCCTTTAATTCCTAAACAATTTAAAATTTAATTGTGAGACTATAACTATCTAGTCTTCAACCACATCAGAGACCTGAGAAGGATAAATATATCTGAATATACAGGAAGTGCAGAGCCAGCAGCTCTGCACTTCTAAAGTTTACTAGTACTGAAGTAGTTTAAGATTGGTACTGCCAAGTGTTCTAAAGAGTTTGGATGCAAGAAAGCATGAAAAATCACAAAATTGATTCCATGTCAGTAACATTATTTATAACATTATCATCACTCCAATCAGTAAATTTCATCGAATACTAAGAGTCAGTAGCTTGGAATACTACTTCACACCAAAGGCCACTACTCAGAAGTTTAAGTTTAAAAAACTCAAAAGCAACCAGGAATTTCCCCTAGAGAATTACTCAAATGGTCAAGTAAGAAAGCTTTGGAAGAAACTGAAAGGCTCGTGTGCATCAATTTTTAGGAATGGCAGGAAGGAAACAATCTTTCAGAACAAAGACTTAAATATCCAATTTGCAAATGGCTCCTCTCCTCCTCCATCTCCCTCCATGGCTACACCTCTAATAAGACCAACACAATCTGAAGGATTGGGAGAACAACCAGCTAAATACAGCCTTTGAAAAGAATGTTTCCACGTGTGAGTTATAACTTTTCTTTCTATCCCACTGCCTCAAATCCTTCCTGAGGAATTCATTTCCAAATTTCTTTGAATGCCATATTTTACAGATCTCTTGAGGTTTTTGAAGACCACCTCTCTATCTCTGTATATTTGGATAAGCAAATGTTGCTTGTCTCTTAGCAACTTGATTTCCAGTTAACTTAGGAAACATCTGTGATAAGCTAGGCTAGTACCTAACCAAACGACATGTTTGAATGACTACTAGTTTGTGTCTCTTAATTATCCTATACAGTTTGTGACAGTTGCTACCAAAAGGTCAAAACTTCACATTCCATTTTTAAGTTTTTACCTAGGTACAATACCTTAAAAAGGGTTAACCTTAATTTTGTATCAATATACAAAGATCAATACTAATTACAGACCTTGAAAGAACAATTCTCAACTTCATATGGAAAAATAAAAACCCAGAATAGCTAAGTCAATCATGTACAATAACAGAACATCTGGAGGTATCACTATCCCTAATTTCAAGCTGTACTGCAGAGAAATAGTAATAAAAACAGCATGGTACTGGTATAGAAACAGATTGGTTAATAAATGGAATCAAATTGAAGATCCAGAAATAAACCTACACACCTACAGTCATTTAATTTTTGACAAAAAAGCCAAAACCAAATAATGGAAAAAAGACAGCATCTTCAACAAATGGTGCTGGTCTAACTGGATGTTAATATGTAGAATAATGCAAATAGACCCATATTTATCACCCTGTACAAAACTTAAGTCTAAGTGGATCAAAGATCTCAACATAAATCTGTACACACTAAAATTAATAGAAGAGAAAGTGGGGAAAAGCCTGGAACTCATTGGCACAGGTGACAAGCTCCTGAACAGAAAACCAATAGCTCAGACTCTAAAACAAATCAATAAATGAGACCTTATGAAATTGAAAAGCTTCTGTAAGGTAAAGGACACTGTCTTTAGAACAAAACAGTAGCCTAGAGATTGGGTAAAGATCTTCACCAACCCGACATCTGACAGAGGGCTAATATCCAAAATATATAAAGAACCCAAGAAATTGAAGAGCAAAAAATCAAATAACCCCAAATCAAAAAATGGGGTATAGTGCGAATGGCTAAGATCAAAAACTCAAACAGCTCATGCTGGAGAGGATGTGGAGAAAGAGGAACACACCTCCATTGCTGGTGGGCATGCAAACTTGTACAACCACTTTGGAAATTAACTAAATCTTAAGTGTACAGATGTTTTGCCTGCATGTATAGATGACTGTTCTAGTGCCTGCATTGCCCAAGCAGGCCAGCAGAGGGCAGTGGATCCCGACACACTGGAGTTACAGATGGCTGTGAGCTGGCATTCTGGTTCTTGGAAATCAAGCCCAGGCCCTCTGGAAGAGCAGCCAGTGTTCTTAACTGCTGAGTCGTCTCCAGCCCCTTTCTGTTCATTTTATTGATAGTCTCACTCTGCATGCCGTTTCCCCTGTCAAAACTTCTCCTGTGTGTTGTATTTCAATGATCTTTGCTTATATCACTTTTGAAATTGGGTATTCTATTTCCATTCTTACTGAAAAGATTTTAACCAGTCAGAACTTAGTAACAAGCAGCCCAATACTGACAGATCTAATAAATGAAATGCAGGATTTCCAGCAAAATTTGCATTTCTCACAAATCCCACATCAGTTCAGCCTAAGTATGGCCTAAATGTTGAATTGGATATAATATTGTTATTTATACTAATTTCAAAAACAATTTTATGTTATATGTATGGGTGCTTTTCTGCATGTATATGTACATATCATATATATGCATGTATATATATATATATATATGCATATGATGGTGTGTGTGTGTGTGTACAACTTGCCTGCCTGGTAGTCACAAAGAAATAAGGTGGCATTGGATTTCTTGGAGTTACACAGGTTGTGAGGTATTTGTGAGAGCTCAGAATCGAGCCCTGGTCCTCTGGAAGAGCAGCACGTGGTCTTTGCCACATTGATCCATTTCTCCAGGCCATATACTATTTTTTTTCAGTTATGTATTTGCCATTTAATAGCCTGGCATACTAATGTTTAAAATTAGATATAGTTGTTCAGAAATTCAAATTTAGATGAAAATTCTCTAAATAGAGGATTGTTAAATCAGGCCTTAAACTTCTTTCCTGAATTTGATGCTTTATTAGGTAACAGCTATTAGTGTGTGTATAGACATGTATTTATGCATATTTACAAATACCCATTCACTCCCACACACCACACACACACACACACACACACACACACACACACACCCATACACACACATACCAATGCATTCACCCGTTAAAGGCAACAGTCTTCATAATGGATGGATGTATTGATTTTCTGTGCAGAGAACACTTCTCTTGGACTACAGTTCTTGTGTGTGTTGAGTGGGGGAGAACAGATTTTTATCGTTGCCGTGTATCAACAGCAACTGTACAGATAAACCTTATCAAGTGCTTTCAAGCGTGCTGACCATTTGGAACAGGATAAAGGATTATTATAAGTGAGTTTCAAAAGAGATTGTTTTATGTTTTATGGTACAGCTGGCAAAATTTGCTGTAAATGGGAGAGGGAGAGAAGAAGTCTACTACGGGAGAGAGCTATCATGGAGGAGAAAAGCCTGGGAATGCCAAGCAGGTCTAGCGAGTGGCACTCGCAAGAGATACATAAACGCAGACAGGAAGATATCAAAGAATTTTGACTAGGTAAACTTTGTGTGTGGTCAGGGCCTGAATGTGACGAGATCAGGAATGCTATCTTGCCAAGTCTTCTATTTCTCTTAGAACTCTGGACTCAATAACCACCATTTAGGTTGTTTTTCTTAGTCCCATGAAATGATCAGAATTGTGGATTAGCTGACCCATTTCTGTGTGCTAGCTGGGACCTTACCATACTATAGAACTTCATATTAGGAGGAGACATGACCTGATTTTCAAACCACTGACTTTAAAAGAAAACGCTGAAACGTAACTTAGTTGGGTGTGGCCAACCCGACAGGAGACCTGGCCACCACACAATGCATTATGTATTAACTTGAACACACATGGAATACAGATTTCATCCATCAATTAAAATTAATCATATTCTATTCAAAAATCATTTGTTGGCCACCATTCAAAAGTACAAAGATATTCTATTCTGAAGGAAGGTGGGAGGAATAAGGTGACAGTGCATACTCATGTGGGAGTCAAAGAGGAGCAAGTGTTTGCAAATAATCACACACATAGAAGCATGCACATACCACTCACACACATCTGAGTCTAAAACGGCCATTGTGAAGAAAGGAGTTCATAAGAACCAGAACCCAGGGAAACTGCTGTGGGATCTGTTTAGAACTCAGATTCCAGACACCCTTTTCCCATTGCAATTAGGAGAATGAAACAGGGAAACCGAGTCCCCGAAAGGATCAAGGATGGCGGGCATGACTATCCCTGCCTTCCTTAAGTCACTGAACCAATTGCAGTCCTGAACCTTCAGCTTTCGGGCGATCATAACACTTTTTCAGAGCTTATGTGTAGGTCTCGAGGTAAATTTCATGGCACCTTGCTGTGTGTCAGAAAGAGCAGACTCAGAAAGGCATACTCCTTATTAATTCTTATTTTCTACTTCACAGTACATCTACTTGAGTGATAGGAACATTTCTTGCCGAATTCCTTTAAGACTCTGCTTAGGGGCTCCGCCAAGCTTCCCACTGTTCCCACAGGGACCACTCTGCAGCTGGGGACTGAGTGCCCCTTGTTTGCCAGGCACCGGAGAAATTCCTCCACTGGTTGGTCCAGTGCTCTTGTGTCTTCTCTGAAGGTAGGGAGGGCTGCAGCTGAAGCCCAGGATGTGAAAGAGGAACCGCTGGGGGCAGAGTCTGCAGAGAGACCCCAGGCAGGGGTCCCACCCAAATCCAGCAGCTTTTGAGAGCCGAGTTGCCCTGGAAGCTGTAGAGTCAAGGTGCTAAGACCTAGCACGTCAATGCCAGGAGGGCGGGTTTACCTATCCGCTGGCCAATCTGCCTTAGCCACGGCCTTACGAATAAACAACAACGCCAAGGGCCCGCCTTCTGCAGTCTCAGAAGTTGGCCTCTCTGTGGGCGGCTGCAGTGATGGCCCTGCGCTGGCGCCTCAGCTGTCCTCTGCGCTCAGCTGTGCTGAATACTCAAAGGTGATGTACAGCCTCGCTCTTGCAGACCTGTCACAGGGGCAGGAGTGGAGTAGGAGCCCTGGGCTGTACCGGGTCGCCCTGGGTGTAGGGCAGGCACAGTCGCAGCGTGAAAACACTCTGCAGCTTCCCTTGAGTGCAGTACCCAGTTGTCTGCCCAGACTCATTTGATACTCAAGCATGGCACAGAGGCACTGTCCCCTGGTGCTGAGATGTTGAGTGTGTGTCCTTATCACCGACAGAGCCCAGAGCCCAGCCAATGTAGATGCTAATGATGTAGAAGATGAAACCCTAAACAAGGGAGCTGCCAAAGTGGGACCCTCAAGAATTTGAGGCTGTCCAAGATGAGACACTTTTTCCTTTCCTTAGAAGAAGTAAATTTGGGCACCAAATTAAAGTGCAGATCTCTTGTGGAAGATAGGAAAGAAGGCTGCTTCAAGTGCATATGATGTTTTATCTTCGGAAAATTTTCTTTGAAACTTAAGGGGAGTTAAGACAAGGTTGAGAAATCACCCATGGAATTCTGAAAGAGCTCTTCACTGAAGACCAAAATGCATGGCTAGAAATTACATGCCTCTCCCTTCTTTTTGTCTTTTTCCTTGATCTCAACTTGACTTTTAAGGTCCTGTGCGTCTCCTTCAGCAAAGCATCGTCTGAACAGGCAGCTTGAGCATGGAAGCCAGCCAATCCTTGGTACAGCATCATATTGAAAGAGTCAGAGTCAGGAGGGAAGTTCAAAGTCAGAACACTGCATCTATGGTTCAGAGTAGAGATATACATTCGGTCCGGTTTGCTCTTATGATAAAGTAGAATTTGCCACATCGGCTGTAGTAATGAACCACACACATATGCAGCAGCCTTATCACAGCAGCAGAGCCAATTAGGGAAATGTGGATGGGAGACTTCAGACTGTACATTTCAGATCTTTGTAGCCAGACCTTCACACTATGGTAATTTGTCACTGCAGAACTGTTTTTATGCTAAGTGTATGTTCAGAATAGAAATGAGGATGATGGGCTCATCTTCTAAGATAAACTTTTACTTGTGAATTTCAAGTATGTTGCACTCTATTCAGTAGCTGTAATGATACCTTTCAAGTTATATATGGCTTTTCTTTTTCTTTTCCTCTGCTTTCTTTCTTTCTCTCTCTCTCTCATTTACTCTCTCTTCCTCCTTGGGATAGGGTGTCACTATATAGCTCCAGCTTGCATAGAACTAAGTGTATAGATGAGACTGTCCTGAAACTAAGAGGCATATGCCTGCCTCTGCCTCTCTAGTGAAGTCCCTAAAGTTGTGGGCCACCGTTGGTGTTGCGTTGTATTGCATTGTTGCTAAGTGAATTTTATTTATTCTAACATAGGTAAAGAGGCCCTTCAAAGGTAGTCTGGGTTTATTCTCTAAGATTAAAACTCACTTTTCAGTTAAGATATGTGTTGTCAGTTTTATATTTTCATATTTTGTTTACTTATTGATCATGATAAAAGTTTGTGAAACTTCTTTTGACTTTTTTGTGAAGGCCAACTAGTGCTTAGAGATCTTGTCAAGCAAATGAGGTTCATGAACCACAAAGGACAGAAAAAAATTGTTAAATTGGGACATTAAAAAGAGTTGCCTCTTATTGTTGTGTATTGTATTTATTGTTATAAGAAAAAATAGACTTTTATTGGGCTAAAAGGGGGAGCTGTTGGTGGGGAAAAGATAAACCTTAAATTTAAAAAAAAGTGGATAGGAGGGTGAGACAGGGAGGAGGAGGAGGGAAAGGAATGTGATTGAGATGTAACTTAAAAAAATAAATGTGGAAAATTAAAAAAATTAAATCATATCCAAAAGATAAAAAAATAAAATAAAATAACAAAAAAATAAGAAAGAAAAGAGTTGCCTGATATGGAAACAACTACTTCCTGTAGGAAATTGCTCAGGACAGGATTCTGCACTGAAAATCTGAACAATGATGTTCGGTGAAAAACAAATAGTCCACAATTGATTAGATGCTGCCAATTCTTTACATTGCTCCCATCTTTGTAGTTTGAGGGACACTCGAATCAGAACTGTGTTAACATGCTTTTTTTATGGCATGACATTTAAGTTTTCCAAACTGCTCTCATGTCTGCCCTCATTTTAGTTCCTCCTCCACTCTAATAATAAAATGGGATGCATGTGACGACAGTGGGGTTGTTGATGAAGGCTCAGCAGGAGTCTCCTTAACTTCTCCATGTGAGGCAATAATGCTCTCCATCTCACTCGGAAACACACTGACCAAGTAAGAGTTTGGAAAATTTCATGATTAAACCTAAGGCTGCAGATGTAAGTTTGCTTTTTAACATTGCTTTTCATTATCTTTGAAGCTTGCACATGCCCAGACTTGACAAAGAAGGAGATCTGCACTGTGTCTATTTAAGATTGTCGAAGTTAATGCTTGACAGAACAGCTTATCTGCCCACTGGTGGCAGAAATGCAGCGAATTGTTCAGAGGATGGCCAAGCCATTAGGAGCCCTGATAGGGAGCGACAGACAAAGTGATACTGATTAGCTCTCTAAGAAATGCTTTTTAAACTAGGTGGAGCTAATGTCTGCTCTCTGTTAGGAATTTGGTTAGAGTTTGTCAGAACTAACCGGCATTGAGAGACAGAAAGAACAGCACCCACAGGTGCAGTATGAACAAAAAGTAAGAGAAGCATAACTTCCTTTTGTTCCTTAAGTATTCTGATGCTTGAGATAATTTAATGGGAGACACAGATGCTCATAAACAGTGGAATGTTCCCCCTTCCCTTCTCCCAGCAGAGTATCCTAAGACAATTGTGGCTTTTCAGCCAGTATTTGCTTAGTATTTCCTCTCTTCTGGACACTTGGTCACATAGTGAGTATAGTGTAGAAGAAAGAAAGAAAAGGCCAGAGACTACTAAACATCACTACAGGGTTTATTTAGGGTTTTGTTAGAATCAACTTGAGTGTGGTCAGTCCTCTGTTTCATATTTTCTAATGTCATGCAGTTCCCATTGTCTGATGCTAAACTCCTAAGAGAAGTGATGGATATCTGCTCTGAGCCTGAAGGATGAAGGGATTTGAAGGTCACCTACTAATTCCTATAGTAAAGGAATGGCAGCAGGTAGCCATTCCTATAGGCCATCATTTCATTCTTTTATAGTTCACATGTTGCTTCCAACAGTAGAAAAAAGAAGCACATGGCCTCAATACATAGTCATACAAAGGGTTTGTATCTCACCCCCCTTTTGGGGTAGTATTAAGCATTCTAAATGTTAATTTGTCCTGTTTGCTGTCTGTTACTTTATTGACTCTGATTAGTTAAATAAAATGCTGAGGCCTGAGAGTGGGCAAAGACAGAGAAGGTGGGACTTCCTGGGATTAGAGCAGGAAGCCTGTGCTTTAGACAGAGGATTAATGCATTCCAGCCAGCAGCAGGAAGAAGAAAGGATTCCAGCCAGCAGCAGGAGGAAGAAGAAGACACACGCCATGGGTTAGAAAAAAGAACCCCATTCCACATGGCCTGGAACACTGGCTAGTGTGGAGAATGGCGGCCCAAGGGGATGTATGTATTTATGGGGTCATATTTGGGTAATAGACTTAAGAGCTAGCTTAGTTGGACCAGGATTGCACAACTGAGGCCAAGGCTTGTTAAAATCCACGTGGTGTCTGTGTGCTCATTTATAATGGCTGCTTAAAGATTAACAGGCGCCAAACCAATTAACAATAATAAATACTGGTAAATAATTTAGAGTTATTTTTTTGTACAAATGGTGCTGCATGTAACTTAATTAATTTTTTTACACCCCCTCAACTTTCTCTGCTGTAATGGGATTTAGAAAGCAGGTGGCCAGCACTTAATCACAGAAGGAACATCTTTTAGAGCAGAGGCAGAATTCACCGCACACAGACATTCTAGAACTCTAGATGAAAATAAGACCCTGAAGGAGAATTCTGTCTCGGCAAGGTGCTTGAGGCTAGTTAAACCTTTGCTTTTTGCTCCTTTCCCCTCAATATAATTTGTTCATACAATTCTCCTTTCAGTCCACAAGACTACAAATCAAACTGTGCAGGACTCATTCTCATGTGTGGGGCACCTCCATTCCCTCATGGAAAAATGCTGAAGCTTCAAGAACAACCTTAGTTCTCTTTGACTTCATAGTAACAAGACATGAATATACAATTGTAGAAGTGGGGGGGGGGGCTCAAAGTTTGTCTTGTTAACTCCTCGTTTTGTCAAAGGGGGGGCCAAAGATATTTATTCAATACTACATGGCAGCTTTTAACAGAAAATTAAGTTCAGACATCATGTTCTAATGCTAGTCTTGCCCCTCTGCACTCTGTTACCACCCTTGATGCTTTGTGCTTCTCCAGTGTTTATCAGAAGCCTAGAATCATGTAGACTAAGCCTTGCCATATGTTATTTGTTTTAACTTACAGCCTTGTGCATGCTAAGCAGGCGTTCTGTCACTGAGCCCCAGTCCCAGTCCCCAGGGCACTCCGTCCATCATCTAGTGTGTGGAGTAAGATTTCACCCAATGAGGGCAGAATGGACAGCTTCCTGAGCAGATCTGAAAAGACCAGAAACTTCTGTAGTTGTTATCTGTATTTTTGTTGCTTAAAATATTGAAATAGTTTCCTAATTCAGTTCATCTACACAGAAATAGAAAGGTGTAGACTCATTGCTCAAGGACATTTTTGATTCACGGCTCTCATTTGGTTTTATTTTAAGGAAGGAAAAGTATGACATCAGGATTAACTCTCTAAAGGCTCATATCACCTGGCTTTGGAGTAAGATATTTGACATCTCAAATGTTAACATGTCTTGGCATGTGATATCATGGACATATTAGAAGGGAGAATTCTGTAATTTTAGTTTCTTTAAAAAACACAGAAATATTATAAGGACTTTTTTTTTGTTTTAATCCCAGGTGTGGGGATGTGGGGCTGCCTCACTGCAGCTGACCATGATTTGCCTTGTGCTCTGTCAGAGGCGTGGTTTTGCCAGCTGCAGATAGTTTCTGTGACTGTGTGACATTTAGAATTCTGGAGATGTTTCAGATGGTATATAAATGCTAGAGTCCCAAGAGGCGATGTGGATTGTTGGTGGCTGTTTAAGTAGTGGTGTGCAAAGAAGAAACAAGAACAAGGAAAACTTAGCTATCCTGATATACAGATATCTTCTCCCTGGGAATGTAGGGAGTTAGAATAATTAAATTAGATTTGGAAAATATATAGGGGTATCTGATACAGTCTCTTAATTTGGGGCATGAAGATCAACTTGGCTGTGAGAGATTTAGCTTATCAGCTTGTGGAAAAACAAGGATGAAGTCAGGTGAAAACAGGAAACAAACAGGAGACTTAATGGACTGAAAAAACAAGGTTGAAGTCAGGAAAAACAGGAAAGACTTAATGGACTGAAAAACAAGGTTGAAGTCAGGAAAAACAGGAAAGACTTAATGGACTTAAAGAAACAAAGTATCTGGCCTGACATTGTTTTCAGATGCTAAGTGGGCAGAGCCCAAATTAAGCTGAAACAGAGTTCCTCCTATTTAAGGACAGTGCATGGAGCCCCATGAAGAAGAAGAGGCCCTGATGCTAGAGAGCTCCGAGAGTCCTGCTGAAAAAAAGTGCTGGCCATCATTTGATGGCCAGATCTCCCTGAGGCAGAAAGAAGCTGGTGAGCAAGGAAAGCTTGAGCAAGACACCAAAAGGCCAAGGACTAAACCCTGTGATTCAGCTTTTGCCTAGAGGGGTTTGATCTGTCTGAACAGTGGCCTAAAGGAAACAGTGCCTGGCTTTAAGGACTCTGAGGAAGAGCGGCAGAGTTGCTGATGCGAAAGGGCTGGGGTCTCCCAGAGAGAAGAAAGCATCAAGCCTTATTTAAGGTGAGATTGCAATAACCAACTTACCCTGACAAATCTACATCTGAGAGATCCAGAAAAAGGACTGCTAAGTGCGTTAAAGAATCTACAACAAAGACTGTGTTCCTGACGACTGAGGACCTGCCCCAGAGACTGTATCATTCTAAAAGGTTAGGAAAATAATTGTCAATAGGATTAGTGGTTAGGTTAAAGGTATTGTAGGAATTTGTAGGATTAATAGTTAAGAAATAATTGTTATTTGTTATAAATGAATATAGTAATAAATAAATAAGTGTTAAATAATAATTAAAAACTTTGGTTACATGGGAAGTTCTGACTTACCCAAGGAACTCGAAGCTCCTAACCAACAGGTGTAGTCTAAGTATAATATCATCCCCTTTCCAGCCCCTAACTTCACTCAGGGATCTATTTCCTTTCCTCTCTATCCTTTTTTTTCCCTCATATCTAATGTTAAGTGTTTATAAGGAAAGAGAAAAAGGGTGGAGAAGGGTGGAAGAGAGAAGAACCCACAAAATAACAAATGCCAATTGCACATATTCTTGTTGATCAAGAGTTGGGAAAATTTTAAAATGTGAAATCAAATTGCCATACTCAGCACAATGGATAAAGCCTGCCTCAAACCTAAATTGGTGAGAAACTGAGCTGTTTTAGTATATAATATATAGTAAGAATGTGAGTAGTTTAAAGGAATAAAACAAATCTGATTATTGTAAATCATTGTTATTCAGTATGAATGCTATTTGAACATTTTAAAAAAAATACATTCATTGTTTAAGTCTAATATCCTTTCTGATTCTATTTTTGAAACATGAAAGTTTTGTGCATATTTTTCTTGTTGTTGCAAATAATTTAAACATTTTAAAGATATTTTAGATAAAAAAATCATTCAAATACATTATTAAACTTATGAAAATAACTGATTTTCATCATATGTTTATATTTGTCAAGTTTCAAATTATACCTTTTATTTTGACTGCTGTAGCAAAATACCTAATAACTGGGATAGAAGACATATATAGTACCCCAGTCACAAGAACGAAAAAAAACCCCTCAAATTCATCACTTACAATTAAGGACAGTCTGAAGACAAAGCTAAAGACAAAAGCAGGAGTGGTACCTGGTTAGGTTCTGGTCTATAGAAGCCAAGTATTTATGCATTGTCACATGATAGGCAGGAAGGGAAGAGGATGTCCTAGGGCTCTTTCACGGGGACCCTAGTCTCATTCATTAGTCCTCTGTCGTCATGAACAAGTTTTCTAAATGCCTCATCTCCCATCACAAGCCTTATGATTAGATCTCATATGAATTTTAGGGACACATCCACACAGACCTTGGCAACATAAATGTTCTTTAAATTAATTTGTAGTATGTAATTTCCATCTCCGAGACATGGTGTTATTTCTACAATGATTTTGTATACCATTTTCTAGAGAACTTTAAGTTAAATCAGCTTGAGATTTCAGCAGGAAAAAGTGAACTGGGTTATCCATGTCTCAAGGGTACAAGGAAATAGACCAACCATCTCCTATCTCCCTTATTCATGAGGAAGTCAAGGATATCATTGTCTTCCTGGTTTAACTTAGAGGAGCTTATTTACAAAATATATCCATATGACAGTGTGATATGCCTTACTTTTTCACAGGACCCAGAATTGTCAATGCTTTCAACTTATTTTTCTCTCCCACTATGAGCAGACGAATTATGTTGCACACCTCCATAGCTTTGTGTAGCAGTCTTCTTACCTTGGCCATAAAATGTCTAGCTTTCCCAAAAGTGGAAAGGAGGGAGTTAGCACATGCTTATGAAGAGAAAGATCAGTCCCAGAAGATGAGCACAGATGACCAGAAAAACATCTCCTTTGCTCCAGAGGACATGCCTCATCTGATGACCTCTGCAGCTCCAATGGTACACACAGGACCTTCAGTGACACCATTAGATGAAGTATTCTCTGTCCACAAAGTAAGTTACCTTCCAGGAGCTGGGCTTCTGCATCCTACCAGCCCTGATCTTCATTCTTCCACTGAGCCAGCGGTGTCAGCCAGTGAAGAAGAGCATGGCCCCAGTCAGCTGGAAAGCTTGTCTCCTGAACACAGGCTTTCCAAGGCCACATTAACCGTTGCTGTCTCTTCACCTACTTCTCTGAATCCTGACCAGAAAGGACTCTACAGCACTTCTAGCACCCAGCGAATTGTAGAAGGGATCACAGATGTAACACATGGTTTCCTGAAGCTTGTGGAGAACCAGTTGTTTTCAACTGAAAGTCAGGAAGCAGTTAGTTTGGGAAGTTCACCTTCTTCCAATATGAATACCAAAGAAATGCTAACCACCAGTCCAGGCACGGAGAAAGTTATAGCAGATGCAGCCAAGAGAACGACTGTCTTTCCTGGTATTGATTCCACAAGAGACTCAGAGCCTGATGGGGAGAGACCCTCAGATAGGGCAGCTGAAGGTGCCAGGAGCGCTACCAGCAAGTACTTGGTGGTAACCCCTGGAGAGACCTTGAATATTGAGCCAACAGCTGACCATCTTCTGGGGGACCCCAAGGTCACCGTGAGGGTCAGCATGGCTGCTCCAGTAACTTCTGTCTCAAGTGACGAATGGGATGACACCAAATTTGAGAGTGTAAGTCATATGAGGCCCCCAGATCCAGGGGACAATGCAGAGACTCAGGTGAGAACTGAGCCACAATATAGAACATATGAGAACTTTGAGGGGACTGATAGGCGTCCCACTTCCACAGAGGTTACAAAGGTGGCTCCAGGACTGGCTGGAGGAGAAGCGCCCTTGGGAACAGCCCTGACAGCTACACTGGGGGATGAGAGGTCAGCAGCCTTTACCGATCAGATTTCCTTCACTCCCGTGAGGCTGACAGAAGACCCCGACATTTCCACTGTGCAGCTGTTCCCAAGTGCAGGAGGCTTCACAGCTTCCGCCCAGGAGGACAGCAGCGTGCCCTTCTCAGAGATTGCAGTTTCTGCCTCTCCATATGAGTCTGAGGCACAGCTGGCCGCAGACAATGTGTTAAAAGATAAGAGGAAAAGGAAAGAATTAAAACAACATCTCCAAACTTTGCTTCATTCGGAAACTTTCAATTTGGATTTATTCCTATTTAAAATTTGTTGAGATTGGTTCTTAAAAAATTTTCTTGAATTCACTGTGTCCTTGCCTCTGACCCTAACTGCTAGGAATGTGCAGATGTGTGTCACCATGCCTGGCTGGATGTATTGGTTTGTTTGTTTGGTATGGTTTTGAGACAGGATCTTCACTGTGTGTCCTGGTTTGCCTTGAACTTGCCATGCTGTCCAGTTGACCTCACATTATGACTCTCCTCCTCCCTCTGCCTCCTGAGTGATAAAATAACAGACATGTGCTGCCGTGTTTGGCTTTGGTTTTACGTTTTTTAATGCTGAGTTAGAAATAGTTACTTAAGTTTCAGTCAAAGATATATTCAAATAAATCATATATTTCATAAAAATTATACCCTGCACATAACTCAAGGGGACAATTTTGCACACACTCCATGCCTCTTTGGGTAACTTAGCAATATTTGGAAATGTTTTTAGTTGCTTTAGTTGAGGCTTACTGCTCCCGGGTAGGGGCCAGGAATGATTTAGAACTTTCTCCATCTTTTGGATACTTCCAAAAGTTATGGTCTCAGTCAGCATATCAAAAGCATTGTAATCAATACATTTGAATATTTTTAAGTGTTTTATCATGAACAATATATATATATATAAATATGAAAGATGCAGTTATATGTTTAAATTGTTTAACAACAATGTTTGACACTTATTTACACATCATTGAAAAATATGCACACATCCTTGATATTTTTCACCAAAAATAATTAGGTAAGACTATATCTTGTACTGTTAACAGTTTGGGCTCTCTGACATTACTTTCCCAAATTAAACCATCTAGAAATAATGTGGAAAAATGTAAATCATCTACCAGTTTTATTCTGACTTTTTCCACTCTGTTCTGTTCTCCACATCTTTGAATATTAAGAGCTGGAGACACTAATATTTGATGTTGATGGATTTTGTTTTTTCTTTCATGTACTTGGGTACATAATACCCTCTAGAAGAAAATGCTTTCTTTAAAATGTATTTGCTTACTTCAAGTTGTTTTAGAATGTGCAAACCTTATGACCTCCTCCAGGTAGCCTATTAATAAAAATACAGATTTGTAACCTGGTTTATAAAGTTTTGTTGGTATATAATTAAAATGGTAAAATTATCATTTGATAAATTATAAAGGGAAGATGTATAGTAACATTTTTGGTTTTTGAAATAGGATCTCAAGTAGCTTAGATTAAGTTGGTTTTTGATTTCTTGATTCTCTCACCTCTGCCTCATGAGTGCCCGGATTCTAGTTCTGTATTACTATGCTCAGCTTCTAGTTCATGTTTTTTAAAGACTGAAATAGCTGTAAAATGCACATTCTTATAGATGCTTCCAGAAAATTGTTTTAAGTTTTTTTTTAAACCTTCCTGGGATAGGTCTTACTATGTAGCCCATCTAGCAGTTGTCCACCGTGCTGAAGTTTCTTTCTAGAACCTGAAGACACATGGTCCCAGGGCATGTTTTACACCATTAAATCCATATTGTTATTTTACATGAGCTTCTACAGAAACAGGCTAAAAAGTAAAATGGATAATCAAATATGATTTTAATAATAGTGGCCCCATTTACCTACTGTTTTGTGAACAGGCTCAATGTTTAAGACCCCATACTGCTCTTGTAGAGGACTTGAGTTTGGTACCCAGCACCCTTATCAGGTGGCTCACTTGTAAGTACAGGTCCAGGAAATTCCATATCTTCTTCTGGCCTCTATGGCCAACTAAAATAAAATAATTAAGAAAACAGATGTATACTGAAAACCTACTGTGTACAAGGTACTGTTCTCTGTGTTTGGAATATAAAGAGTTTGCCTGATCAAGAAAAGAAAAAAGAAAAGAAAGAAAAAGAAAAAAAAAGACAGAGGTAAATATTATTATTGTTCTCATGTC
This sequence comes from Lophiomys imhausi, assembly GCA_907164525.1. Classification (NCBI taxonomy): domain Eukaryota; kingdom Metazoa; phylum Chordata; class Mammalia; order Rodentia; family Muridae; genus Lophiomys; species Lophiomys imhausi. Next base: position 7,171,494 of record CAJQZJ010032031.1, on the reverse strand, counting down.
ATAGTTAATGAAACTTAAGACCCAAAGATGTTCAGTAATTAGTTGAAGATCACAAAGCTAGCAGGTAGTTACATCAAAATTCAGACCCAAGTAGACTAGCTTGGCAGTGTGCATTCTTGCCCACTGTGGGGTAGGTTTGCATGGCTGGTATTCCTGTCCTTCTCTGTCAACACATTTGGAGGGTAAATTAAGAGTGCATACCACACCCTGACTCCCTTGTCTGTCTATCCCAGAAACTAAATGAACACTGGTTGCTATAATTATTTTTTTTAATTTCAAAATGCTAACTTTCTTTCCTCTTTTTATGCATACAAATATAAGCCCATATATGCAAAAACATTTCTGAAAGATTTTAGTATGACTTAGTTCTATATAGTTTGTTTCTTAACAGACTGATTCAATTAATATTCTAATAGGCCTGAGAAGCTCAGCTACCCATCCTCCTATTATTTCAATTTTATTTTAGGATTTTTTTTTGTTTGTTTATTTGTTTTTGATACTAACTTCTTTATTTCTGTCTTAGATTGCTCCACAACTCTCCCAAGCAGCTATAGTTATATTGTTTACTGGCCTTTGATTCCCGAGTTCTCTTTGTTGTTCTAGCCTCTGCAAGAGCTGGCTGCCCTTTTCAATTTATTAACTTCATGGAGATTTTAATGTGTAGGAATTTGGTCTACTTTAAAATGTTTCCTTTCTTTTCAGACATCACTCAAGAGATGACAATGGCCACTCAAGAACCAGATACCACATTACCCTTGGTGACATGAGATCATAGGTCTACCATTGAGGTTCCCAGAGGCAGTGGGAAACCTGAAGAAGACATGTCATCCCTCTCTCCTGACTCTGCTCAGGTGGATGCCATTGAACTATCCAGAAGATGAGATCTCTGGCTATTCCAGCCTCTATCACTGCTGTCCCTTTGTCTCTCAAAGTTACTTCTTCCATGGAAGCTCAGTAGGGGAGTATGGGTTCAGTGTTTGAGGGAGGAGTGTGGATCTTTACTGTGAGTTATTGGAATGAGAGAGGCAGCTGGCCCTTTTGTTAGCATACACATGTGTCCCCTACCTGGAATTGTGGTCAGCTTTCTTTGCTTGTAGAAATGGTGTTGTAGCCTCAAAAGATAAGGGTGGCTCTTCTCCCAGTCCCCAAGTCTAAGTGTCCTGAGGGCTGCTCCTTCAGAAGAGCCAGGGTGGGGAAACATAAAAATAGCAAGGAACTAGATTTGAAGCCACCTTTTTTTTCCTCTTTAAGATTGTGGCTCCAGGTAAGCTTCTGAAAGTTTGTAAGCCTCCATTCATTCCCAGTAATGTCTACTTAGGTTATTGTAAAGACTGAAGTAGCCAGTGAAAAGTACTTTCTATGTATCTTAAGCCCTTAAATGCCCCGTTCTCTTGATGGCACTGAAGGTTGTTTATAATTTTATTAAATTCATTTTTAAGGGTTTTTAAAATTGAAAATACATTTTTGAAACAAAATATTTGGATTACAGTTTCCCTTCCTCCTCACTCCTCCCAGATCCTCTACACTTCCCCACTCCCCCATATCTACACCCTTTCTTTCTCTCTCTCATTAGAATAAAGAGAGGCACCTAAAAATAAATAATAAAACAATATAGAATAGAACAAATAAACCATAAAAGGACAAAGCAAACAAACTGAAGAAGAACCAAAGACAAAGCACTAGATAAACATATAGATATAGAGACAAAAATGTTTGCGCACACAGAAACCTTGTAAAAACACAAAAACAGAAGCCATGATATATTCTCAAAGGATTTGTAAGGAAGGGTGAAAAGGCCCTGACAAAGCATAGTGAGACAAATAACCCCTAAACAATGCCATTGAATTCATTTTGTGGTGACCATATACTGCTTGCGCAGGTCCTGGGCTTAGCAGTGATTTGCATGCCCAGTGAGAATTGAATTCATTTTGTGGTGACCATATACTGCTTGCGCAGGTCCTGGGCTTAGCAGTGATTTGCATGCCCAGTGAGACTCAGTTGGAGAAGATTTATTTTTCCTTTGCTAGCCATTGTCAACTGGAGATAGCTTCTAGGTTAGGTACATGGGGTTGTGTTCACTTCCCCTCTCAGTGCTAGGGCTCTTCTGGCCCAGTGCTGTGCAAGCTCTTTCTTCCTGATGCAGTCTCAGTCTCACTGTGTTTAGAAGACATTGTTTTCCTTGGTGTCCTCCATCTCCTCTGGCTCTTACAATCTTTCCACTTTCTCTTCTGTAGTGTTCCCTGAGTTCGGAGCACAGGGGTTTGAAGACGACACTGTATCTCATTCTGAGTGTTCCAAAGTTTCTTATTATCTCTACAATATTCAGCTGTGGGTTTCTGTATATTCTCCCATCTGCTGCAGGAGGAAGCTTCTCTGTTGACAGCTGAGCAAGGTATTCGTCTATGAGCATAGCAGAATGTCATTTGGAGTCATTGTACTGTAATATTCTTTTAGCAGAACAGTAGTATTTGTTTTTCCCTAGGTCACTGGCCTATCTAGTCTCAGGTTCTTGGCTACGTGAGCAGTGCCAAGGATGGGTTTTATCTTATGGAGGGGACCTTAAATCCAGTTAGATAGTAGTTGTGCCACAGCACAAAAAAGATTTGTACCATTGTTATACTAGCATATCTTACAGACAGGACACCATTGTAAATCAAAAGGTTTGAAACTTTCTTGGTGTTTTCCTTTATCTTTTGGTAGTGTGGAGAGTACCATCCGGTACTATGAACACTAGTCAGTAGGAGTGAAGGCTCTACGTAGGCACCTAGATGCTGTTCAATTAATTGTGTAGGTGTTGTCTTCAGTAATAGGGCCTTACTATCAGTTAATGGAAAGCAATCAATAGTCTGGGGTGCTTGGAAGTTCCCATGAGGCCTTCTCTTTGGGTGAGAATTAGATTAGACATAGCCCATTCCTGGAACTGGAGGCTTCCTTTGGTGATGAGAGTTGTCTATCTGGGGCTCTGTGTCCCTGTTTATTTGGCAATGTTATTTATATCACCTTCATATATGTATATATTTTAGGAAGCTTCTACTTTACGAGGCTCCCAAATGGCCAATAGTTTTAGCTGCCCCTCCCACATTCCCTCCTTCACCTCATCTTCCCTCCCCCTCACCATTTGATCCTTCTGTTTCAGTCTTCCCTTTGTCCTTCCATAACTATCTATTCCCTTCCTAGTGAGATCCAGCCTTCTCCTCTAGTCTTTCTCTATACCTAATCACTGTGGTTACATGGACTGTAGCCTGCTTATCAAAGACATAACACATATAAGTAAATACATACCATATTTATCTTTTTGATCTTGGCCACTGCTCTCAGGTTGATTGTTTTCTAGATCCATCCACATACCTGTGAGTTTCATGATATCAGTTTTTAACAGCTGAGAAATATTCCATCATGTAAATGTGCCACACTTTCTTTATGCATTCACTCATTCATAGGCATATAGCCTGTTTCCAATTTCTGTTTATTATTAATAGGGCAGTCTGGCTTGTAATCAGACTCTCCTAGGAATTAAAAATGCATATATATACATACATATGTGTGTGTGCACATTTATATAATTTTTGGTCTTCATATCTCTATTTCAACTATCCAAGTAAAGATTACTTTTTTGTATTCCTTGATCTAATTTTAACACTGTAATGAATAATGCTTTCTTATCCTCCTAATCTCCCTTCCAAAACAAAACTCTAGAGCCTTGACAATAGCCTTCATAAAATCTGATAATCCCTGCTCTCAGACTTGCTCCTCTGACTGTTAGCCAGCATCTTCAATTCTGTTTTTATAATTTCCTTCACTTAATACCTCCTTCAGGTTTCTAATATCTGTACTTATTACTACAAGTACACATTTTAAGTCTTTTGGAAATTGCATTTTAAAAGGAAATGACTTGAAGCCATGTCTTTTTCTAGGTAATAATGTGTTTTCTGTGTGTACCTGGGTTGATGTGAGAAGAGTTGGGCTAAGTTTATTGCATAAAAGGTACTGATTTCTTCTCTTTCAAAGCTTATGTTAATGTTTTCTATAATTATTATCTTGTGGGTCATGTCTTGTCTCTTGTGTATTGCAGACCTACTGGCCACAATTACTAGGCCAAATGAGGGGGAAATTTTGAGCTCTCCAATGGCACCCATTGCAATGACTATAGAAGGTCTCACAATTTACCCAGCACTTCCTTCTAAAGGAAGAAATGTTCAGTCCATCAGTCACCCAGATACACCTGCTTCCTCTAGTCCTGGAAAAGCTGGAGTTTGAAGATATCCTTGTCTCTGATCATGTATTTCAAAAACAATGAAGAAAATGTGAGCTTAATTCACTAGGGAAAATGACCTAGTAAAATGTGGCCTGTGATTGTTTGCCTATGGCCCGAGAGCTAAGAATGGTTTTTACATTTTAGAATGGTTGGACAAAAATGAAAGAATAATATTTTGTGAAATATACCAGTTATATAAACTTCAAGTTTCAGTATTCACGAGTAAAAGCTGTGTTGGAGTCCAGCTACACATTTCATTTACATGTTGTATATGGTTATCTTGGGACCATAGCTCAAAACTAAAAAGCTGTGAGATAAATACTAAATGACACCAAAAAGCCCAAGTGTTTGTAATATTGAACTTTAAAGGGCAAATTTATTGTCCGTGGCATGCAAATTTACATGCATACATATGTATGTAGGTAGGTAGGCATGTGATCCTCACTGCAATTGAACATTAGGCTCAACCTGGAGAGCTTTTAGTGAATCTCACTATAGCAATATATATATATATACACATATAGTGATATATATATACATATATCACATTCATAAACACACTCATTCATACATATATGTATTTATTATGTGTGTAATCCTTAATTAGACTCATCCTGGAGAGGTTTTTTTAATGTTTATTTATTACTTCAATTTACAGTTCCATCACAGTCCCCTCTCTCCATCTCTCCTGGGCCCACCTACTCACCCTCCCACCCTACCACCCTTTCCCCCTTCTCCCACCTATCCTAGTCTTCCAGTGTGAGATGCCAAACATATCAGCCCCTTCAGTTCAGCAATCATATGAGGGCTAAGAGCTTCCTCTTGCACTGGGGGCCTATATAGCAGCTCAACTAGAACAAAGTGTCCTAATAACAAGTAACAAAGTGTATATTCCTGTTCCTTTCAGTCTGTTGTTTGTAGGATAATTATCCTGCACTATATGGCTAAAATTCATTTATAAGTGAATATATGCCATGTGCATCTTTCTGAGTCTAGGTTAGCTCACTCAGGATGAGCTTTTCTAGTTCCATCCATTTAGCTGCAAATTACATGATTTCCTTGTTTCTGATAGCTGAGTAGTATTCCATTGTGTAGATTTACTACAATTTTTTTTTTTATCCAGTCAGTTGAGGGACATCTGGGACATTACCAATAAAGCTGCTATAAACATAGTTGAGGAGATGTCCATGTTGTTTGGTGAGGAATCGTTTGGATGTATACCTAGGAGTAGTATGAATGGGTCTTGAGGTAGAGCTATTCCAAGTTTTCTAAGATATTGCCAGACTGATTTCCAGAGATGTTGTACAAGTTTGGACTCCAACCAGCAATGGAGGAGTGTTCCCTTTTCTCCACAACCTTGCCAACATGTGCTGTCATTTGAGGTTTTGATCTTAGCCATTCTGACAGGTATGAGATGGAATCTCAGAGTCATCTTGAGTTGCATTTCTCTGATAATTAAGGATGTTGAGCATTTTTTCAAGTGTCTCTCATCCATTAGAGATTCTTCTTTTGTGAATTCTCACTCTAGCTCTTCTCCCCATTTTTTGATTGGATTATTTAGTTTCTTGGTGTTTAATTTCTTAAGTTCTTTATAAATTTTGGATATCAGTCCTCTTCGGCTGTGGTGTTGGTAAAGATCTTTTCACAATCTGTAGGTTGACATTTTGTTCTAATGACAGTGTCCTTTGCCTTACAGAAGATTTTCAGTTTCATGAGGTCCCATTAATTGACCATTGGTCTTAGAGCCTCAGCTATTATTGTTCTGTTTAGGAAGTTTTCACCTGTGCCAATGAGTTCGAGGCATTTCCCCGTTTTCCCTTCTATTAGATTTAATGTGTCAATCTTTATGTTAAGATGTTTGATCTACTTGGATTTAAGTTTTGTGCAAGGTGATAAATATGGGTCTGTTTGCATTCTTTTACATATTGTCATCCAGTTAGACCAGCACCATTTGTTGAAGATGCTCTCCTTTTCCACTGTACAGTTTTGGCTTCTTTGTCAAAAATTAAATGAACATAGGTGTGTGGGTTTATTTCTGGGTCTTCAATTCGATTATATTGATCAACCGGTCTGTTTCTATACTAGTACGATGCTGTTTTTATTACTGTTGCTCTGTAGTATAGCTTGAAATCTGGGATGGTGATACCTCCAGATGTATTTTCATTGTACAGGATTGATTTAGCTATTCTGGGCTTCTTTGTTATTCCATATGAAGTTTAGAATTGTCCTTTCAAGGTCTGTAAAAAATTGTGTTGGTATTTTGATAAGAATTACATTGAATATGTATATTGCTTTTAGCAGAATGGCCATTTTTTTATGTTGATACTACCTATCCATGAGCATGGGAGATTTTTCCATCTTCTGATGTCCTCTTCAATTTCTTTCTTCCAGGACTTGAAGTTCTTGTTTACTGGTCTTTCACTTGCTTGGTTAGAGTTACCCCCAGATATTTTATATTGTATATTGTTTGTGGCTATTGTGAAAGGTGTTGTTTCTCTGATTTCTTTCTTGGCCCATTTATCTTTTGTATAAAGAAGGGCTACTGATTTTTTAAAATTAATTTTGTATCCAGCCATCTAGCTAAAGGTGTTTATCAGCTGTAGAAGTTGTCTGGTGGAATTTTTGGGGTCACTGATGTATACTACCATATCATCTATGAATAGGGATGCTTTAACTTCTTCCTTTCCAATTTGTATCCCCTTGATCTCTTTTAGTTGTCTTGTTGCTCTAGCTAGAACTGCAAGTACTATGTTGACGAGATATGGAGAGAATGAGCATCCTTGCCTTGTCCCTGATTTTAGGGGAAATTCTTTAAGTTTCTCTCCATTTAATTTGATGTTGGATACTGGCTTGCTGTATATCGCCTTTATTATTTCTAGGTATGGTCCTTGTATGCCAGGTCTCTCCAGGACTTTTAGCATGAAGGGGTGTTGGATTTTGTCAAATGCTTTTTCAGGATCTAGTGAGATGATCATGGGGTTTTTCTCTTTCAGCTTGTTTATATGATGGATTACATTGATGGATTTTTGTATGTTGAACCATCCCTGCATTCCTGGGATGAAGCCTACTTGATCATGGTGTATGATACTTTTGATGTGTTCTTGGATTCAGTTTGCAAGTATTTTCGCATCTATGTTCATGAGGAAAATTGGTCTAAAATTCTCATTCTTTGTTGGGTCTTTGTGTGGTTTAGGTATCAGGATGACTGTGGCCTCATAGAATGAGTTTGGCAGTTTCTATTTCTGTTTCTATTTTGTGGAAGAATTTGAAGAGTATTGGTATTAGCTCTTCTTTGAAGGTCTGGTAAATTCTGTGCTGAAACCATTTGGCCTTGCCTGGCCCTTTTTTGGTTGGGAGAGTTTTAATGGTTTCTATTTCCTTAGGGGTTTTGGGCTGTTTAATTTGTTAACCTGATCTTGACTTAACATTGGTAGGTGGAACCTATCAAGAAAATTGTCCATTTTACTTAGATTTTCAAATTTTGTGAAGTACAGGTTTTTGAAGTAAGACCTAAAGATTCTTTGGATTTCCTCAATATCTGTTCCTATTTCTCCCTTTTCCTTTCTGATTTTGTTGATTTGGGTATTTTCCCTCTACCTTTTAGTTAGTTTGGCTAAGGGTTTGTCTATCTTGTTGATTTTCTCAAAGAACCAACACTTGGTTTTGTTGATTCTTTGTATTGTTCTTTTTGTTTCTAAGTTGTTGATTTTAGCCCTGAATTTGATGATTTCCTACCATCTGCTCCTGTTGGGAGTGTTTGCTCCTTTTTTTCTAGCACTTCCAGTTCAGCTGTTAAGTTGCTAATATGAGCTGTCACTATTTTCTTTTAGAGGCTCTTAGTGCTGTGAACTTTCCTTGTAGCACTGCTTCATTGTGTCCCATAGGCTTGGGTATGTTGTGCTTTGTTTTCACTGGATTTTATGAAGCCTTGATTTCCTTCTATATTTGTTCCATGCCCCAGTAGTCATTGAGTAGAGAGTTGTTTAGTTTCCAAGAATGTGTAGGCTTTTTGTTATTTTTGTTTTTTGTTGAAGTCCAGCTTTAATTCATGGTGGTCTGATAGGATACAAGGAGTTATTTCAATTTTTTTTCTCTCTGTTGAGACTTGCTTTGTGTCCAACTATATGATCAATTTTGGAGAAGGTTCTCTGAGGTGCTGAAAAGAGGGTATATATTCTTTTGTGTTTGGGTGAAACATTCTGTAGATATCTGTTCGGTCTATTTGGTTCATGACCTCTGTTAGTGTCATTATTTCTCTGTTTGGTTTCTGTCTAGATGACCTGTCCATTGGTGTGAGTGGGTGTTGAAATC
>CAJQZJ010032031.1:7115612-7150383 GCA_907164525.1 Lophiomys imhausi | reverse complement strand
GGGCTTCCTCTGATAAGTGTGAAATGCATACAACTGTGCACACGACAGTATTTCAGAACAAAGGTGACCCATGGGTGGCAGACCCCTCACCTGGGGCCCAGGACAGTGTCCTGGAGACCCAGACTTCAGCCTAGCATGAGGCTGACCCCACAATCTTCACAACAACTTTATCTAACGTTTGAATCATGGTCTTCTATGTCCATAAACCTACAATTGTACTTGGTGTGCTGGTGCCTTTCATATATGTACTTGCTGATGTATGAAGAGACTGGTAAATGTTATAATTCTTCTACTTGGGTTTGAGGTTAGAGAAACACTTCCTGAAATTTTCATGATCTTTTAATGTCTACCAAACTTGTACCACACTTGTCCCTAGTAACAACCCTAACTTTGGGTTATATGCTGCTATATATAATTAGTGAGCCCAGTTTTTTACTCTCTAGAAAAGTTGGGCTCAGGGTTATTTATAACATGCTCCATATGCATGACAGTTCAGCAGAGACCATAGGTCTTGATTACCCATGTTGTTTCCTCCATTGGTTTTTCAGACATACTTTCACTCTGTAACCCTGGATGTACTTGAACTCACTGTGAAGACGAGCCTGGTCCTGAACTCATGGAGATCTGCCTGCCTCTAACTCCCATGTGCTCGGATTTAAAGGTATACACCACCACACATTGAAAGCCTCATTTTTTTTAAATATTAAAAATTTAAAGTGTGTGTGCATGTCTGTGTATGGATACAGGTCAGCATTTGAGGGTCAGAGGACAAAATTCAGATCTGGTTCTTCTACCATGTAAGTCTCAGGGACCAAACTCAGGTCGTCAGGCTTGGTCTTTAAGTGGCTATTGCTGAGCTAACATTTTTGTTTACCTCATATTCTCTTTCTCCCTCTCCCCCTCCTTTCTCCCTCTCCTCTACTTCTCTCTCTTTCTCCTACCCCTACCCACACACATCTCATTATGTACCCTGGTAGATCAGACACATGACCTCAAACTCAAAGTTCCACACACCTCTGTCTTCTGAGTGCTGAGATTAAAGGTGTTCATCACTACACCTGGCCTATTTTTCCATTTTAATGTCATTTTTTCTTCTACCCAAGTTAAACAAACAATTCCATTACACTAGTAACAATCATATCATACAACTTACACAAGCATAAGTTGAACAAAAAAAATCTGTCTAAATGTCTATCGTAGGCTTTGGAAGAATGTTTTCCTAATGAACGAGTCCTTTTTATTTTCTTCCCTCCATACCTCCTTCCCTCCCTCTCTCCCATTCTTCTTTCTTTCTTTCCTTCTGTCTTTCTTTCATTCTTTATTTCTGTTTTCTTTTCTTCATCTTTTTTTTTCTTTCTTTTAAAATAAGAGCTGAAATAAAGCAACAGTAGATTCCTTTTAGGATAATAACTTTTAAAACTCAAAGGCACTACATGTGAATGTGTAACAACGGGTGTGTGTATGTTTGATTACTAACAACTAATACTGTACCTCCGGTCTTTTACATCTTTATGTTGTGGTGTTGAGGATCTGAGGCAGAGTCTTACACATACCATGTAAACTCTGTACCACTGAGCCCGCTGCCCCACCTCAGCCCCTAAGCAACTTCTCATGTGGACAAGAGGCACCAGGAAATAGTGTGTGCTATTTTTTAAGGTGGCAAAGATATTCCTCATAGAATTCTACACTTCAGATTCTTCATTTAGATTGGAGTTATCATTTTTCATGGAGCAAATTCCCAAGGAAGTGAGAATTTCACAAAGCCAAATATAAACCTAAGTGTGTTATTCAGACATGAGGAACTGAATCAATGATATTTCCTCTCATGAGTCATCTGTGAGTGTCACTTCCTGTCCTCATTCAGACAGGCTCCTGAGAAGGATGCTGCAACCAGGAACTTGTATTCAGGGGTTTAAGTTTAATTCTTTGTAGAGGAGTCAATGACCTTGATATAGATGTTCTCTCATTAAAGTGCAGATAACTGTAAGGATTGTTACACATAATGACACTTGGCATCTGCATGCCCTGGGGTCTTATCTGAGAGGCATTCTCTGCAATCAACATGCACAAAGATGGCACTTCCTCAAATTTAGCAGTAGGTGGTGCTACAGTCAATTAAACTGAAAATTCTGACCTAAAGGATTTGCGATGGTTACTCTTTGTTATCAACTTGACTACATCTGGAATTACCCAAAACCCACGTGCCTGAATGCCTGGGATCCTCTGGGATTTATCTTAGCTGAGGAGATGCTAGCTCCCATCCCCTCCCCCTGAAATACTGCTCTCTCTGCCTTTCAGGAAATTAATTCTTTGCTGTCTGCTAACTAGCAGTGACTTTTTCTCAAAGAGATATCAAGATATCTTGATATCAAGATATGAAAACAATACTGATGCTCTTCAGGGCCCACCAATAGTTGCCACTAGACCAGAGGTTCTCATCCTTTCTAATGCTGAGACCCTCTATTACATTTCTTTATGTAATACCTTTTTTTTTACTACTTCATAACTGTAATTTTGCTACTGTTATGAACTGTAACATAAATATCTGTGTTTTCCTTCGGTTTTAGGTGACTTCTATGAAAGGGTCATTGACCCCCCCAAAGGGGTCATGATCCACAAGTTGAGGTCTGCTGCTCTAGACCTATAACTAGGCTTAAGGTTAAATAGTCTCCTAGAGGGGAGATAGGAAGTATAGTCCATGAGGAGGTACTAGAAAAGAGCTTAATGAGTTTGCTAATCTATTCACACAGAATTCTGGGGAACATGTATGGGATTTTAAGGGTGCAGTATAATGGTTGAAGGAACATAAAACTGGATCAAATTGAGTTCATTGATATGGGCACAAGGTGTGGAGAGTCTAGGTTTAGTATGGAAGCTTTCATAGTTTAAAAACAGTGTCAAAAGTTTTTTTTTTTTAATGGTTGACTGATGGACACACTAAATCTATTAGAAGAGAAAGTGGAGAAAACCCTCGAATCCATCGGCACAGGTGACAACTTCCTGAACAGAACTTAACAGCTCAGGATCTAAGACCAACCATCAATAAATGGGACCTCATGAAACAGAAAAGCTTCTGTAAGGCAAAAGACACTGTCATTCAAACAAAAAAGCACCATACAGATTGGGAAAAAAAAATCTTCATCAACCCTACATCTGACAGAGGGCTAATATCCAAAATTTACAAAGAACTCAAGAAATTAAATGCCAAGAAACCAAATAATCCAATAAAAAAAATGGGGAACAGAGCTAAACAGAGAATTCACAAAGGAGGAATCCCTAATGGCTGAGAGACACTTGAAGAAATGCTCAGCATCCTTAATCATCAAAAAAATGCAACTTAAGACAACTCTAAGATTCCATCTCACACCTGTCAGAATGGCTAAGATCAAAAACTTAAATGACAGCATATGCTGGTGAAGGTGTGGAGAAAGGGGAACTCTCCTCCATTGCTGGTGGGAGTGCAGACTTGTGCAACCACTATGGAAGCTAGTCTGGTGATATCTTAGAAAACATGGAATAGCTCTGCCTCAAGACCCAGCCATACCACTTCTGAGTATACATCCAAATGACCCCTCACCAAACCACAAGGAAGTTTCCTCATCTATGTTCATAGCAGCCTTATTTATAATAGCTAGAAACTGGAAACAACCCAGATGTCCCTCAACTGAGGAATGGATTAAAAAACCGTGGTACATCTACAGGATGGAATACTACTCAGATATCAGAAACAATGAAATCATGCAATTTGCAGCCAAATGGATGGAACTAGAGAAGCTCATCCTGAGTGAGCTAACCCAGACTCAGAAGAATGCACATGGCATCTATTCACTTATAATTGGATTTTAGCCATATAGTACAGGATAACTATACTACGACCAATGCACCAAGGGGAGCAGGAGCACAGACTTTGTTACCTGTCAATGAAACACTTTTCCCTAGCGGTGCTGCTTTGTAGGCCCCCAATACATGAGGAGGCTCTTGGCCCTCATATGACTGCTGAACTGGGGCTGGGGACTGATATGTAGGGACACCCCACTCCAGAGGAGTGGGATGGAAGGGATGGGGTTAGAGGGTGGGAGGGTGGGATTGGGAGGGGTGGAAAGAGAGCACTGTGATGAAGATGTAACCTGAAGTAATAAATAAATAATTTAAAAATGGTTGGCTGAAACATTTTTCAGAAGATGGCCTACTGAAAAGGAGTTGGAGATGCCTGATACACCTTGTCTTAATTGTTGATGAAATAATTTTAAGGATCAGGGAAGTTTCAGTATTAGAGAGGGTACACTACGTTAAACCTAGTTCTCCACAATGCGAAGGCCCAGAAGATATGTCGTTCACTAGTCGTATAAGCCAAAAAAATAGTGAGAGGGGAACCAGCACATTTGAAGAACTTTGTTGATGCTCTTTTCTTTGTGCCAGATCTAAGAGTTGGATACCTAGGTTGCTACCCAGTTTGATGAATTAAATGCAATGGGTTTAATTGCATCCCAAAGTAGCAGGGGTCAGGTGGCAGCATTTAATTGCCAGAGGCAAGGTTCTCATAGTTACCTTAATGGACAATATAGGCAAAGCAATGTCTATAATTGACAGCACATGCAAAATGATTTTTATGGTGGCATGACTCATATGTACCCTTGGTATTGGCGAATCAATCATGTTCTTTCCAAGAATGAAACAGATTAGAAGACTACTATATTTTTTGTTTTATCTGTATTAGCAAAAAAATCCTCAAACAAATGAAAGAAATGCTACATAAGATCATGGGAAAAAGGAATCACAGCCCATGAATAAATATCCAGACTTGAGACAGTCTGAAGACCCAGAATCCCATAAATAAAGCAATGGCCAGTAAGAATTTTACTGTTAGCCTTTCTTCAGTCCCTTCACAGAGGGACCTATGAGTTTTACAAGGGTAACTATGCACTGGGGTAAAGGAAATACTAAGATATTCCAGGCTCTCTTGGATACTGGTTCTGAATTGATGCTGATTCTGGGAGACTCCAGAAAAAATTGTAGCTCTTCTGTTAAAGAGGGCCTTATGGAGATCACATGATTAGTAAAATTTTGACTGAAGTACAAATCTCAGTATGTTCTCAAACTCATCCTGCAGTTATTTCTCTAGGCTCAGAATGCATATTTGGTTAGATATACTTAGAACTTGGCATAATTCCCACATTGGTTCACTGACCTGTGCAGTAGGGGCTGTTATAGTTGGAAGACTAAATGAAAGCCTTTTGAGTTGCCTCTGCCAGAGAAAACAGTTAGCCTAAAGTAGTATCACATACCTGGAGGAATTACAGGAATTAGTGCCACCATCAAGGATTAAAAGAGGCAGGAGTGGTGGTTCTCCCAACACCTCCCTTTAACTCTCCTATCTGGCCAGTGCAGCAGATGATTAAAAAGGGTGAATCACAGCTGAGGACTGAAAATTCAATAAAGCAATGACTCCAATTGCTGCTGTTGTATTAGACATAGTGTCCTTACTTTAGCAGATTAACACATCTCCTGGTACATGTTATTCAGCTATTGAACTAGCAAATGCATTTTCTCAGTACCTGTCCGTAAGTACCACCAGCAGTAATTCACTTTCAGTTGTCAAAGCCAGCATTATATGTTTACAGTTTCACCTAAAGAGTGTATTAACTCTCCAGTGTTATGATGTCAAAACTTAGTTGCATGGTGTCTTTATGGTCTGTCTCTTTCACAAAATTTCACATTGATCCACTATACTGATGACAATATACCTATTGGGCCATATTTAGGTAAAAATTCCAGTGAAAAAAGAAAGATAGGGGAGGAGGCAAGGAAATGAATGCAAGTGAATTCCAAGGATGTATATCTGTGAAAACACCAACACGAAAGCCATAATTTTGTACGATAAACTAAAACTATGTAAAAATTGAGAAAAAGAAAAATAGTCATGAATAAATTAATGAATTTTGGAATCAATGAACCTAAAAATTTATAGTTTCAAGTTTTACGGATAACTTCACAAAGATTCAACATTTGGACAGCATGGAATGAGCCAGTGAGATGGCTCAGTGGCTAAAACCATTTGTTGCCAAACCTGACCACTTGAGATGGATCCCTAAGACCCATGTGATAGAAGACAGACACTAGAAAGTTTCTCTCTGAGCTCCATATGTATATACACACACACACACACGTAAAATAAATAAATATGTTATAAAACATTTTAAAACAATTATTTTATTTTTTCAAATTACATCTTGATCAAAGTCCCCTTCCTTCTCCTCTCCAGGTCACACCTTCCCTCCCTCTTCCCCACCTTCATCCTCTCCTCCTCAGATGAAGGAAGCCCCCACATATCAACCCCCTCAGTTCATCAATCTCATGATAATTAAGAGCTTCCTCTTGTACTGGGGCTTGATACAGCAGCCCAGCTATGGTAAGGTGTTCCACTAACAGACAACAAGGTCCATGACTTGCTGCTGGGTGGAGCTTTTCATAGGATAGTTATGCAAGGTTCCAGTCTGTTTGGGTCTATGGGTTGTAGGATGGTTGTCCTGTGCTATATGGTTAATATTCAGTTTTAACTGAGTACATACCATGTGTATCTTAGGCTCATAACCAAAATATAGAGTTATAAATGATATTTAAGAAGAACGGCATGGATGGTAACTCTAACTTTGTGGTTCAATAACATGCTGAATAAGCAAACGTTGAAAATCTAATAATAACTTAAGATGAATTTGTCTGATAATTTCTGTTTTGAGACAGGATCTCATGATGTAATCCCACTGGTTTCAAAATCACTAGAATTCTCCTGACTCAGCTTCTCTCTCAACTGCTCCAAAATTACAGGAATGTGCCATCAAACAAAGCTTGAAAATGCACTTGTTTTGTGTTTCATCTCACTACCAATTTCTCCATGACTTTTGAACAACTATAACCTTGAATAAGTACAAAGAATGGAGGAGTTAAATAAATAATAAATATATTTCCATATTTATTTCTAAAACCAAAGATACTGCCAACATATTTCTCACTCTGTCCCAGTCTTATATAGTTAAATCTTTATTTTGTTTTATTATAGTTTTTGTGATTCTAGAGATTAATCTAGGATATTGTGTATGTCAGGGAGGCACTCTACCAATTGAGTTGTATACCTCATTCTGGGGTGTCCAAAACTGTTTCAACTGACATAAAATACAATATCATATTCTGGGTACAAACATATATGTATGTATTCAAATCAGACTAAACAAATCTAAATTCTTATTTATCATTTCACTATGGTAGCACATTGAAGAACTTCCTACTAGCTTTTGTAAATATATAGCACATTTATTCTATTTTTTCAATTTTTTATTATAATGTTTATTTATTACATCAAGTTATATCTCCATCATAGTGCCCTCTTTCCATGCCTCCCAGTTCAACCCTCCCAACCTCTCCTCCCTCTCCCACTCATCCCACTCCTCTGATGTGGAGTGTCTCTACAAATCAGCCCCTCTCAGTTCAACAGCCATATGAGGGTTAAGAGCTTCCTCTTGCATTGGGGGCCTACATGGTAGCACCCCTAGGACAAATTGTCCCATTGATAAGTAACAAAGTCTATGTTCCTGATCTTTTTGGTGTGTTGGTTGTAGAATAGTTCTCCTGTACTATATGGCTAAAATCCAATTTTAAGTGAGTAGATGCCATGTGCATCCTTCTGAGTCTGGGTTAGCTCACTCAGGATGAGCTTCTCTAGTTCCATCCATTTGGCTGCAAATTGCATGATTTCCTTGCTTCTGATACTCAGTAGTATTCCATTGTGTAAATGTACTACAGTTTTTTTTATCCTTTCATCAGTTGAGGGACATCTGGGTTGTTTCCAGTTTCTAGCTATTACAAATAAGGCTGCTATGAACATAGATGAGAATATGTCCTTGTGATTTGGTGAGGAATCGTTTGAGTGGATACCCAGAAGTGGCATGGCTGGGTCTCGAGGTAGGGCTATTCCAAGTTTTCTAAGATATAGCCAGACTGATTTCCATAGTGGTTGTATAAGTTTGCACTCCCATCAGCAATGGAGGAGTGTTCCCCTTTCTCTTGCATACTAACACACAGAAACTTATTTTTCATATGTAACTGAAACTTAATATCTGCTGAGTGAACTTTACCATCTCTCTATATCCCCTACCTTCCTAGACATGGTGACTGCCATTTTAGTCTCAATTTCTATGTGATAAAACTTTTCAGATTTCACGTTAACTGAGATCATGGCTTCTGTGTCTGTCTTAAATTTTTTCTGTCTTATCTTTTTTTTTTAACATAATGGCTTCAGTCCTAATGTTGCTGGAACAAATCACAGACCATATCATTTTTATGACTGAATTTATGAATAGATATGTATAAATACACTTTCTTCTCCCATTTATTTGTTTATGGATGTCTACATGATTTTCATGTTCTTGCTATTTTAAATAGTACTAAAGTTAAGGATGAGACAGCAGTTAACTGGGGCTTCCTAATTTAATTTCCATTGAATGTGTGGCTGGTAGTAGGTTTGCTGGGTGACATAATAAGATCTTTTACATTTTTAAAAAAGAAACTCTATATTGTTCTATATAATGATGGTATAAATGTATATTTTTCCCCAGGAATTATTATTATTTTTGGATAACTGTTACATATACTAGAATGAGACATTCATGACTTGAGAGAACTCTGCAATGACATTTATAAAATATGATTGAAAAAAGTATGACCCATAAGCTGACAAAATTTCTCAGCAAGAAAAGGAACATCCTACCAAGGCTAATGATCTGAATTTGATTCCTAGAATTCACATGCTAGACAAAGGAAATGATATCCTTAGTTCACGAATTGGAAGAATCATTATTGCTAACATGTCTGTTTCATTCAAAATTGTTTTGAGATTCTAAATAGTCGCTAGCAATATACCAATGAAATTATCCAAGTAACAGAAAATAAACTCATCTTACCATAAGATCAATATAGTAAGAATAAAAGTGAAGTTTTAAGACACATAAATAACTCTTTTATGCTATATTCTGGTAAATATTACAATAAATCCATTTTCCTCTAACTAGCAAAATTAAATCTTTATTGTGTTCAGAAAAAAAACACACACACATAGAAAGCAGGTAACATTCAGTTTAATTATATTTTTATTAGTCATACAAATTCTTTTATAATTTTCAGGATTTGTCTTGAATTAAATAGAAAACATTGGATAATATTTTGATTGTAACATTTTAAGATTTCAATAATTAAAGTTATCTAAAATATTTTGTCCTTATTCATATAGGTTAAATTCTGCTACTACTATATTCCTGAACTATATTTTAACTATTCTATTCATTTATGTTCTTCAAATGTGCCTAAATCTTCAAATCTTTGAGTCCCTCTTGTTTCTTTTTATGATGCACATTTTGTTACATAATTGTGCCTTGTTTCTCCTAAGTACTTCTGATTTCAGTTAAATGACATTCAAGAACTTCCTTTACAACCAATGCTAAGGTCATCTCTCCAGTCTATAGCCAGCATAATACTACTCTGAAAAATAGCAGTGATTCTAGTGATTTTTTTCTAGTTCAATAGTTTGGCTCAGCTTCATTAACTTGAATTAACCCTGGGAAACCTAGACATGTCCCTGTCTTATTCATGTGCATAAAATAGTTTCAGTAAACTAGGCGTACATAACGCAGCATTTCCTAAAGAACTGATTCGGTGAGCACCTAAATACATAATTTAATGAATTTAAACTATATTCTCTCTCCCTCTTTTTGTTTTCTATTTCTTTTATCGAGTCAGCAAGCCACATACTGATTTAACAACCTCCTCATAGAGGTTTTCACTTCCTGGTTGCGAAGTGTATAGATGACAGGATTCGTCAAAGGAAAGATGACCGTGTGGAAGAGAGAAACAACTTTGTCAGCTTGGAGAGCCTGGAAGGGGCGGGTGTAGATAAAAATGGCAGGCCCAAACATGAGAAAAACAATTATAATGTGGGTGGTGCATGTAGAGATGGCTTTGCTCTTCCCTTCAGAAGACTGTCCTTTTACTTGGTAGAGGATGACAGCGTAGGAGGCCAGAAGTCCCAAGAAGCATAGGAGGGTAAGTAGACCACTGTTAGAGACCATCAGGAGCTCCACTGCAAAGGTATCAGTGCAGGCTAGCTTAATGACCTGTGGGACGTCACAGAAAAAGTTATCCAGCTGGTTTGGCCCACAAAAGGGCAAGTTCAGGATAAGAGCCACTTGTACAATGGAATGAGCAAAACCCCCAAGCCACAGAGCCAACAACAGTGCATAACAGACTCTAGGGTTCATGAGTGTGGAGTAATACAAAGGACGGCATATAGCGATATAACGATCAAAGGCCATCACCACAAGAAGAAACATTTCTCCCGCCCCAAGGAAGTGCAAAAAGAATAGCTGAGTGATACAGCCTTTATAAGAAATGACTTTTTTCTCACAGAAGAAATCCACAAGCATCCTAGGAGCTACAATGAAAGAGTAGGAGGCATCCAGGAAGGCCAAGTTTCCCAGGAAGAAGTAAAGTGGGGCTGTGAGTCCAGGATCTGATCTAATGGTGAAAATGATAAGGAAATTTCCAGGAAGAATAATTAGGTAGAAAACTGAAAGCAGTACAAAGACCAGGAGTTGAGTATCTTGAGACTGGGTCAGGCCAAGGAGGATGAATTCTGTTACTACTGAGCTGTTCTTGATTTCCATCATTTCCTGATCTATAGAATAAAACATGTCGTGTTATACACACCCTTCACGGCTCAAATCCCCATGAAAGCAATGCTTTCTATAACCAGTGCACCGTAGTTAACTCCTGTTTGCCCTAACCTTCAGTAAGATAATGTTCTATAGGTAACTTCATGCTTCTTCATAACTTTAATTTTAGGACTATGGGCTAAATTTCACCACTATGTCAGCTATTCTTTTTGCTATTAGTGGTAACTCAATCTTTAACTAAAACATTTGCTTGATTTTTTTTCCTTCTTTGTTTAATCAAAGAGAAAACTGCATTTGAAAAATTTTTTTCTTTAATTCCTATGGCCTACTTGTTTTCTGGTTATTATATGTTTTGTGAACTTTTTAAATTGCTGGTTCCCATCATATTGTTGCTTTGTTGCCCCTGTGACTTCTGACTTCCAAGCATGTTGTCAGGATCTGATTAGCCAAAACTTACATGTACGTTCTGTGCTCAAGTTCTTCTTATCACTTTCCAGATGAATTTGCTTTTGATTCATTTATAATATAGTTATTCCTATATCTCAGAATGAGACCAAAATGATATCTTTTCCACAATTCTTTTTGGAATATTCTACCTCATATTAGTCTATGAAAAAAATGATGTTATCAACTAATAAAACAGAGCAGGACATGGACACGAAAAGGATTTATTCTAATACAAGTTCTTTAATAATTGAGAAAATGGAAAAATCTATCATTAATTTTAAATATGTAATGAGTTCATTTCTTTGTTATTGCCAAATGATTGTGGAAATGGATATTCATTGTTTCAAGATTATGAAATCATTACTGTTTCATTAATCATTGAAAAAAATTTTAGTTACAACAAATTGTGCCACTGTTTATCAAAACATACTTTCTCTGTGTCTGTAATGGTTGCCTTAGTAAGAGTTACATTTATGTTAGAAAAAAATCTATGATTCAGTTTTAACTGAACATTATTCTTCAGAGTAGAGAGGATCTATTTGGGTACATAAAATAATGAAACTTCTCCCTATATATTAAAAAGAATCTTCTATTGTTCCATAAATTTATGATGCAATAATTTAAAACAACATTTTAATAAGTAGTCATATTTTGTGAACTTGTGCATGCTCTAGTGATAACTATATGACTTAAAAACAGACTAATGTTTATAAGAACAAATCAACATAATGTGGCATACAAAATGATGTTGTACTGAACTTGGACTAAAGACAATATTGCACTACAGTTAAATATGTAAACAATTTGGAAATAAAAATTCAATGAATTACTGACGGATGTTAAAACATAACTCACCTAAAATGTTGTGTGTTTGAAGGGAAATAGTCACAAATGCAATTCATATAACTTTCCATAATGGAATACCTACCGAGGCAGAAAGTTGATCAGGCATTGAAATGAGGTCTAAAATGTACATGAGAATTTTAATATAGATCAAAGTAGTCTAGAAATGTTCATAATTGTTAAATATATTATTACTATCAACAAAAATACACTTAAGTTGTGAATTCTTATGAAATACTGATTATGTTAATATGTTTAATTCTGCTATTTAATTTTGAGGGGGTGACTTCAAAGAGGATAGATTTTTATTTAAAATTTGGCAGAAATTATTAATAATCTTCCATGTTAGTAAGAGAAAGAAAGAAAATAAATAAAGTCAGGTTGAAATGTCCCTAAAAAGAATTCATGAGAAAATTTGGTATCATTTTGTATTACTACACATATATCTGAACTTATAGGTGATTAATAACCTGTGTGTTTAGCATCCAAATGTTATAGAACAAGTTTGTAAAATGCATGGGCACATATTTGGACATACCAATACATACTGAGAAGAATATAATCACATACATAGTTAAGCGTCAACAAACTGAATGAGGAAAAAAATCTTTTCTTTGATTCTCTTTGAAAGAGCTCCTTTGTCATTTCCTTATGTATATAGCTGCTGATCATCACATGCATTCTGCACTCTGCCTGCAAGAATCTCTCAGAAAAATAAGTTCAAAGTCCTCTTTCCTGTTTATACATTGTGACATTACAACACTGATACCTAGTGAATCTTCTGAGTCTTCCCTAGATTCATTATTCAAGGACTTGAGTGTGGCTGACAGTGGCTATCTCCCTTCTTTTTTTCCTGCATCCGTTTTAACTAATACCTGTTGCCTATCATATGGAATTCTGTGTTATTTAATATTTTTCAGAAGACCTCTTGTCTTCTTCTGTTTCTGTTTCTGTGTTTGTTTCAGTGATTCTCAAATTGTTCTGATCTTAGCAATTGAGAATAGAGGTGTAACAAATGGAATGGACATTTCTCTGTACAAAATAAGTTCAAAGGGGGAAAAGTCTGAAACAATGGACTGCAAAGGAATAGGTATTTTATTCCAGTCAACTGAGATGATAACAGATTGTTAGTATAGGCTATGATAGAAGCTTTAATTCGTTACAGTTTCTAAATTTGCTTGTTTCAACTGATAAAAAATAAAACAAAAACAAAAACAATTGGCATTGAAAATGCACGTGCAGGAGATACAACATCCTCCCTTCTTTCTGGGAGTTCATTCACAGAGGCATTGTCAGGCAACACAGCACATGCTCATTCCTGAAACCAAGGATTCAGGAATAAGCTCTCTAGACTGTTCACTTTTTCTCATTCTCTATCATCTTTATGTTTTTTTTCTTATGGCCCTTCTTTTTTCCATTTCCCTACAATTCTGACTTTATTTCGTGTACTTTTTAATATGTGGGTTTGTTGTTGTTGTTTTGTGGTTTATCTTTGTTTTTCTTGCAACACATTCCTCCAATTTTCTCTCCCTATGCTATTTTCTCTGTACCTCTAGTTTCCCCATATTCTTTCAGTTAGTAGTTTTTAATTTGTTCTCTACAGTTACAAGTTAGCTATGTTCAAACAACAATTAGTGATAAAAGGAGCTATCAATGTGAAAAAGAGCAAAGAAGGTTTGGAGGAAAGAAAATGAAGAGGGAAATGATGTATTTATATTATACTCTCAAAAATATAATAAATAATAAAAAATGTACACACACACACACACACACACACACACACAAACCTTCCTTTGGTTATAAGATCTGGATCACTTTACCATCACAAAGAACAGTGAGCACAGTAAAGACTACCCAAGTGTCTATTTTGATGGGTTTATTAATAATTGGAAATGTTTCTTTCACTTGTCAGTGTGGAGCTTTTTCTTCTGAATTTTATACTCTTTCAAATATTTTTGTCCAAATTATTAATGAATTACTCTCCATTTCCTTCCATAATTTTCCTCTTCCAACTTGTCTTAGAACAATTTTCCCCTCAAAATACAGCTCTAGTTATTATACTTGCTAAATAGCATATTTTATCTGTAATTCCATCAGTATATAAGTTTGAAAAATTATGGATTTTTTAAAGTATGGAATTGCATCTATGAAGAAGAATGAATTATCTGCTTTTCTCAAAAGTAGAGAGTATCAAAATAAAATTACATGATAAGCAGTCAGTGTCAAAACTGACCTAAGAAAAAAATTATTATTTGATAAATTATAGTACAATAAGATAAATGGATATATTGGTGGGTTTCTGTTTCTGCTCTAGTTTTGGTACCAGAATTTCACATAGGTTTATGTAAATATATAATTACATAACTAAAGCATTCTTAATTTTAATTCTCCAAGTTTGATCCTTATATTGCTCTATACCAGGGTAATTGTATATAAAACAAGAAACAACTCACAGAAGCAAGGATACAATGTGGTTTGCAAACTCATGAAACTAGTGAAGTTTGTTGTAAGCGTAAGCTTAATTACATTTTCTGATATAAAGGAGTGATAATTTCTTTATTCTTTTTATTTTGGTTTAGCATTGGAGAGAATCAGTCATTTATATTAGATTCAAATTAAGTTAAGTTTGGGGATACCAAAGATACTGGTATTTCCATTTGTTTATAATAAAATGTTAGCCTCTTTAATTCTGGGCATCAGATATTGCAGGAATATTATTTAATGAGAAGATAGGAAGTAGCTCAGAGCAGAATTAAGTGCTCAGTCTTATTATGTTTCAGCAGTTTTGATCTGTTCTCATGAATTTCAAGGCAAAAGTAGTCCAGCAAAAATATATTTCTATATATTTTTAAATATAAAGAATGACAAGAAAATTTCACCTTAATAGGAATCCAGTATTTTCAAACAAGTAGCTATCCTTTTCCATTCATAGGGAAAAAAAAATCAACTGATCATGTAAAAGTTTTCTTTAAATATGTTTTTTTCATGGTGATAAATCTTTAGATTGTGAAATCTCTTCATATTTGTGATGCAAAACAAAATGTGCTTGGGGATTTTATTAGCACCTGTTTAATACAAAAGGGAATTAGCAGAACAACAATTCAAACAGGTGGAGTGATCACAAGAACATTTTAAATATTAGATAGTCAAGGAAGAAATATCTAAGACACCAATGTTCATGATAAGGTTTAAAATTTCCCAGTTATCACAGACAGCTATAATTGTATGGCACCTAATTTCACAACGGAGAACAAACTAGTTATCTATGTGCATAATAACAGTCCATTCATGTTTATGAATACATTAATAAGACTTAGTCAGTAATAAATATATTGGAATATACATATATTAAGTGAAGAGAGAGAATAAATTCTGTACCATGTATCATTTTTTAAAGAATAATGTTCTTCAATAAAAGACTTTATGGCAATTACAGTCCAGTTTCCTCTTGGAATGTCCTCTTAAACAGAAGACTAAATTATTTATTTTAATATTTGTATTAAAATATGTTCATTTTTGTTTTTAATAGATTTATATTAATTTTGGGATGTGATTCATGTGTTTCTCTTTCTCAGTTAAAGCTTAGTGAACTTTTAGGTTTTTTTTTCCTCGATTTTGGCATTTTTTTTGTCCTACCTGTTCTTTGTTTGGTTATGTTTTTGTGTTCATGTTCTTTTTTTCTTGTTATTAAAGTTTTTATTCTTGTCTTTTGGTCTTTGGTGAGACACAGAGAGAGAGAGAGAGAGAGAGAGAGAATTAGGTGGTCAGGGATATAGGGAGGATATGAGAAATGTTGTGGGATGGAAAACATGATCAAAATACATTGTATGAAAACAATTTGATTTAAAAGATTTAAAGAATAGTACATCAGATCAAAATATTAAGAAATATTTATTTTAGTTATTATTAACTTAAATGAATTTGAATTTTGCTGAGCATTTTGAATGAAAATAAATCTAAATTTAATTTTACAAAATAATGCAATGCACTCACATATAGCTTTATTTAAATTTTTGTTCAGTTTAGCCACATGTACAATAATATTTAAAAATGAGTTAAATCATCAAGTACAACAAGAACATTTTTAGCATGTTTTTTCTCTCACAGATGCTGTGTTGAAATGCATAACATTTCTCTGTTGAAAACAAATAGCTTTATGCTTGCATCTCTATTCTTATATGAAAATATATGAAATAAATATCAAGAAATACAGTAATTTAGAAACACAGAAAAACTGGAATGAAGCAGTAAAAGAAACACAAGAAAGGACAAATATAAAACAAATACTTAGAGCCACCTTTGTGACTTGTCCTAGGAGCAAGTGTCCCTCCCGCCTCCCTACACTAACTCCAGAAAACCATCTTAGTGTGGGAAACACAACTTGTGCTATGAGCACCCCATCTTCTCACTTCAAGAATTCTTTTTTTTTTTTTTTTTTGGTTTTTCAAGACAGGGTTTCTCTGTGTATCCTTGGCTGTCCTGGACTCACTTTGTAGACCAGGCTGGCCTCGAACTCACAAAGATCCGCCTGCCTCTGCCTCCCAAGTGCTGGGATTAAAGGCGTGCGCCACCACCGCCCGGCAAGAATTCTTATGTGACATTTAACTTCTTGAGTTCTTTGTAAATTTTGGATATTAGCCCTAGGTCAGATGTGGGGTTGGTGAAGATTTTTTCCCAATCTATAGGCTGCCGTTAGTTCGAATGACAGTGTCTTTGGCCTTACAGAAGCTTTTCAGTTTCATGAGATCCCATTTATTGATTTTTGGACTTAGATCCTGAGCTGTTAGTGTTCTGTTCAGGAAGTTGTCACCTGTGACAATGAGTTCAAGGGCTTTTTCCCATTTTCTTTTCTAGTAGATTTAGTGTGACTGGCCTTATGTTAAGGTCTTTGATCCACTTGGACTTAAGTTTTGTACAAGGTGATAAGTATGGGTCTAATTTCATTCTTTTACATGTGACAACCAGTTGGACCAGCACCATTTGTTGAAGATGCTGTCCTTTTTCCATTGTATGGTTTTGGCTTCTCTGTCAAAAATTAAGTGACCATAGGTGTGTGGGTTCATTTCTGGGTCTTCAATTCAATTCCATTGATCCACTGGTCTGTTTCTATACCAGTACCATGCTGTTTTTATTACTATCGTTCAGTAGTACAGCTTGAAATCTGGGATGGTGATACCTTCAGATGTTTATTTACTGTACAAATTAAATGCCAAGAAACCAAATAATCCAATCAAAAAATGGGTGACGGAGCTAAATAGAGAATTCACAAAGGAGGAATTCGTAATGGCTGAGAAATACTTGAACAAATGCTCAGCATCCTTAATCATCAGAGAAATGCAACTCAAGACGACTCTGAGATTCCTTCTCAACACCTGTCAGAATGACTAAGATCAAAAGCTCAAATGATAGCACATGCTGGTAAGGGTGTGGAGAAAGGGGAACTCTTCTCCATTGCTGGTGGGAGTGGAGGCTTGTGCAATCACTATGGAGGTCAGTCTGGCGATATCTTAGAAAACTTGGAATAGCTCTGCCTCGGGACCCAGCCATACCACTTCTAGGTACACATCCAAATGATTCCTCACTGAATCACAAGGAAGTTTCCTCATCTATGTTCATAGCAGCCTTATTTGTAATAGCTAGAAACTGGAAACAACCCAGATGTCCCTCAACCAAAGAATGGATTAAAACATGGTAGTACATCTACACAATGGAATACTACTCAGATATCAGAAACAATGAAATCATGCAATTTGCAGTCAAATGGATGGAACTAGAGAAGCTCATCCTGAGTGAGCTAGCCCAGACTCAGAAGGATGCACATGGCTATCTTCTATTCACTATTGTTGGATTTTAGCCATATAGTACAGGATAACTATACTACAACCAATGCACCAAAGGGAACATGAACATAGACTTTTTTTCCTGTCAATGAGACACTTTGCCATAATGGTGCTGCATTGTAGGCCCCCAGTGTATGAGGAGGCTCTTGGCCCTCATATGACTACTGAATTGGGGTGGGGGACTGTTATGTAGGGACATTCCACTCCAGAGGAGTGTGATGGAAGGGATTGGGGGTAGAGGGTGGGAGGGTGGGACTGGGAGGGGTGGAAAGAGGACACTGTGATGGAGATGTAACCTGAAGTAATAAATAAATATTAAAGAAGAGAACAAAGCTGTTACTCCTCAAT
This sequence comes from Lophiomys imhausi, assembly GCA_907164525.1. Lineage (NCBI taxonomy): Eukaryota > Metazoa > Chordata > Mammalia > Rodentia > Muridae > Lophiomys > Lophiomys imhausi. Next base: position 7,132,187 of record CAJQZJ010032031.1, on the reverse strand, counting down.
AATGTGAAATACCAGTTTCATCATATTTCAAGTTGCTATATATATTCTTGAGCATTATTTTATTATTTTATTTTTTAAAATAAATTTATTTATTTGTTGCTTCAGGTTACATCTCCATCATATTGTCCTCTTTCTCCCCTTCCCAGCCCCACCCTCCCACCCTCTACCCCCTAACCCTTCCACCCACTCCTCTGGAGTGGAGTGTCCCTATATAACATTCCCTGCCCTGGTTCAGAAGTCATATGAGGGCCAAGAGCCTCCTCATACACTGGGGGCCTACAAGGCAGTACCACCAGTGAAAATTGTTTCATTGCCAGGGAGAGAAAACTAAAAAAAAAAAAAATACAACCAAACAAAAAAGAGTCTATGTCCATGTTCCCTTTGGTGCGTTGGTTGTAGTATAGATGTCCTGTACTATATAGCTAAAATCTGACTATAAGTGAATAGATGCCATGTGCATCCTTCTGAGTCTGGGTTAGCTCACACAGGATGAGCTTCTCTAATTCCATCTATTTGGCTGCAAATTGCATAATTTCATTGTTTCTGATAGCCGAGTAATATTCCATTGTGTAGATATACCACAGTTTTTTAATCCATTCTTCAGTTGAGGGACATCTGGGTTGTTTCCAGTTTCTAGCTATTACAAATAAGGCTGCTATGAACATAGATGAGGAAACTTCCTTATGATTCTGTGAGGAGTCATTTGGATGTATACCCAGAAGTGGTATGGCTGGGTCCTGAGGCAAAGCTATTCCAAGTTTTCTAAGATATCGCCATACTGACCTCCATAGTGGTTGCACAAGCCTGCACTCCCACCAGCCCAGGAGAGCCTCAGGGTAAGAGCTACTCAATTACCCAGCAGGCAGACCCAAACTCCTCACAGGGTTACTCACAAGCCTCCTGGGCCCCCAGATTCCACACAGGTGTCCCGGCTATTTAATGAAGGGTTGCGGACCCGGGGGAGTGGAATACACTCTTAGCAGAGCCACAGAACAGCAGCGGGACAGCCCAGTGGGTCCAGAATGGGATGGCCTGGGCTTGTCCACAGCTGCATTTTGGAAAGGGCAAGCAAATTTGTGCTTCCCCAGAGGGGTTTTGGACATACATACAGGCTCCCTCCATTGGACTTACAGACACAGGGAAAAAACACTGCAGATTGTCTGAGCAGTGGGAAACACTTCCGGCAGAGCTGCAGCGTACCGGAACTTGGAAAACAGTGGCCCCAAATTGCCAGTCTCCAAAGCCAGCTCCATACAGACATAGGTGGAGCTGTGAAAGTGGCAGAAAGCTGGTGGCCAGGTTGGAAGGAAGATTTGTTCTCCACAGGGTCCAAGCCGTGGGCAAATTGTGGGATTAATACCAGACTTCTAGAGTTACAAGGAACAGGGTGGTGATAGTGCACACCCTTAATCCCATCATTCGAGAAGAATACACCCTTAATCCCAACACACTTGGCGACAGAAACAGGCAGATCTCAGAGCTCAAGGTCAGCCTGATACAAAACAAGCTCTAAACAGAGAAAAACTTTGATCCAGGGGTGGAGGAGCACATCTTTAATCTCATCAGTTGGGAACCACATGTCTTTGATCCCAAAACTTAGAATGCAGAGACAGGCACATAGGATTTGGAAAGATTTAAGTTTAAAAGCTACTTACAAAAGGCAGGCTGCAATTCAAACAAATTGTCTTTGAGATCTCAAAATATATAAACTAAAGGTTTGTTTAGCTCCAAAATATCAAAATAATTTCTTCTTTAATCCGGATTGAAAGGTAATACTTCATATATTGTCAAAAAACCAAATTTGCTCCAAGAAAAATATTACCTGACCCTCCTCCCCCCCAAAAAAAGGTAATTGTCCCAGAGTTAGGATTAGGGCAGGGCTCTGTTCTTATCTTTCCAGGAGATTTAAAGCATCCATTCAAGGAATCCAGGGACAACTGGACAAGGGAAACCTCAGCAGAAAACAGATCAGACACCAAAGAAGACGAGTGGCCCAAATGATCCAGCCTTGCAGATTTCTTCAATAGCAGTTTCCTCAAAAGTCTACAACCACAACAACTCAAAATCGCTAAGATCATTGAGCTCCACAGACTACTCCAGCCAGATCTTCAGTAAAGCTCTGAAGATCAGCTTCTGTCTATGAACTTCTTAGGGCATCTAAATAGCTGAGAACAAAAGGACTGAACATCAAATGATTCTATTAACATTTTTAACCATTTTTCCATCCCTATTTGGGCCCCAAACAGGTTTACTACATCCCAAATCAGCAGGAAGTCATTTTAAGAGAACAACGTCCCATCCCCAGAAGGTGGGGAGGGTGTTTCCCCCCACTTTGGTTATTTGATAGATAATAGAAAATTTTGTTATATAGGGGAAAAGACTACAAGCTGTTAAATGGTCTTGTTTAATGGGTTTTGGAGGTTAGACCCAGGGACTTCTCTCTTTTGCTTTTCTGTATCCTTCTTTCTCTCCTATATAGGAGTGAACAGACTTGAGCAAAATGGGACATAGACATAGTATAGGAAAGATCAAGAAAAAAAGGACAGATTATTGAATATGGCCTTATACCTTTGTATACTGATACAAAATTAATATTATATTTGGCTAAATTGGTATTGATCATTGTATATTAATGCAAAATTAAGATTGTATAGGGCTACATCGGTATTGATCTTTGTATATTGATACAAAATTAAGATTATTTTTGGCCACAATGGTATTGACCCTTGTATGTTGATGCAAAATTAAGATTGTATTGGGCTACATCGGTATTGATCTTTGTATATTGATACAAAATTAAGATTATATTTAGCCACATTGGTATTGATCTTTGTATATTGATACAAAATTAAGGGTAACGCTTCTTAAAGGTATTGTTTGTAGTAATACTTAAAAATGAAATGTCAAGTTTTGACCTCTTGCTACCAACCGACATAAACTGTTTAGGATAATTAAGAAACGGAAACTAATAGTCATGAAAACGTGTCATTTTGTTAGTTACTATGACAGTCTATCACAGATATTTTCTAAGCTACTCAGAAATCAAGTTGCTAAGAGACAAGCAACATTTACTTATCTAAATATAAGAGATAGATAGGGCATCTTCAAAAACCTCAAGAGATATGCAGAATATGGCATTCAAAGATGTTTTCTTAAGATTTTTTGATATCGAGACATGTCAGCTCCTGACAGCACCCCCTATTCTACTCCAAGTAGAAGATGAGCATCGAAGAATCTCCAGTAGGAGATGATTGAATTGGTGGTAAGCCTTTCTCTTGGCAAGAAAAACCCCTTGCTTCAACTGTAGACAGACTTCTGTCCAAAAAGGACAAAACTTGGAAGCAAATAAGTCGACAGCCTAGCTCTGCCAAGACAGGGTAAGTAAGTCCTTCATAATTCCTGCTCTACAATCAATGTCTGTCAGAGAAACGGGGCCAAACGGCTGAAGATTGATGCTGTAATGTATCGAGAGAAAATGGGAACTGTCCAGGCAACCACTGATATGTCATTTCTTAGTTTTGGAAGCTGCAGGCCCTGCACTTCCTATATAATCAGATATATTTATCCCTCTCAGGTCTCTGAGGTGGTTGAAAATTCGATAGCTAGAGACTCATAGTTAAATTTTGAGTTGTTTAGGAATCAAGAGGGTGTTCTGGATCTAAGAAGATATTTTTAAAATTATGAGGCAAGTTAGTATGAAAGCTGAGTTAGATAAAGAACTTTAAACTCATGGAGATGGTTAGATAGTAGAATGTTAAAGTCAGGTGCCAAATACATATGGACTGGACATTGGGAATGTATGCTAAGCCATATAACTCTTATAATTGTGGCCTATTTATTTCTGTAAATATTTATAGTTATAAGAAAAAGAACCATTTTTTGGACTGAAAGGGAGAGCTGTTGGGGGGAAAAAAGAAATACCTTATACTAAAAAAAAAAAAAAAAGAAGGGAAGAGGATGGGGGGTTGAAGGGGAGGAGGGTGGAAGGGTGGGACTGGAGGGGGTAGTAGGGAGGGGATTGTGATTGAGATGTAACTTGAAGAAATAAAAAATAAATTATTAAAAACAAAAAACAAAAACAAAAACAAAAACAAAAAAACAGACCAGCTTCTGCTGGTCTGTTTTGCTGAGAGTCTGAGAGAAGTGAAGAGAGTCCTGCCCAGGGAATTTTAATAATCCCTGGGTAGTTGGGTGAAACCCAGCGTGTTTGAGTCACTCAGATTGTTGCTCAGCTGTTTTCCCTGTGTTCAAAATGCATCCATGTGGGACGCTGCCATCTTGGATCCCCCAAGCATTATTTTAATCTTTTGATAATTTCATACCAGTAGTTTCTCTGTTTTATTGTTTTTTCTAGCCATTCTTGTCCCTTTACTTTTCCATATATTCTTTAGGACCAGAGTTCTAAATGTAGTAAACTTTCTGCTAGCATTCTGAAGAAAAATTAATCTTGTAAAAATGATAGATTAATTAAAGGGAATCGAAATATTAAACAAACTCTTGCGTGTCCCCAGCCCCATACGGGGAACTTAAACTCTTGTTCAATTTCTTGAACTTCACTCCACGTATGTTATACTGTCGGCTTTTACCTTCCTGGACCTTTCACTGAGCTCCAATTTGCATTGCTAACTCCACCCACTGACCACATGGAGAACTCTGTTCTCACCCCTAACCTGGGAACCTAGATTCCTCCCCAAATCCATTCCATTCAACCTAACCAGCTCCATTGTCTGATTTTCTGTATGCTTCTTGTAGGGGTATGGGCATCTTTTCTTAATTTGGCAAAGTTTTGTCATTTTGTGTTTTCTTAAACTTCTTTTGATTCATTATCCTGGAATTGTTATTTATGCCCTGTTGTGTTTTTAGTTTGCTTATCTTTCTGTTTGATCCAAAGTACTCCTTCTAGTACCCTCTGTAAAACTAGCTTAGTTTTTATAAATTCCTTTAGCCTACTTTTACCATAGAGAGCTTTTGTAAATAGTTTTATTTTGCTTTTTAGATAGCGTGGAATAGTAGGTGTTGTCCCTCACAACATGAAGTATACCTTTCCAGGACCTTCTGACTTTCGATGTTTCTATCAGATAATCAGGCGTTGCTCTGTTGTGCTGTCTTCATGAGTGACTTCACTCTTCTCTCTTACATCTTTTTATGCTCTTTATTTTGTCATTGTTTTAGTGTTTTAAATATGATATATCATGGGAAGCTTCTTTGTTTTAATTTTCTTGTTTTTAGGATTTCATTTTTCTTATAAATATGTATATGTTGGAGGTGGGGTAATTACATATGAATGCAGTTCACTAAGGAGGCCCAAAATGACATCAGATCCCCAGGAGCTGAAGTAACTGGTGGTTGTGTGCTAGGAACCAAATTCAGTTTCTCTGAAAGAGGGGTACATGCTCTTAACTGCTGAGCCATCTCTCCCATCAGGAAAGTTCCTTTTCTTGTTCTAGTTAGTATTTTATAGGCTTCTTGTATCTAGCTTTGCATCTTTTTCTCTAGATTTGGACAATTTTTCTTCTCTGTGATTTTTATTGAAAATATTTTCTAAGGCTTTTATGCTGTAATCTTTTATGTTTTGTGCTCATAATTCAAGAATTTGGTTTTTTCCATGGTGTTTCAGAGCACTCTGTGTTCCATTAGTATTCTGCCAGCATTTATGAACCTTATGTCCAGACAGCTTAAATTTCTGCTTTTGTTCCACAGCATATGGAACTCCCTTCATCCATGTGAGCTTTACCTTGTATTAGACACCACTGCAACCCTGGCTCCATAGCATCTGCTCTGAGTTGTGGAACTCTGAATCTGTGGCCTTACTCTTGTTCAGATATTGTCCCCTTTGCAGGTCCACAGCTTCCACTATGTATAGTGCAATTCCCTGTATCAACTAATACAGCTTCTACCACCATGAGTTGTGGAATTTCTCAAATTCCTATGGGCCTTACATTGGGTCACAGATGGTCTCCACAAGTTTGCAGCTCTCATTCTACATTTTTTTCTTGTTAAATTAGGCAGAAGTCTATTTTCCTTTTAGTCTCTACAGATATTTGTTTCTAGAAGTACCTACTTCTTTTCAGAGATCCGATTTTGAATATTTAATCATGATTAGTAGTCTCATAATCCATTGTATTTCTTTTCTGTTCATTATCATATGTATTCTTTAATTTACCATTATTCTCATTTTTCCACATAGAGATTTTTGTTGATATAAAAATATTCTTACTCATATGTGCTATATTTTTCATTTAGAAAGTCAAACAACAATTATACAGTGGATGCTTAGAATGATGAGGTTAGACATTTTCTTGTGGAACTTCTTACTAGTGTACAGTTCAGAAACACCACATGGACTTCTGCATAGCTTCTGGTGACTGTTGTAGAATAGATGTTGACTTGGGCATGAATAAAGAAGTGTGACTAGATCTTTAAAGAAAATGTTATTGTCAAATAATTTATTGGGGATTTTAGACATGCATATAATATATCTTGACAATATTTATCTCTATTCCTCCACCTAACTGCCAAGTCCATCTTCTATCTTTTATCCCCTCTCAGTTTCTGTTCTCCCTTTTTTTCTTTAAAAATAACCCACCAGTTTTAATTTGTGCTGTTCATACACTCATTATAGGAGGCTATCCTTGTGGCATAGTTGATCTACTACAGGTCACACCATTAAAGGAAACTAGCTCTCTTTTCCTCAGAAGCCATCAACTCAAGTGTTCCTTAGTTAGGCATAGGAGCTCATGAATCCCTTCTTTCTCCACACTGAATGTTAACTAGTTTGATCTTGTGCAGGCTTTGTGCAAGAAACCACATATACTGTGAGTTCATGAGAGAAGTTGTCCTGTCATGTATAGAAAACAGATTTTCTCTAGTCCTTGTCAGACTCTGGATCTTCTAATTCCTTTATTGAGCTTTTGGTGAAGGAGTGTGATATAGAAATCCTACTCATGGCTGAGCACTCCAGAGACATTTATTTTCTACAATTTGACCAGCTACAAGTTGTTGTATTAGTACACAGCATAAAGAAGCTACTCTGGATTAATTTATGCCTATTGAGATACAAATTTAGAGGGTGGTTTTATATTATGATATAGTAAGATATATTATGATATTATATATTTATCAAAATATTAGTAGTTGGCTCACCTCTGTGATCTTTGAGTGATTGAATCACTGTGTTCTTGACCAGTATTACAGTATCAAGTATGGGTTTCTTCCTGTGGAGTGGGCCTTACATACAATCAGAAAGTAGTTGTCTACTTCATAACATCCATGTAACAACTGCACTGGTGGGCATGCCTTCCCATGGTGGCCATTTTTTGTTGCTAGCTGTGTTGACAGCTAGATAAAGCTGTTGATGATGTCCCACCTCTAAAAGCCCGTGTGACACTGTTCTGTATTATGAAAGTTAGCTATCACAGAAGGCTTCTGGTCAGTATTAACACGATTTAACTTGTGACTAAAGAAATAGTGGGCCATGCCTTCAGAAATAGGGTCTTGCCATCAAGTTCTGATGGAGAAACAAGAGCAATGGCAATATCCCTTATTGATTTGCAGGTCTTTGGGATAACCCTGACCAACAATTCAAAGTGAGGTATGACATAAGTGGCTTTGGGATATTTATTTGATATGGATTCTTGGAGAAAGATTACCTTTTGTGTAAGGTAACTAATCAAACACACACACACACAGACACACTCACAAAGCTATAAAATATAGGTTTAATATGGTGTTTTTAAAATGCTTAGTGTTAGTTATACCTTCCTCCAACTCTTCCTCTGCCTTACCTTCTCATCTTTCCATGTTAATTTCCCTCTTCATTATTCTCCCTTTTCATGTTGTATAGTTTATCTCAGTTAATATTTTTTTCCTGCATGTGGTACCAGTCTATGCATCTAGATTCTTCATAATTAACCAACAATGTTAAAGATGTGACCTTAGGATCTACAGCATAATATAATTTTTATAATTAATAAAAACAAATAATTATTGCTAATTTTTTCATTGCATTTTAATCTTTATTTTACTTACTTATAAATTAATCTTTGTTGATTCTCTTCTTTCTATTATTTTTGCTCATAATTTGTTTTTCTTGTTTTTCTAATTATGTGAACTGTTACATTAATTACATAAAAATCTCTCTTTTGACACAGGTTTCCAACACTCAATTGCATACCTAGACTTTCCACTTCCTTCTCCAGGGTCTATCCTGATGAATACCCTTGACCACCTGATCCTCATTTCATCACAACCTGCTGTATATAACCCAGGTCCCATAACCAATGGCAAGTTGAGCCTGACTACCCATGTCTACCCAGCAGCCAAACTCTAAGCTTCTGTAGGGTCCCACATCCCTTTCCATGGTCTAGTCTGACCACCCCTACCTTTCCCATACCCAACCTGTAGGCCTCCCCCAGAAACTCCCCTACATGCAACCATCTTATGGGATGCCTCTACCACTCCTAGTAGATACCCAGACTTTCAACATCCTCCTCCAGAATGTAATCAGAAAAGAATCCCTTACCTTCCCTATTTACACTTTTTCTGCAATCCACTAGATTTTGCCTGAGTCCCATAACCAGTGCATCTGCATAGATAAGCCTTTCCAGACTTCACTGTCGAAGAACTCTAGGCTTGGGTCAGGATCCTTCCTATCTCTCCTCAAAACCATGGGACTCTTCTATTTCACATCAAATCCTTCCATCCAGTAAGACTTACCTTCACAGTCCAGGCTTGTAACCAGAAGCACATCCTGAATATTACCCCAGTCCTTTCCCTATGACTTCTCTGCATCCAAGTCATTTCCAACCTCTAGACCCAAAACTCCCCACATCTATTCATGTCCCCCAACCTGCCCTCAGGTTCAGAACTCAGGAAAGAAGTTGGCATGCCTATATTCCAATATTACAATACCAACAATATTAAAGATCAAACCAATAACTTCTGTCCAAAACCCATCAGTCCTGTAGAAGTGCTTGCTAATACTGGGTCAAGAGGCTGAAGATAAGATGCTCTAATGTATGGAGAGAAATTGGGGACTGTCTAGGCAGCCAGTTGTCTGTCATTTCTTAGTTTTGGAAGCTGCTGGCTCTGTACTTCCTGTATAATCAGATATATTTATCCTTTTCTGGTCCCTGATGTGGTTGAAGACTAGATAGTTATAGTCTCACAGTTAAATTTTAGGTTGTTTAGGAATTAAAAGGATGTTCTAGGTCTAAGAAGATGTTTTTAAATTGTTAATGCAAGTTATGATGGAAACTGAGTTAAGTATAGAACTTTAAACTCATAGAGATAGATAAATAATAGAATATTAATATTAGTTGCCAAATTTGTATGGACTTGACATTGGGAATGTATGCTATACCTTATAATTTTCATAATTGTGACCTAATTATTAAAAAAAGAATTATGAGTTCTGAGAGAAGGGGGAGAGAGTGTGAGGGTAGGATCAGGAGGGGTGGAGGGAGGGAACTGTGATGGAAGATATAACTTGAAGTAATAAATAAACATTAAAAATTACCTAGATTATTCCAAGACACAAAATTTTTTAAAAAATCATAACTCCATCAAAGAATTCAAGGAATTTAAAGAAGACACAAAGAAACAGCTCAATGAAATCAAAGAGAAAGATCTTAAAGAGAGTTAATGTCTGAGTGATGCCCAAGAAAACATAAACATAAGGCCAATGGAAATAATAAGGCAATTCAAGGCTTGAGAATAGAATTCAATCAGAAGACAGAAGCATTGAGGAGGATTCAAGCTGAAATGAAGATAGAGTTCAAAATCCCAATAGCTCAGCTAGAAATTTCAAAAGAAAACCTTACAAGTGGCATAAATAAAGCAGAAGATACAAAATCAGGTCTCAAAATAAAATAGAGAATCTAGAGGAAAAAAGCAAAGAACGTAAAAAATTAAAAAAAAAAACAAAAGAAAGAGACACACAGGAAATGTGGGATATGATAAAAAAATCAAACCTTTGAATTATAGGCTTAGATGATGGAGAAGAATCTCAAGTCAATGTCATAAAAGAAAGATCATAAAAGAAAACATCTTCAAATTAAAGAAAGACACAGTCACACAGAACATCAAAACAGAAAAAGTTCCCCATGGTATGTCACAGTGAAATTATCTATATATAACAAAGAAAATGCACCAAGAGATGCAATAGAAAATTGTAAATCACATATAAAGGGAGAATAACAGCTGATTTCCCAAAACAAACTATGAAATACAAAAGAGTGTAGAGTAATCCATTCCCTGTTCTAAAACAGCACAATGACTAACCTAAACTAATGTACTCAGTGAAACAATCTGCCATGATTGAAGGAGAAAGAAAAACTTTCCATAATATAAGCAGACTAAAAAAATTATATCCTACAATTTAAATCTCAAGAAAATACTAAATCATTATTTCAGAGTATAAAGAATAATAAGAATAGCAGGGAAACTGTGGAAAGAAATACAAAGTCATACTATGACAACACAGAATACCTCTAAGGACATAAACAACATCAAAATCAACAATACAGTCGTTGAAAGAAAAAAATAACTTTCAACAATAACTTTAAATATTAATGGCTTCAATTATCCAATCAAAAGACAAAGACTGACTGAATATGTTAAGAAGCAAAATCTTTCTATTTGTTCCCTCCAAAAACACACCTTAAGTTTAAATGTAGGCACTGCCTTAGAGGAAAAGGAAAGACAAAAGTGCTCCAGTTGAGTGGGACCAGGAAGCAAGCAATTGTTTCTATCCTAATATCAGGCAAAATAGACTTCAGTCTAAAACTGATCAGAAGAGATAAAGAGGAACACTTCATTCTAATCAAGGGGACGATTAACCAAGAAGACATTACTATCATAACCACATCAGCACCAATCGATAGGTCATCCAAACGTATTAGAAAAAAGCTACTATTGTATTTAAAGAAACATTAACATCAATCTATTACTAGAAGGTGATTTTTATACCCCACTTTCTCCAATGGAATAGATAACTGAACAAAAACTGAACGGAGAAACAGAATTAATTGGCATCATACATCATATGGACATGCTAGATATCTACAGAATATTTTTCCCAAACACCAACCAAAGAATTTAAACCCTATTCAGCAGCACATGGAAGCTTTTTAAAATAGACCACATCCTGGGACATAAATGTTTACAAATCCAAAAAGATTGACATCACTCCCTGGATTCCTTCAAACTACAAAGCAATATGACTTAAAATTAACCACAAAATCTTCCCTAGTACATACTCATAGAGATTAAATAACTTCCTGGGGCTAAATGAAGTTAAAAACACAACACAACAACCCCTGGGACAAAATGGACACAGTCCTATGAGAAAAATTTATGACTCTAGGTGTCTTATATTAAAAAATCATAATGGGAAGATAAATGGTTTAATGATGCAATTCAAAAAGTTGGAAAAATAAGAACAAATTAAATCCAAATCCAGTTGACAGTAGGAAATAATAAAAATCAGAGCAAAGATATCAGTAAAATAATAATAAAAAACCCAAAGCATCAACAAATCTCAGATCTAAGATTGGATTATTTGGGATGATAAACAAAATTTACAGACTGTTGGCTAAACTAACCAAAACAGAGAAAGAAGGGACCACCAATTAACAGAAACAAAATTAACAGGGAAATATTACAAAAGACACAAACAAATTCAGAATCTTGTAAGGAACTACATTAAAACTTGTACTGCATTAAGCTGGAAAGCATAAATGAAATGGATGAATTTTGAGATTCTGCAAAACTTTGAAAATTAAACGAGGCAGTCAACATCTTGAACAGATCCAAAACAAATGAAGAAATTGAAACAGTAATAGAAAGCATCTCAGCTTTAAAAAAATCCAGGATGAGATGGATTCACAGCTAATTCTATGAGACATTCAAAGAAGGTCTAAAATTAGCCTGTCTTAAAATTTATTAAAAATAAACAGAAGAAATATTTCCAAGTTTCTTTTATAAAGCCAGTATCACCCTACTATTCAAACATGGTAAAGACACAAAAACAACAGGAAAACTACAGGCTAATCTTCCTGATAAACAAAGAATCAAAAATACTCAATAAAATACAGACATCATAATTCAGACATCCATCAAAAAGAAAGTATGAATGGCAATCAACTTAGATTTATCCCTGAAATGCAAGGGTAGTTTACATATGCGAGGATGGTTCTACATATGCAAGTTAATAAATGTAATAAATCACATAAATGGACTTGATGACAATAATTACATAATCATCTCAATAGATCCCGAAAAATCTGACAGAATCAAGCATGACTTCATCATAAAAGTCCCAGAAGATATAAGGCTAGAAAGATATAACTCAACACAATAAACTCACATACTCATATATGAGAAACACAAAGTTAACATCGTCATAAACGGAGAAAAGCTCAAATCAATTCCCCTGAAGTCAGGAATGAGACAGGGATGTGCACTACTATCCCTATTCTTTTTCAGTATTTTTCTTGAAGCACAAATTCAACAATATGGAATATATAGAATAAACTTGCACAAACCAAAAGCTTTTCTATATGCCACAAACAAACATGCTGAGAAGATCATGGACACACTTCCATAAATAATAGCCTCAAAGAAAATATAATATCTAGGAATAAACCAAAACAAAATGAAGGACCTCTACAATGAAAACTTTAAACCTCTGAAGAAAAATATAGAAAAAGACAATAGAAATATGTTCATGGGTTGGTAGAAAAAAATGTTGTGAAAATGACCATTTTATCAAAAACTATTCAGTGGAATCTCAATCAAAATCCTAATTTCATTCTTCACAGAAATAGAAAAATCTATCCCAAAATTCACAAAAAGACACAAAAAACCATAAATAGCCAAAACAATACTGAACAAAACAAACCAACACTGCTGCAGGGTTTATAATACCAGATCTTAAAATATATTATAGATCTAGAAAAATTAAAATAATATGTTTTTGGAACAAAAGCAGACATGTAGATCAATGGAACAAAATTGAAGACTCAAAAGTAAGCACATATAACTACAGACACTGTTTGACAATAATACCAAAAGCATGAGCTGAGAGGAAAACACCATCTTCAAGAAATAGTACAGTGACAATGGATATTCACATTTAGAAGAATAAAATTAGCTCCATATCCATCACTGTGTGCAAAACTAACTCCAAATAGATCAAAGTCCTCAATGTGAAACATGAAACACTGAATGTGCTAGAAGAAAATATGGCAGTACCTTACATGATAGGGGTATAGGAAAGGACCAAAGAATTGTTGGCCACAGAAGTCCTAGAGGCTTTAAATAATATTTTGTCAATTACTGTTGGTTCCATTCAAGAACTATATGGTAAGAACATATTGCTGAAGACATCACATTCTTTGGTTGTAGGACTTTGAAAAACAAAGCTAGGACTGAGCTACAAATGTCTTCTCCCTGTGTACTAGATCTACAAGAACTACGGAGAAGTTCCAGAAGTGTTACTAAGTTTAACAGGGAAAATTAAGGTCAAAGGTTCTACACAGTTTCAGATCCTGAAGGTTTCAAATTCAAAGTGCCAGGCAAACTATGCCAGCTAAAGCAGTAACGAGTGACATACGTGGTTAAGATAGAGCCAGCTTTCTGATTGGACTTGAGACCCACTCCACAGAAAGAAGTTCATATGTGATTCTGAAAACTTAGAAAAATACCTGTGATGAGGGAACTCATCACTCACAGAGGATGGAGAAATAATAGCTATCACTTCACTAAATGATATGCCAGCTAAGGAGCGTCTTCACAGAGTGTTTGCAATCATATGTCATTACTACAGTCAGAGGCCACTTGGGTATTTTCCATTTCTTGTTTATTTTTATCCTTCACCGCTTGTTTTATGTGGTAGAAGGAATACCCCCTAGTCTCACTAGCTAGCAGCCATGTCCCAGAATAGACGGATTAAGGAGAGTTCAGTACCTTTTAGGAGTTGGAAAATCTACGTCACTCTGCACAATGCTGAGGGAGCCTTCTGGATGAGGAGTGGCTAAAGAATGTTATAGCAGGAGAGGAACAAATGAAGAATTGTATTGTATAGGGCTATTGTCTAATCCAAATTGCCATGATCTTCATGAGTTCAACAATCCAAGATTACAAACAACCATCACAACAGACTTCCTGACTGTTGACTTTCTCTCATATAAAGAAAGATGGGGATGGCCATGTGACCTTTACCCAAGTATCTAACTACATCACCCAGCCAGCTGTATATAACTCTGCCCTAATTGCACTTGGCCTCAGGGAGGGGCAGAAGGGGCTCTATCCACTCAGCTATGGGAAAGCCATCATCCTTGCTGGATGACCCCGAAGTTCAACATTTGAGGGGGGGAGCACCCACACTCCTGTAAACAAACCTGTCATGTATTATCCGTAAGTATCCCCAATAAACTTTTTAGTTCCCCAGAGTGAAATTTGATGGAATCACATCTCAACTCATCCTTGGAACCTTCAGAGGAAAGTTAGATACTGTTTAAGTCTCCCCTTGGAATGGGATTTTGGCAACAGCCTCTGAATCCATAGAACTGGCTTACTAACATAGATATATAACTCCAGACAAAAACAACCTTCCATAGTATTTTTAGGTCTACATTTGTTTCCAAGTGCTAAATTATCCTCACACTTTTGAGTGATACCTATGTCCGTGATATGATACAAGTTGGTGTTCTTGTTGGGTCATACATTCTATAAGAATCCTGTGGGACTAGAGGATTGAAAAAAGGGAAGAGATGTAATTCTATACCCTATGCCAAGTCCCAGTGGGAAATAAAATTGTAAGAATAAGGCAAAGCCATCCATGCCAGAAAATAACACATAAAAATAGATCCTTTTACTTATATCTCTCTCCAAGAATCAAGTTTGTGACATATATTTTACCATGTTTGTTGGAGGAGGGACTTGTGCACTGTATTTTCAGATGCCTATTTCAGTTCCCTGAAATGTGGTTACTGTCCTGCTATAGGTATTGTTATAAATATTCAACAATCTCCTGTGTCATGTGATACATATAATACCTGCCCCCATTTCTCCCTCATTTGTTATTAAAAGTTGCTGACAGTCTGTAACTGTGCAGAGAGAGAATAGGAAGGCAGGACTTGGAATTGAGTGATGGATCTTGGAGGAACCACAGAGAGCAAGAGGAAAAAGGTGAAAGAGAGAGAGAGAGAGAGAGAGAGAGAGAGAGAGAGAGAATGAGACTGAGAGGAGGCAGGAAATCCGCATGTGGTATCACAGACTGTAAGCATGTGGCCAAGAGCAACTTGCTCTGAGGACTGGCCTGATGGAGTAGAAACAGTCTACATGGAACATATGCAAGTATGATGGGGATTTTTGACTGGGAAACAGACAATTGATATCTGCTCAGCTGTAATGCTTTACGGACTGTTATAAGTCTAACAAATTTCTGTGTCTTTCATTTGGGAAATAGTTTGTTAGGGAATAACTACTTCCATATTAATTTCCAGCATTAATTGTTTATTATACATGGAATAATAATATTCATACAACACATGTTATATGTTTCTACACGCCTGTTTTTCTTATACATTTCTGCTTTCTTTCTGCTCTTAGCTTGCAGACAGTCTCTACTCTACTGTGGCTCAGTTGCAGTCCACAGTGTCCACTCAATTCCAGAGTTCTTCATGAAGAGCTCTGAACACTAGTGCTGAGATACCTTGAGCTCTTGTTCTCCTTCCTAGAACTGTGTTTGATTTTTCTCCTGGGTCTCAGGTATGACTTTCCTTTATGATTTTAAATGTCATTTTGAATAACTCTAGAAATGTTAGATATTAAGCATGTTATACAAAACAATCTTACACAATATTTTATAGAGTGGAGGACAGTGCTCTTTATCCGCATATACATAATTAACTTCAAAAGCACTTAAGAGTAGTTTATTATGGAATGTTCAAAGACTGTATGAATTATTTTATTTAGTATTTAGTTATAGAATCCAGCACAACTTCTACCAGTAAATGTTCAAGATTAGTTTGATGTTCTATGTTCATGACTTCATATTAATTTCTGTAAAGTCATTGGAAATGTAATTGGCTCATATATTACATAATATGAAGGCTCATATTTTCATTTCATTTTTATTATGTGAGGAATATGTACACTCATAATACTGTGGTTCAGCTGATACTACATTGAAACAATCCTCTATTGGCTTTTTCCTTTACATTTTTCACTCAGTATGCTTTTGAATTTATAGCCTTGGTTTGTGCCTCATTGGTTCAAGATATAAAAATTGTATTTTGCTCTTTACAAATCTTATATCAATCATGATTTATGCATGTGCCTAACTAAAATTCATTTATATTTATGAATACAATTCATTATATTTACTGAAATTGTTTCTAGGAAATCTAAACATTCTACTATAATCATCTCTTCACAAACACATAATAATGAATGTCAAAGAGAATGTTCAATAATTTAATGTTGATTTTTCTGAAAATTTCATTAACTTTCTTATAGACATTATGATAGCCTGAACTGTGAAACATGCACACACACACACACACACAC